>CM055190.1:15173319-15461531 GCA_029224185.1 Karalla daura
CTTGTGATGACGCGACAGCTCTATTCACAGATGCACCATGTTGCCCTGAGAAGCTCAAGGCAAGACAACTTTATTTTTGTTGCATATTTCATACCAAGGCAACTCAATGAGCTTGACATACGACAGAGCATTTAAAAAGTAAATGAAACAAAAGAGAATAAAACAAACCCTAAAAAACTGAGTTAAAAGCAGGTTTAAATAAAAGTAAAATAAAAGAAAAAATATAAGGTTTAAAATTCTTAAAAAGACCTCAGCCATAAGCACATGAAGAGAGAAATGTTTTTGACCTGGATTTAAAAGTGCTCACAGTTGGAGCTGATCTCAGTTCTGCTGGTAGTTTGTTCCAGTTGTGTGCAGCATAACAGCTAAATGCTGCTTGTTGCTTGCTCCATGACTGGTTTGAACTCTGTGCTCCACTATCTGACCTGAGTCAGTAGATCTCAGAGCTCTACTGGCTTTATACTCGACTAACATGTCATTCATGTAAGTGAATGTAAAGTACTCCACAAATCCATATTCAGTATAGAGCATCAGCTATCAGAGCCCCCATCATCAGACGTTCATTTAAAAGTTGAGTCTGAGCCGACCAAAGTAGACCAAGGGAAATTTGTTTCTCATTGTCTTCATTTAAAAAATGAAAAAATAAAATAAAAAAAATCGAAATTTTGTTATTTTTAGTGCAATAGTGCTACTTCGGTCATGCAAAGAAAAACTCAAAATATCAGAGGAGAAGAGCAACACCTGGTTGAACGAGATGACATCACTTTCTCATCTTGACACCCCCATCCTCTTTTATGTGGCTGAGATCTGAGATGATGACATTTGTTAAGCAATGGACACCTTGACGAAATCAGTCCTGCTTGGTTTCCCCAACACACACACACACACACACACACACACACACACACACACACACACACTCAAACACACAGATCTCCATCTTCCTCTCAGAGCACAGGGTGGAAGTGGGCACGGTCGGGTTTCTGATAAGAGCAAGGGCAAGGCTGTATCTCGGAGAGATCTGAGAGATGCCGAAGGCTCTTGTGAAAAGGAAGCTAGGCTTAAGCTGCTGGAGGAACTTATCTTTACAGTTTCCTACACCACCAACTGACAGATCCACAGACTGTGTAAATTCCTCTGCACCTTGAAACGACTGCCTGGCAGACAATGAGACGACGCGCTGTGTACTGATGTGTACTATAACACAGAGAACAGAGGAGATTTTACAAGGTACGCGGGAGACAAAGACAAACACAAGTTTCACGTGCTACAAATACTGTTTGAAGATGGATGAAATGAACCAATGAAGCATGGTTTATGTCCTCTCTATACGAGCTGGTTCTATGATTCAGCACAGATTCCCATACCAGACATTATTACGGCATTTATTTGCTGCAGTTGTCAACAACTTCACTCAGTAACAAGGGGCATATTTTACCCCAAGTGACACAGTTTGTGTCCAAATCAGTGTTTGACAAAATTCCCAGAGTGTGATTGGATGTGTGAGGAACACCAGGAGTGGACACACGACCCAGTGTTATTGTAGAAATGACGATGAATAAGCCACTCCTTTTGTACTATTGGGAAGAGTTATTTATATCTGAAGAGCAGGGGGCATTTATCACCCGGGGTAGTGGTTCCCCTTCAAAGTTCTCCGTTTTATGACGTGCATTATTTCTCGTGCACACACATAAACAAAGCCAGGGCTGCCGGCACTGAATCAGCAGACTGTGTCACCCTGTGGCCCCTGGGTCAGCCCAGCTTTCTTGTGCCGCCAGTGCTTACATTAGCATGTGAAAGGCTAAAGCTGTTCCAAATATTCCCTCTAAACATTTATCCTGCCCGAACCCGGCATGGAAAAATTCCAGGGAGCAGTGTGACTCCGGGGTGCAATGAGGAGATCTGAGCGTCTAATAATATTTTGTCTTGATAAATCAATTAACAAAATGGTTAAACTGATGTTTAATTCCATGCAGAAATAAAGACATTTCCCAGTTTTGGTCTTTTTTTCAGTTTTGGTTTTCTATTAAAAATGAAATTAAATCTAATGGCTGGATGGATATGACACTTAACTATAACAATGCACATGATCGTGTATGTTTGCATTTTATTTCCAGGCTTGTCATTTTCATCCAGGTTTAAACCACGCTCTATCGAACTGAGCGCGGCAGAGCCTGTCCATAATGTGGCAGGCAGGCAGGCAGGCAGGCATGCAGGCACCAGCAGTCTGTGTTTACATTGGAAGTGCCTGGAAATGAATTTCCCCACACTAGTCTCATTTGTCTTACCAATCTCTAAATGTGTTGCCTCGATGATGGAGGAACACATGTAAAACGGCGAAGCCGAAAAATAGTAGAAAAAGTATTTCTCATGTGTGCCGCCTTGCCCTCACTCCACCGTACACATGGTGGTAACCACAGAGGAGAAGAAACAGCATCCTGTGACGGACATGAGAGCACCCAAGCTTAGCCGCTGCCCCGCTGCACATTTTTTAAATTAGCCGAGTGCGTCTGCTGGGGGTGACCACGCCGGAGCATATAAATATTCAGAAGGCACACGTTGTATTCCCAGTCTGCTCATTCTGTTAACTTTTCCACACTGCGAGCTGAATCATCTGTCATTCACCCTAATTTAATCATCAGCCACTCTCATTCAATTATCCAATATAATATGCAAATGACGCCAACAATGCCCGGCTCATGCTAATTACGTACATCAGAATAATTAAATTGGATAGAAGTGGTGGAGGGGAACTGAACTATCATAAAATGGGTAGCAGATTCTTTAATTAAGGCTGCAAAAAATTTTATTAGAATCTGTAATCTGCCCGTAAATTGTTGAATGGTGGCTATGCGCAGGGGGAGACATTACTCTTATTGGAGAGCCCTCCCTGAAGACTCGCTCAGGGAAGCACCGCAGAGACGAGGCTCATATCAAGGGCAAATCCAGTGCAGAAAAAAAAGCATTCCCATTTATTATGCCAATGATTCTGGACTATGAACAACTGTCCTCAAAATACTGCAAACCACTGAGTTGTTAATATACTCGAGAAACTGAATGAGAGGAGCCAGAGACCACAATTCTGCTCTGTGTAAATGACAAAATAGAGTTAATTTAAAGCTACATCTCAAACAAACACTCAAATACTCGCTTTCCTTTGGCTCGAGCAGGGGCGGTTAGAGTGGTCAGAAATACATCTCTTTCGTGAACCTAATGAGCAACGTGAACCGTATTTAAACAAGATTTTCACTCCGCAGCAAACAGAGCGAAATGATGTAAATTGTGTGTGCTGTGCCAAGGCGGCAGAGCATGCCTGGTAGCCAGTTAGACACAGAGAAACATCAACCTTAATCCTCTGCTCTGCCACTGCATGCATGCAGGCACCGCTGCCTCCTTACAACAGACCAGCCATGTCCAGCAGCACCGCACAAAACACTCTGCCATGGGACACACAATGGTGTGCTCTGAGGACCAGCAGACAGCGAGCAGCAGGACCCTGGACGAGGTGCTGAAGCCACTGAAATATTTACAGAGGCGTGTTTTGTTGCTTTTGTGCCAAGTGATTGAGGAGGAGGGGGGTTGCTTGGAGGGCCGTCTCCCTCCCCGCAGACAGCGCGTCTGGCCTCTCAGTTGAGAGGAAGACACTGAAAAACTGAAGAAATATACATTGAGATTAAAATACGAAGCATAACCACATCCATGGTGCTCGTGGAGGAGTGTGTGTCAAGCTGAAAGATATTGATAAGAAAGCTTGGATCACATGTAATCCATCACCTGATGTGCAGCGAGACAACAACACCTCTGGTGTATCCTGTCCCGGCAGACAGTATTTGTTAAACATGTCAGGGTGACAGAACAGCAGTAGGTCAGGAGCACTGTAGATTAAAGTGGGAGTGAGTCAGAGTGAGAATGTAGATGTATGAATGTGTAAACTGACACATGACACAGCAGTGATAGCCTGTCCACTATCTCTTCCTTTTCTAATACATCAGCAGCGAATATGCATACAGGAGAAAGCCCAGTGTTTACACTGAGCATCCTCTCCACAACACACGAACAGAGAGAGAGGGGGTGAACTCTAAAAGCTCCAGAGTATTTCGAGCTGAACTGGGAATAATTTCAGTACAATTATTGGAAAGTTTTGTTACTGTTCCTAGATTGCTTGTTTAGTGTTTGAGCTGGGAGATGCTCCCTCGGTTGTGTTTCTTGATGAGAATACTAACAAAAGACTTGACAGACCTAAACTGTCATTTCAGCACACATGCACGCACACATGCACGCACAAATATGCACAATAGTGTCTGAGTGAATGCTGAAACTAAAAGAAAGTAATCACAGGGTGACAAAAAAGTGCTTTCAGTGATAAGTCATTTCCTCAATGCAAAACATCGAATCACATCCTGAATTTATGAACATTTCCACACAAGTCAGGAGTGAGGGTCTGACACAAGCAAAGCTCGGGGCAATTTAGTTTCCAATCAACCTGAACATGCATGTTTTAAGAATGTGAGAGAAAACCTCAGTACCCAGAGAAAACCACAAGCAAGCAGGGAGAACATGTGTAAGCTCCTCACAGAAAAGGCCGTCGGTCTGACAAACTCAAACCAGGGACCTTTTTGCTTTGAAGCGACAGTTCCCTTGAATCAACTACCATGTTGAAAATCCTACTTTCTCTGTACTAGAGAAAATAAGAGCAGAGGGGCCACAGAAAACATAAACATCAGAGGGATGCATGTGCTGGGGTATTTTGAAATGTTTTATGGTTTGTGAAACAACAACAACAACAAAACTCTCTTCATTTCGCCGTTATTTGCCGTAAGTTTTGCAAACTGACATTTTGTGCACAACACTGTGGACAGGCTCAAAACACAGAATCATCCGAGACACCAGACATCTTCTTAGAGGGTAAACTTAGCTTGGTATCACATTTTTGTGTAAATGGTACATTACAGACACCGGCTGTGCTGACGTCCTTATCCAGACCTGATAGCTCAGCGCTCCGTCATGAGTCAGGTCAGTGTTGAACAGTCGACCGACATGTTTACCGCTCACATGGTGATGGTTTCAGTAGTCAGCATTAGTCAGACACGTTGTATATAGTGCAGACTGAACAAGTGCCATCTGCTTTGCCTGTTTGCTGAATTTGAACTGAATCACTGGCTGTGTAGTCTCCTTCTGAGTCCCCTCTGTAACCAAAGCAAACCCCCTAGATTGGGTTAGATGTGACTTGCAGCGCTGAGGAAATCACCTCAGATATGATCACACTGATGCACGAGTTACTTCCCAGCTCAGGTTTCTCCTGTTTGTTTGTTTCTGGTTGAGAGCCTATCTTTTGGATATCTTCCACTAACTTCAAAAGGGAACTGTTCATGACGGGGCTTGTTTTCAACTATTTCAAAAAGGGAGCACCTGAAGCACCCATAAAAGTTTCCTTCATACCCACCTCACTTGGACAAACAATACTCGGGTTAACACATGAAAGCAGCAGGTTGACGGAGCTGGGCTGGCGCACTCACAGCGCTATCTCTCAGCCATGCCTCGTCTGTCCCCATGATGGATTAGCAGAGGTCAAAGGTCACACCCGTTTATTCTCGCGGGGGAAACATCCCTTCCTGATGACAGTTCAGACGTACCACAAGAACTCTTTTCCTGCTCGCACATCAGGTTGGACCACTAGGTGCTGAGGGTTATTTCTGCTTTTTGTGAGCTGCTTTTAAATGAATGTGGAGAAAAGTGAACTTGATGATGTGCTTTGATTTAGCAGCTGCCGCGTGTGTGAGAGATGTGCGTAGCAGCCGTTTTATCACGCGCGGCGGTTTCTAAGCAGTGTTTGTTGTTTTTGTCTGTTTAGTCTCTCACTGCAGATGAGGTGGCTGATTTGTTACGTGTCCTGAAATGAGTTTTTGCTCGATCCTCGTATTGTTGTTGTAACCCAACAAGCCAAGATATTGACATTCTGATTTTCTGTTTCCTTTTCATCATATTATTGATCTTGCACTGTTCATACATTCTTTTACCCCATCTGTTAATATTGTATGGTGAGCATTGATCTGAGCAGGTCTTTGAAATGTGTGATGCTAAATGACACTGTTCCTGTCAATTTCTGCCAAACTACCCTCACCCTTCCTCCTATAATGCTGTTTACTGTGCCTTTCCTGTAGCGTTAATTTTAACCACTTCAATATTTCTATCTGCTTGTAAGATTGATTTTAAATTGCATTTCAATACCTATAATTTATTGATTCAATTTTATTTTTCCAGTCAGCACTATGAATTGCCTAGTGCAACAATGATAGTACACAAATAAACTTACTAAGCTTGTCGATGCCATGAAGGCACCACAGAGACCTCCCAGACAAATCACAAGCTTGTATTGTTTTTAATGCTAAAATGCTAAAGTCACATCCGCCAATAAAGGACCATCTACAACAGAAACTCAGTCCATGTTTTACCAATAATAATCCACAGATTTATCTAATATTGGTTCAACAGCAGTGGATCTGTGCAGCAGTTATTGGTCGTGTAAATTCAAGTCCATAACATTATACAGCAAGTTCCTCCCTTTGTGAGGAAGTCTCCCCTGCAGATCATTTCCTTGTAACTGGCTCTACAGTGTGCAGAGTGGCAGCCTGTCAGCAAGGCGAGAGAAAGATGCTGAAAGTCTGAGATGTAGCTGGTCTACACGCTGAAAGGAAATCGTTGTTCCCGTAGATGAAAGTCATGAATCAGGCAGGAAAAGTGATGATATGATTTGACGCATTTTTCGCTAATAAAGCAATTATGTTATTACCCTCCAATCCCCAGTTCAACCCAATAAATGTTAAAACTGTTCGCAGCAGGTACATGAACAAACACAAATCTGTCTGAACTTGCCGAGTGCTGCAACTCAAACCCCTTTCAGGGTTTATAATGAGTCAGCAAACATTTTTGTTACAAATTTGCTCCACTTTCCGCCCTATAAGAGAGCCGCACTTCCTCCTATAAATACCATGTGCAGGTATCTCTTACCCAGTGGCATGCTAAGCACAGGATGGATAACTGTATGCCAATACCTCCACAGTGTAAGGGCCTGATTGTGTGCGGGGTTGCCTGGTCACACTTAATGCTGCACAGAGACACCTGAGCATGGAGGACGTCCATTGTGCATCGGCCAGCGCTGCTCCATGACTCTCCTGTCCTCTGGAAAACCACGGGAGGAAGCAGAAAGGCTCATTTCCACCTCCTGCCACTAAAATCAATGCAACTCCTGGACACCGGAGGGTCAGAACTGTCAAATGGCACTACAGAGACGTCATTAGGTCTCCTACAGGCCATGGGTTACTTCTTGATGTACTTGTCTGGGCCGGCACTAAAGACAAGTGTGCCTCTGTACCAAAGGCAACGTTTGCAGGGCAGATGCTCACCAGGGCAAGAAGACTAAATCCTAAGTAAATGCAAAGTGCAGTCCCTCCTCTCTTCCTCTCTTCTCCTCTCCTCTCCTCTCCTCTCCTCTCCTCTCCTCTCCTCTCCTCTCCTCTCCTCTCCTCTCCTCTCCTCTCCTCTCCTCTCCTCTCCTCTCCTCTCCTCTCCTCTCCTCTCCTCTCTGACATTCCATGTTAAACTCGCTCGTATTATCCACGACTATAAGTTACATCCACTGGCTACTGTGCAAACTGCGGTTTTGCTGGGACTGTGAAATGAGCGAAGGGAACAAACGGCAGGTTTCTCACACATATTCAGTGACAGGCACACAGCCGATCAAACAGCTGGCTGTCATTAGAGCGCGGCAGCTGGGGTTGACATGGGCTCTGGCTGGGCAGAGAGAGCCCATCGACACAGACAGGAATCAGTCACATTCTTGAGAGAGATACTGTACGTCAGGACCACAAACAGCTACAGATATGATGAATATATACCTCGTCGCATCATTCATTGGATTAAAATCAGCACCAGGCAATTATTTTCTTTTATTTCTGTTTATTTTGAAAAAGCCTTAAAGGTGACTGGATGGAGTGTTTTTCCTGAAATGTCATTATAAAAACTATGGAGCACTGGTTTAATCAGAAATGCCTCAGATCCTTTTTTAGCCCCTTCAAAATCATGTTTTTGGAGTGAGAATTTACTGCATAGCTTCAGCACAGATCTTGAAGAGCATTCATTCACATGAATGACCACGTGACTTTACATTCCTCGCTAAACAATAGAGCGTAGCAACATTTCGTAGATCTAAGGACATACACACCCATGTTTGGGCCAGAATCAGGAGAGGACCCAGACTCCTCAGACAGGAAGAATCAGGAGCCTGACATTTCCCTGGAACTTAACCAAAATGCTGCCTCGCAATTGTGTATATATCTCATTTGCATATCTGAATGGAGGCAGGTGCACGCAAAATATTTTGGAGATGGAGGGCAGTAGGTATTGTTACATAGTGTTCAGACTTGTTAAACTTCAATTTCAAGATATTTACACTTGCCATTGTTATTCAGCAAAGCCAAGTTGAACGTGTTTTTTTGTCTTTAAGTCTTAATCTTTAAGTAATGCTGTCATCACTTTGATTGTGTTGCTTATAAAGTTTATTGGTTTCCCTGAAATCTCTACTAAAAAATATAGGGCTTCCATTGTCTGATGAGCCAAAGACAACAACAGACCGAGCCAATAGGTTGTGTTATTTGGGCCATTGGAGCTCACATAAAATATTAATGAACTGAATTAAACTGAAGACCAAATCTTTTTTTTTATATATTAAACATGATTGGCGGGCGATGCCGCAGATAATAACTTTCGAAGAGTTCTGCAAGATCACATCACAACCTCCCCACCATACTCAGAATACCACTGGTAAAAGGTCACTGCACATTTCCACCCAAATAAAAAAAGAGAAAATTATCCGTTTACACCTTTCATTGCACCAATGAAGGAAGAAAATCCCCAAGTGACAGCGAGTGTTTGACTGACGGTGGAGGGAGAGATGGAGGAGAACTTGATACTGTGAGAGGAAGTGGAGGAAGACTCTGATTGGGTTTGAAGTAATGCCAGTGAACTATAGTGGAAAGAAGCTAGGAAAAAAGAACAGGCTTGGAATTGACTTGCTGAGGTTAAAAACGGATTGTATTTCACCTATAGCCTCTATATCAACATATACTTTAATGCACTGAATTCACAAAACCGCAAGCAACAAAAGGAGAGCATGGACGGTATTGCACTCTCCAAAAAAGAATCCACCCACAAGAGCTGAGCTGAAATTCAATACACCGGGCTTTAAGGGAGAGTCCACCATGACAATGCATTATTGTGATATCACAAATTTGTCTGGCAGTGACAGGTCCGGAGAACATTCCCTCTCCACCCACTGCAATACAAATCACTAGTAATTGGCCTATTACTCTGTCGCCAGCTCTGCCTCGGCCGTGGAGCTGCTTGAGCCCTGGGAGGAGCTGGATCCGTCTCACCTTGTTTGAGTGGCTTAAGGTATGTCTACCCTGGAGGGACTGCTGCCCACTCTTCTAAAAGAGGGACGTCCCGCAGAGCGGCCCGACGCTAGGCAGACCTCCCAGCGTGTCAGAGCTCTTCCAGACGGCTGAGGAGGCCGAGCGCCACTCGACTATCGCCGCTTAGAGCTTTTGAAATGGCCTTTCTGCAGCGCTCCCCTTCTCCGGCACAGTTCCACTCCTCTTTCACGTCTTTGTTGGAGCTGTCAGTCAGTGCAACCTTTACATATAGCGGTAATTACAATTTCAAGCTGCTCACAGCCTCTTTATCCTGCGTGTCACATGTCACTTGGACTTAAGCTTGTTGTTATGACATTCTCCCCCTAAATGGCTCCACTAAGGCATCTATTGTCAATTTGTCAGTCCAGGGCTCAGCCGAACAGGCAGCATTTACCTGCAGCCACACAAGACTTTAAGGACTTCAGGTCCAAGGGCACTTCGCTGTGCACAAATACAGACATGGCTGTTCGCTTCAAAGACGCAGATTTTGCTCCAAGTACACAACTACTCACACTGTTTATTTATTCTGCATGTTTCTGAATATTTCTATATTTGGTTGAGCTTCTTACTATACAACAGTTTTTCTTATAATTGTTAAATCTAAATGGAAAATGTGAACACGGTAGCTTGGTGGACAGTGTTGTCGCCTCACAGCATAGAGTATAGTCAAGTAGACCAGTATTTGTATATGTGAATCTGAAATCCACTGTTATCTCATTTTAAATGTACAGAAACACATTTATTTAACCCCAAGGTCAAGTATTGACATGAGCATGAGGTTTCACACCCTCACACCCCTCAGAATGCCAATATTTCAACTATAGTTTTCTCTCAATTAAAATAACATTATATTTCTCTTTTTTATTTGATATCTTTTTGTTTCATACAGTATGATTTATTTTGTAGACTATATGCTGCTGAAAGTTATTACACTGCTCTGCTCCCTTATATTCATATGTTTCAGATTTCTAGTCTTTTAAGTGTACTGTATTGCAATTTCATGTTTATATGAATGAAACACTGGCTTTTTTGTATAATTATGTCACAATTGAGAATTGATATTCAACACTCATGAAAATAAAGATTATTTGACTCCATTTAAATAAACAAATAAATAAATCTGAAATGGTCACATTGAGGGACATTATTTGTGTGAATATGAACTGAAATTTTTACTGCCATGATATGACTTTAAGGACTGTTTCCAATGCAGCCGTGCAGTGTTGCCATTATATTTATTGCACATTAAAGCTGAATTGAAATGTCTCTCTCTTTAGCCTCTCAAATAATGGATGTCCGACCTCTGCTTGGTCCATTAAACCGAGAATAATTTGATCTTTGAATAAATTCTAATGAACAAAAATGCTTCTTAGAGCAGACAATTACTTAATTGTATCGTTTCAGAAGGGACAATAGCCATAACTTTGTGTTACCTAATAGCATCTTAGTTACTGGCCAAGATCATTTCCACCACGGGGCACCACCAGAAGTCTGTGCCCCTGCCAGCGCCCAGTGAAAAGTGGCCTCAATTAAAAGCCCTTCATAAATATTAAACACTATCTATCAGCAGGTTATTCATTTAAATGATGGATCCACTTGTAAGCATAGACTATCAACATCTAAATGTCCTCTGTAAATACAGCTCAGTCATGGATTCCTCGCTCTGCTGTAATTCCAGAGCCGGCCTGTTCTGGACGGGCACTGTGCCAGCTCAGCACTTCAAGCTGCGAGCGGAGGGGCGGCGGCTCCAATGATTGGCTCCTGCTCGTATGGTAAGTGATCAGTTTCGTCAGAGCGGGGAGATCCCTGCACAGGGCTGGTTCATCTGTCACCGGAGTGGAGGAGGCCTGTTGATAGACACAGAACGCTTGGAAGGCACAGAACGCCTGGAGAATGTATTCATAGATCCACCGAGGTGTTTGGTATTAGGGCCCAATGTGTTGTAGCTCCTCATCCCACTTCTGGAATGATGAGACATATCTAATTACCCTGCAAATGCATTTTAGACCAAGTTGCGATAACATAACTGATAACGTTTATAAGTGATATCAGACACTGTGTAAATGACTTATAGCACAACACAGCATACCACCTAATCCATGTGCAATGTATAGATTTAAATAGTTTAATTGTAAAATCCAAGAAAGAGAGTCCTAATTCTTAAAACAAAACTTAGGGTTTAAATAAAACCCAATTTCAAAAGTGTTTTGTACTTCTCAGCAATGATTAGTCTCAGAGAGAATCCCGCAGCATTGTACCATGAATAATAGCACACGTCTCTATATTATTTATCAGCTCTGGGCTAAAGTTGGTCACCAGAAGTCACTGTGACAGATGCTTTCTGGTCGGATGCCAAACGCAGGCAAGTGAGAAGTCTCGGAAGTGTTTGCAGCGGGGTGTAAAGGAGCCCTGCAGGTCATGTCAGCCCTGTTCAGATAACCACGACTAAACACTGGGGCTAACTAGGAGAGGCTCACAATGAGAAATCGCCAGGTCTCCGAGTTAACCCCAGTGTGTCTCAGCAGCAAGACATTGCCGGGTGTGGTTGAAATATGTCAGATGTAAAGAGAGTGAGACACACTGAAGAATAAATAGAAGAAGGCTGAGGCACTAGAACCGAGTATAAGAGGAAAGGAAACAAGGGATACACAACCAAAGTCGGTTGGTTTTGTAAAATAATGATCATTGATTACAAGAAATTTAATTGGCTGAAGAATCTGTTTATCTGGGATAGAATATGCCTTTCAACTACTTTGGTCAAAAAACACAATTGTGTGGAATGAAGACTCTAAAACTCTTCTTGTGTGAGAGTCAGTGGTATCTGTGCCCTTTGATGGACAGGAGACCTTTCTGTGTTTTCTGACTTTGTTCTGTGTGTGCTGGAGATGACACCCACCATGACACCGTTGCATACAAAATGAGTGAGATAAAAGATGGACGAATTGACAGATCTGATCATTTTCTGTAACAACGATTCAGTGTGTTTTCGTAACCTAAATACCAACTCTTGGCATGAGCAGCTGTGTACATTTTACAATTTGAATACTCTCGTTTCACTCGTCTCACTGTGGCCGCACAGTCTACGAGTGAAATGGCCAAAGCCGTCTGATTTAGGTTTCCCTAATCCGAACCACATGTGTCGTACGCTTGTGAGTGATTCTGACAAGTCCACGTTGTTTAGTCTGCGAGGTTCCGTTTACATGAAAATGTGACAAATTCAACATCGCCGCTGTCCTTCGATCAAGAGATAAGCTCTAAAAATAATACATTATTGTAATGTACAACAAATTAAGTTATCACAAAAAAGTGAATTCCGACCGTCATCATTCACATCTGCAACGAGATGCAGGGGAAGTGCCTCACAGATAATAATATATAGGATGTTTTTTAGGTGAACACTAACCTGTTGTAAAAACAATTCAACAACTTTTAAGTGAGATAAAAATGGTAGATTTCTTTCACAGAATTAAGAAATTCTCCTCTGTAGCCACACATTAATGCGCTCCATGAGACTGGAGCAGGTTCATTTGTGCTTCTCAACGCAGCGCTAATTCCAGAGACCCTGCGTTCAATTATTCATACCAAGTACATAACTTTTCAATTAACTAATTGCCAGGCTCTGGAGATTTCCTTGTGCCGGCAGCAGGTCACGATCAGAGCTATGGAGGGGATTTCTTCACCTGTATTCTTAATACACAGTGACTTAAAGCGAAATGAATTTAGTAAATATTTAAAAGAACAAAATGAGCATTTATAATTACAGTATGCGTCTACAACAGACTTAAGGACCACTGTGTTTTTGGACTTTGATTTTGACATGAAAGCGTCCCACTGCACCAGTCAGACAGACATAAGCCCGGACTGTTTGCGTCTTGCGACGTCTATTGTTTCCTCACTGACTCGCTGACAATGAAATCCCGTGCTTGTCAGAGCTGCAGGTAAATGTCAAATGTCAAGCCTTCACTCGCGGAGCGAGAAGGAGCCGCGATGGGTGAGGAAGTGTCCAGCAGACGGCTGTAAGAAACTCGTTTCACTCACTTGCCAAACTCTGCTGTGTTTCTGACAATCTAATCTCTGTGACCTGATGACCTCTCCTCACAGATAACATGCAGGGACAGCCGGGACTTCCCAGGCACCCACAGCTGATGCTCACACTCAGTAGCTGATCTCTTGGCTACGTCACGTTTCACACATTACATTACCAAATTACTGCAAAGCAAAAGTGAAGAAGAATTGACAGGAAAAGAATGCACACATTATTGGAAGTTATAGCTATGAGAGTGCCCAAATACTTAAGGTTCCAAACATGATGAATGTGTTTTTTTTTCAGACCGCATCAGTTGAAGCAGCTGTCATGTAACCTGACAGGTTGTTTGGCTTGAGAAGTAAAGGAGGAACTGAAGAAACATTCATTTTGTTGACTGTGACTGTGGAAATATCCATGGCTTGAAACCAAACACGTGCAACAGAAAAAAAGAAATGCACGTCATTTCAAGCAGAAATGGATTTTGAAAAGGGGCGACATGTAATATTTTAAGGCAAGCCCCTGTTTATTTCTTGTCATAAACATCCATCCATGATAACTTGGTCCATCTGGTCCTCATTCTCAAACCAATCCTCGCTGGAATAACAGCAGACATTTTTAAACCACACAGCGTCCCAGATTGAAGAAGCTTCGCATGGACCTGCGCTCCCTCCAGATCCAGCAGATTTGAATGTAGTTAAGGCACGGCGGCCCGCGCCTTCAGGCAGGTAAACAATGTAATAGGAAACTGTCACAACCGATTTGAGGGGCACGCAGCCAATGGCAGCAGACGATATGACATTTCTCCTCAGATCACAGCCTCCTGATGGCAATCTGCACAGTTGGACGCTGTGTAAGAAGTAGCAGAGCATGAGAAGAAGGGGGAGGAGGAGGAGGAGGAGGAGAACTGGAGAAGAATATAGCCCGGAGGAGAAAGGAGGAATCGTGGTGGCAGAAGTGGAGGACGCAAATGACAGGAGGAGAAAGAGCAGGGGGAGGAGACAGAGGCAAAGAAAGAGGAGGTGAGAAGGTGAGCACTGTGCAGTGATAATACTGGCTCCTTTCAGCCAGTGCATAGGGGTAAGGTGAGACTCTCTCCAAACTGTGCTTTCTGGGCAGTGGCCCAAGCCTGGGGCTGCCTGATTGATTTGCCCAGTAAAAGGCCCGTTTGTGCAGCGGTGCCAAAGCTGATTTCTTCCAACCTGCCTACGAGAGCTCCCACTGCAGAGAAACCACATTATCCACCATGTAGAGACCCCTGCTGAGAGCAAACGAGGATGACGGCACTTTCCTACTCACTCTGGCAACGTATTCATTAATATGTAAGAAATGATGGAGTTCTATAAAAAAACAGTCTTTAGGTAACAATAGGTGTGAAAAAACAGAGCGGCAAACCAAGAGGCATAAACTGGTGACATTTAAGTGCAGGGAGGATTGATGAAGTCATCTCAGAGGAAATCTTACAAGCTACTCCCTGATTTTTGTCAAATGAAATGTTTCCACAAACAAATATCTGTTTTGGAATAGGGATAAAATATAGAAACCAACCACTATTATCTAATAGTGGGTCTGTTGTGAGGCCATACATAGATACAATAGATAATACTATTGCCAAGGGCCTGGGAGTTTACATGTTCTACTTGTGCACCTGAGTTTTTTCCATGTACTCTAGTTTTATCAAACAGTCCAAAAAGCATGCACATCTGGATCAATTAGAAACTCTTAATTGCCCTTAGGTGTGAGTGTGAGAGTTAATGGTGTATGTGCTCTGTGATGGACTAGCAACCTGTTCAGGGTATATTCCCTGCTCCTATGTGAATTGGAGCGAGGCTTCAGCAGGCCCCATTTCCAGTACAAAGTTGGTCAAGACAATGGATGGATGGATTGCTGTTATCTGTTTTGCTCACTGACCTCTCCAACCGCATTTGAATGTCAGGCTGTGTGATTTGTGTCCAAATAATACAGTGCAAACATAAGTCAGCACCTTTCAGACATCAAACCCCTAAAAACATGTGAGGGTTGGTTTAAGCTAATGCTGTTAAGTTTTCATGAGGGAAACTGTGTGTTTACATTCACATCCATCATCTCACCTGCTTTGTACCTTTACAGTATGGTGGGCAGGATCTCCTCAGTGCACACAAGGCAAAGGCAGGGAACACACCTCGGACAGGCTTACACACACACACACACACACACACACACACACACACACACACACACACACACACACACACACACACACACACACACTATTTACTCTGTTTGGACTATGGAAGAAGGAAGGCTGTAAATGTTGCGTCATGGCAACAAAAAAAAGCTGTAAAAGCTTGAAATAAGAAAAAGTGTATTTATTATGGCTGCTGTGTTGAGTGGAGATGGGCTAAAAATACAAAAATATGACTGTCTCTAATAACTAGTGGATGATGCAGCTATAAGCATGGTGTCTTTTGACTGGGGAATCATCCATTTATTGGCTTGTGGCGGTGCAGGCTCTGAGTGCTGTGCTCATCCCTGTGTGAATCAAACCCTCTCTGATTAAGCATTCAGAGCGGATGGGATAAAGCAGGCCCCAGGTGGCCACCTCCGCTAAATAGCAGATTAAAGAGTGCACAACTAATTTCTTTAGCCTAATCTTATTAAAAGAAAAACAGCTGTCAACTGTCACCATATGAATACAAACGGTCTGCAACAAGAGCAAAGGAGTGTGTCTGCACCATGTTGGCTCATTGCATGAACGCAAACACACACACACACACACACACGTAGAACTTCATGCATATTCATTATGAATTTCAATGTTAGATATATCATTTATCATTTACTCACATAAAACTACAAAGGACCCTCTGAAGACTATTCTTTATATTTTCAAACCCTGTCATTCCTCTTAGTTTAAATTCACCGTCTGGGTATAGATAAATAATATATTTCTGTATTAAAGTTAAGTTATTAATTCATATTCCATCAACATGTGACAAGCGAAAACGTTTTTTATAAGTGTATTCATCCCCAGTGGTTTTATTTCCAGCAGCTATATGATATAATACATTGCAATCCAATAATATCCAAAATGAAAAAGTAAAGAATTTTACGTGTATGTTATTCTCGTTGGGAAAAATAAAACCTTCCACAGGATCCATCTGTGACTTTTTACCATCATCACTCGCTCACATTCACGGCTCAGATGTGGAGTTTTTTTTGGCCCCATGCCCTCTGACATGATCTGACACCAGGTGCTCAAGATCGCCCGGGTCTTTTGGGGACCCCTCCAGTTTAAAGCCTCATCACCTCTGAATCCCCTCCCACGTAATCCTACCACCCCCATACACTCACATAAGTACACACACACACATACACACTAAAGCACTGTGTCTCCACACTGAGAACCAACCCTGAGAGTCCCTGCATTTGAGAAATGGTTGGTTTGAGTCGCGGTGGCTTATGACACCCGAGTACCACAGGCCACACACTCCAGTGGCACGCCATCACGGCCTTTTGATTGCTCCTCCTCGCTGTAATTGCCAGTGATTAACCCTGGCATGAGAGCAGGCCAGAAAGAGTCTCACTCCCGTCTCCGCTGACAATCCTTGTCAGTGGGTTTGAGGGGCAATTTGGCTGCTGACATGCCTCCCCCGGTCTCCTGTTACTGGGGGAAGTATGCTGCACTGACCCAGCAGTGCTGCACTATCTGAGGTTGCTGAATTCTCTTTTCTCTCCCTCTCTCTCTTTATTTCCTCCATTTGCCCAGTTCCTGTCTCTCAAAGCCTCATTCCTCCCACCCAAATCCCTCTTGTTCTCTCCGCTCTATTCTTCGTCATTCCATCCTCCATTTCTTTCTCAACATTTCTCTTTCTGCTAGAGTTCACATTGGACAACCAGACTCCCTGGCTTTAATGCCTGGGCCGCCTGTGTCTGCCTGCTTTGCAAGACTGCACGGGGGCAACAAACAATGGGCATATTGTTAATCTGTCCATAAGAAAGCCTTATCTTGTTGTAGACATGGTATTAAATTTCGGAGCGGCCCCATGCGGCTGGCCTGGGGGAGGGGAGGGGGGTGAGTCGGGGTGTGTGTGAGGGGGTGACATGGAGAGAGAGAGACGGAGAGAGAGAGAGAGAGAGATGTGGATAATAAGCTGTGTAATCTCCTCACCTACTCTCAACAGCTTAACCTTGTCAGTGGCTGCTGGCCCGGCAGCACCCTGGCAAAGGATAACAAAGGGTTAATATCTACAGTATTGTTAGCAATGCAGGCTCAAAGTATAGTGTCAAAGCTGGTTCCTCGCGTTTGACAACATTAATAACACTTAACTCTGTGCTAATATGAACAATTAGATTTGTGTCCATTTGTGTGCTTGTGGCAAACAGGGAATGTCTCTAATGTGGGTGCAAATTTGAAAAAATGTCGTTTTATAATGGCAAACAAATTGCTGAGCATACAGGTGCCTCTCTTTTTGTACACTGTATTTAAAAGGCCTCAGGGGTTAAGATGCTGGGAATTTGTCTTCTGAGTCAAGCTCCCTGTATGAAGTCCAGTCTGAATTTGAGAGCAGATGGTTTATCTGGGTAGGAGAAAAGAGGATTAGGGGAGTCACAAATTACAATTTTGACTGCAGACAATGCCTTTATTGGGCCATAGACGCTCATTTGGAATTTGTTCAGTTGCAGGATGTCTTAGAACATTTCCAGTGAATGTGAAACGTGATACAGTTACATCAACCAGTGCAACTTGAAGTACAAATCATAAAGACAAAATATCCACTCGAATCATGAGGGATCGTTGGGTATTCATCAACTGAGTAGTTCAAACTGGACACATTTGCAAGATGTACAAATAAAAAGGTGGATCTGGAGATCAGAAAGAGAACGTGAACCTCACCATATCAAGGGACCATGATGACGTGTGCAACAGGAAAATATCAGTGTAGAACCTGACAAAGTAATACAGATGTTTTGGAATAAGATCTTTAAATACACATACTTTCACATCAGAGATGTGACATCAAAAGGGTCTAAACAGGAATGAATGGGATCCATTGGACTTTTTCATTTGACTTGGATGGAGAAAATGTGACCATATAGAGTTGGCAAATCCCTTTAGCATAAGACTGCTGGGGTTTTGTGCAGTTATAATTGAAGGTAATTTGCATGATGGGCTCCCCAACTAGACGACCAGTTTAACCAGTTAACAGACAGGTTTTCTCTGTAGTGTCGCATTCTTGCTGTTCCTCAATGATGTCTGCAACTGCAGCTGTCAATGAAAAGCGCATGAGACAGATTTTTCTTTGTACAACCACACAGAAGTAATTATGCTCTTTGTCATTTCTGGCAGCATGATTTGTCCCGAAACAGCACAAAACCACATGCATCCACTGATAAAAGCCAGTTAAAACTGCATACTGCAAAATACGGTCTCAGGTGTGAATTGGCACTTAGTGTTTCTGTGGCTTTCGCTACCGGCGTTTCTCTGGAGACGTGGTGAGTCGTGGTCTTGTACGCTGACAGGAGGTTGGTGGTGAGCCCAGATTGTGGGGACAGACTGAAACACACACACACACGCACACACATACATACACACACACACACACACACACACACACACACACACACACACACACATATACCACCCCCCTCTCTCTCTCACGCGCACACACACACATACACACACACAGTAATGCCAGCCTCTGCTCTCTAGCAGCCCCTACTGGAACCTGCATGAACCTGCACACACCTTCCAGTGCCGCATGGAGATTGAGAAAATCTGTATCACATTATTCTAAAGGTGTGCTTCACCAGCGCTAATCCAAAATTGTACGTATAAGCACCTGTTAATCCTAATATGTTGTTGACTGTTGATTGGGTGTGTGGAATTCATTAGGAAGGTGTAGCAGGCGTAGCTCATATGTGTGTGTGAGACCCTGGAAAAGAGAGTGAGAGGGAGTCTGCTGATGCAGGTTGAAAGGATGAGGATTACATTAGTGAGTGGATACTTGAGATAAACTGCTTCAGCATGTGTTTCACCCTGGCAGGAACTAGAGCGTTCACAAATGTACACACACTAAGACACTAAAATACAGCTGTACACATGGGATTGAAATCATGATTGGGAACAATTACCATCAGAGCTCCTAAACTAAGACCTGTATTTCATCCTTAATGGACTAGAATAGGATTCAATATTAAGGATATGTATGCAGCTGTGTGCAGTGCATTGGTTCGTACTACAGTGTATTGTTTTCCTTTTTCAGATGTCAAGTTAAAAATGTATGGTGATTATAATTATAGCATCTCCTGATGAGACCTTTCCCTCATCACATGACTTACAACCACACTAAAAGGTCCAATCTGCTGGGTCAGTTCAAGGAAACGTGTGGGGTCAAACAACAACTCCAAAACAAAAATCAATCATTATCCATTTGAGGCTTATGAGCAGTGGAGAAGAGAAAATCTGTTTGTGTGTGTGTGTGTGTGTGTGTGTGTTCATGTCAGATATAAAGAGAGAGCAAGAGAGAGAGAAAGAGAGAGAGAGAGAGAGAGAAAGAGAGAGAGAGAGAGAGAGAGAGGTGAGGATGTGAATGAGGGACATCCAGAGACGGTAAACGCTGCTAATGTGCGTAAGCTGGTCTTTATTTATTAGGGACGTTTGGGGTCAATGTCTTGGAGTCTGTCCATGGACATTACATGCATACTCCTGCTGCACCTTCAGGAGATGGTTATTTATGTGGATGAAAGCTGCCGCTTCTCCCTCCATTGTACACAGTGATTCATTAAGGCTGGTGATAATTTAACGGGAAGAAAACGCCACAAACAAAAACACAAGAAAAAGATTTCAGTCAGCCACAAGTTTCTGTCATTTGCTATGTTGAACTCAAGGATCTTCTGGCCTGTTACAGTTTGGGTTATACTACATATGAAGTGAAGGCACGACAGGGGCTCACATGGTGAAGATGCTGATATCCTCAGCTTTCATGTGGCCATTAAAAGCTTAGCTTAAAACCTTTCACAGCCAAATAAGACCAATTTCTCCTGAAACCAGACTCGGATTTTACATAACCAAATACAACAGATGAAAAAGTGTCATGTTATGGTTAAAGGTGGGGGTTTTAAAATGCTGGCACAGTCTAGGAATGAGATACCCGCAATGTATATACATATAAACAAGTGTAGGAGAGCAGTCATGAAAGGGGCTATACTGTGCCCTGACATGAATTATGAAGGAAGTGTGTAAACTCACCAGGAATCATGAACTCTCTGAGGTGAAGATCCTACTTCCAGGAACTTGCCTCCAGGAAAGATAAAAATGAATGACAATGAAACTCAAACACAAGCTACACATTTATTGGTGCAGGGGTTTGCCCAGGGACAAAAACGGTTAAACTGCCTTCTGAACTATTTGCTGTTGTGAACGTTGGTCAATACACCATAAACCAGACAATGTATGTATATTATAATCAATATAAACTCGATTGTGCTTCCAAGCGGCTTCAATAAGGTAAATAATGTCATCACACTAGAAAACCAAAGTCATAATGGCACAAATACCATCAAAATAAAAAAATGTATTGTGGTCCTTCCGCAAAGGATTGACCAGCATTTTAGGCCTTTATGAAACAAATTCAACAAACGATTAAACAAAATGCATAATAGACAGCTTGGGCTCAGTAAATCAAAGCAGCTGTGGCCAATCAAACAACAATTTTCAGCAACAGGTCAGGTCTATGCTTTGGAAAAATAGATGGGAAGGTAAATTCGTGTATTTGTTACAGTGAAAGGGGAGAGATATAGCAATATAGAGATAGCAATATTAACAATCTCCTTCCCAGAATGCCTCATCCAGCTTTCAAACGATCTTTCCAGAGAAGAACAAGTTTTGTAGACCCCAGAGATCTCTTGAAAGGGAACTCCTCCCCTCCAGGTATCACTTTTTGCTACCACAGTCCGTTTGGTTAATGACTTCACTCACTCAAGCAATGCTGATCAATATGATACGGAGAGAAAGTTGCTGAAGTTACCGTCTGCCCTGGTGTCAGCGTGCCATACAGCAGCATGAGTCGAAGATGTGAGACTGACAGGAAATGATGGTTTGATCCATGCATGCATGATACATATGAGTCTGACCTTGGAGATGGAAAAGAAGAAAATCTAGACCATGTTGAGCACTGCAGAAAAGAGACTTGATGGACAGATAGGGGTTGAAAATAACATAATGGGGAAAAAGGAGATACAGAATGAAATAAAATTCAGATTCATTGATGTTAAGAAAAACCGATAACATGCATGTGGTTGCAAAGACATCCACTTTTAAAAGGCTGTGTGACTTTCTGTCCATCCCGTGCCACACACTCAAACAAAGGTGGTTTTTGTGTGGTTTCTTACTTTTGTTCCTCATGTAAACCCTAGACTCACAACTAGGATAATTTTAGAGTCCTTAACACGATTGTTTTTGATCTGTGGCAGGAAACATCCAAACTCCACAAAGATTGGCCTTCAGTCCGACCTGGATACAAGCTGGTGAACTATTTGTTGTGAGGCAACAGCTCTAACCATTGAACCACACTGTGTAACCCTCTGTAGATTCAATTCTTCCATATAGAGGTTAAATACACATTTAAGATAAATTAAGTACCTAAACTATATGAGCTGAAGTGAGTGCAGAAGTGATGTGAGTCTTTATAAAGCAGTGATAGCAGAGACATACACGCACACATACCCACACACGCACACTCACAGGAAACAGAATTGCAGGGGAAGCATCATTGTAAGAACAAGGTCCACTTCCTTATCTTACACACACACAGACACACACACTCACACTCAGAGACACCACAGACATTGGACAAAACCATCCTCAGGTTTTGTGTTTGAGATTCATGAGAACAAACTTTGAGTGATCAAAACTTAAAACATAACCCCTCCCACCCCCCACCCTCCCTCTTTATTGCTCAGACTACAAGACCAGGATTTGTGTATCCACTCTGGACAGCCACCACACCCTTATCAAAGTGTTTTCTTGTTTTGCAACTCAAACCAATACTTTCCCCCTAATGCCCGCAAAAAGCCTTACTTCATATTCCACAATCATGTAGATTATGATATTGATCGTCCCTCTCTGTAAAAGCATTATAAATATAAAGAGCATTTCTCCATTAACGGAGAGTAGGAAGCTGGCTAATGCTAATGAGCCTCAGAGTGCCCATTCCAGTCCATTAAGGGCACTTAGCGCTGGGAAATGATTGTGTTTTCGCAGGGAGAAAAACTAACACGGCCACGCAGACCCACAACTTGCACACAGGGAGGTTAATGATAAATGGTACTAATGGACTTTCTGTACATTTGAGGGGAGAAAAAATAGGAGATTGGAAAATGGGGGAAATGTATTTGTTGCTGTAAACTTGAAAGACTCAATTCATTTGAGGGTCTAATTTGATTTCCAATGCATGACATGAAAGGGAAGGAGTTTTATGAAGCTCAGAAAAGTTATATTGATGTTGTGTCATGCATTTCTGAAAAGTTGTGATGCGATTCCCTTTCATTTGGTGCATGACGCACACGACCCGGCATCATGTAAGTTGTCATTCTGAGAAATCACAGTGATGTCAGCGGACACATGTAAATGTTAGAGCCAGAGAGCCTTGCAGAATACAGGACTATACATTGCAATACACTGTAATATTTCGGTCGGTCAAAGAGTGAGAAGGTCCCTGGATTGAATCCCAGTTAGACCAATGACTTTTTCTGTGTGGAGTTTGCATATTCCCCCCATATTTGCATGGGAAATGCAGAATGAAACAAATAATATTGCAAGTAATAGTTATTTATATCTAACACACCCCGTTTTAAAAAACACAAAACCCTTGAGGCCTCCAATTAAAAGCGTACAATAAATACAATTTATATGATATGCTATATTGGGGCAGGAGGAACTTTTTTTTTACAAATATCTTTCTTGGGAGAAAAGCTCTGACAAAGGTCAGAGCATTTAACAAAGGAACAGAGCGGACAGTGTGTAATGAATGGTGTGTTTAAGGGGAGTTCAGGCTCCTTGTGCTGGGCCAAAGGAATGCACAGGGGGCTGCGTAAAGCGAGGGGATGGGTGGCAGAGGTGGTGGGGTCAGAGCGAACTACCTGTCTAGTGTATCAACAGGAGACGGAGCGAGTGAGGGGGAAAGAAGAATACAATAAGAAATGGGGAGGGGGACCAGACAGGGTGTCAGCAAGCATGTGAGAAAGAGACACAACACTGTGTGTGTGTGTGTGTGTGTGTGTGTGTGTGTGTGTTTCAGTAGCTAGAGGTTTTATTCTTTTATTGTTTCACTTGCTGAATATGTGCATTTTCAATGTTTCTCGTTCCAATTGTTGTTAGATTATTACCTGTTTGGAAGATAGTCTTTCTTGTGCTCAACCCATTTCTAAAGAAAAGGATTCTCTCTAATGTTGTTGGTGGAAGAAGTTTTCAGGTTTTTATTTTGTTGTACTTTGCTGCAGATTATAATCTAATTTAAATTTTTTTTTTGTTGAAATGTGTTTTCCTTATTGTTATTTCTGCAATCCTCGGTAGAGTGAAGTTCTGAAAGGCATAATGGGCCCCCACTGTAAAAAAACATTTTTCTATTTTTCTACCATTTCATGACCACAGTTTGCAAAATGGTAATATATGTGTGTCTGTGTGTGTCTGTGAGAGAGAGAGAAAGGGGAAGGGAGACAGAGAAGAGAAGTAAAAAGGGGGATGTGGGGAGTAGGTAACTACCTGTCTGGAGAATCAGTGTTCCCCTCCGACCTGAAACGTTACTCCATCTGCATTGTTCAGTGACGGACAGAACAAGACACAGTCAAGAAACGGCAGCCAAACCAGGGGATCAAATTATTCTCACAGAGGAAAGATTTACCCTGAACACCCCCCCCCCCCCCCCCATCTGCCCCCATCCTCCTCCCCTCTTATTTCTTCCCACCCTCTCTCCCTCCTTCCCACCCCTCCTCCTCCTCCTCCTCTGCTACGTCTGAAACTGAAGTGAAATCTGAAACACAGTGATCCCCAAAACATTCCTGCTAAATCTCAAAAGCCGGCGCATGTGCCTCGCCCCCACCTACACACAGACACACACTCACACAAAGGTACTCCGACAATAACACAACATACCAACACACGTTACATGCACGTTTGAGCATGCTCATACAACACACTGCATGCATGTGTGTGCACGTACACACACACACACACAGGAGTGAGAGTTGAGGCTGAGAAATTGAGAAGAAGCAGGCCTGTGGGTGAGTGGTGGCAGGGAGGTCTGCTCTAATCCGGGCATCCAGGAGGACGAGAGGAGACCATCAGTCAGACACCTCCAAGACAAGAAGAAATCCCCAGGTTTAGTTGTGGAGATGTTCCCGGGCAGGATGAATAAGTGAAACATGCAACCACTGATAGAGCTGTGTGTGTCTCATTTGATTCCACCAATTTCTTTGTCTTCAGTCTCCATGGATAGAGTCGAGTTCCTTTTGTGCCGACTTTGTTAATTTTGTGGTTGTAGCAACTGAACTTGATCTGGATTATTGAAGATGTTCCACTCAACAGACTTCTTCAACATCTTAAAAAACCTACAATGATTCCAGTTTTCAAGACTCTACAGTTGTACGAGAAAAATGAGAATCCCCACCCTCTTCTTGATAGAGCATAGATATCTAGATAGAGCATATTGTAGCAATCAGTGAGTGTTTGACCTCAGAGATGTTGTGTCATGATGCGCTAAGCTCTGTTGATATTTTCTTTGTTAGCTGTGCTGTCAAAATGCATTTAAAGACGTAAATTATCCAAAGTCCACTACTACTGCTGGGTCATATGATAACCAGAGGTTGTTAGGAACTCAGTCCAAAGATGAATCTACAAATATGAAACTTGCTTCAGGTTTAATTAAGTGTGTCTGACAGGCATCCAAAAGGCTGTTGAGCAATGAGTCTCCAGTAATTAACAATTGTGTTTTGGATAATGGAAATAGGAGATGGAGAAAATGTTATCTGGGAGTCTGCAGCACCCTCCTCTATTGTTCTCTCAGCGTATACACAGGGGTCATGTTTGCACAGCAGTCTCCCATTGTTTTCTGAAAGGATTCAAAAAGACTCAAAGACTGAAAGACTAAAAGTGTTTGACATCCAGCATCATCTCACTCAACTGAGACAATCCCTGTGCACATCATGACTTTTTCTCTAAATAAATATACAGTATAACAAAGAATAACACCTCTGGAATTTCAATTCCAGAGATTTTAATCTCAAGATTTCAATTCCAGAGACACTGACACTCCTGTCACTGGTTTTGGATGTAGTGGATTTGTGCAGAAGCTTTGGCTGTGGTCTGCATTAAGCCTTCATGATCTGTTTGCATTGCTGAAATACTTAGAGCTTCCAGGACAGGACCCTGAAGACTCCCTGTTAGCGCTCACAAATTGTTCTGCAGGGGGGATAATGACACTCAGATGTTTTGGTTGGATTTAAGGGAGTGTGTGATCAAACTTTGGAATACTCTTTTAGTAAATGACCTGAAATAACCTGAGATTAACCAAGGATTGGAAAAGCAAATCAGTGAAGAGCAACAATGATATCTAAAAAAAACAAAAAACAAAACTTGGAAATAACGGGCTGAACTATGCTGGGTGAGATTAGCAATGCCACCTCAAGACAAGACGGTCTCCAGTTTGAGTCCTAGTCATGTTGCATGTTCTCCCCATGTCTGCATGTGTTTTTTTCATTGCAATTTCCTCCAATGGCAATATAAATACTCAATAAATGCTTCTTGCTGTGAGTGGGAGAGTGAATGTGTCCTGTGATGGACTGGTGACCTATCCTGGGTAACTCCATGACTTTGCCCTTTAGAACTGTATGTCCCCTGGAGATAAGCTCTGGCAGACCCCTGTGACACTACAAAGTGGGTAAGATGATGAATTGACGATTGGATGGATGACCTGTACGACCAACCAAAAAAAAAGGGGATTTTTATTTTTTCAGCCAGATAAACAGAATACATTTGATAAATGATGTTGCAAATAAAACTCTTTTAGTAGATATTTGGATATTACATCAAAGATGAAAGTGTATTATTTCTCCTTGACTTTATGTGCCAGTGATGCTTCACAACACCTGGGCTTGGCAATGGTGAGGAAACCTTGTCTCGAGCAGCTCTGAAGCTTCAAAGACATTATAATTCTGCTTTTTCACCTTCATGCAGACACTATGACAGACCTATGGTGTGGGCGCTCTGTTCAAAACTCCAACAAGTCTAAACACATTACAAATGGAAACATGGGAAAGTTTCCCCTTGATTGCATCTAAGCGGTTTCCTGTCCATCATCTCAGCCTGCCCAAAGGTTTCAGCGTGCGGTGATAGCAGAAAGAATGGCATGTTGGCATATGGCAAAATACTTGAGTTTCAACTGGATGGAGGAGAGCGCCAGTGGAATTGTGTCTTTGTGATTTCATGACGAGACGTGTTTTTTCAGTAGCTTTTATCAGTTGCGGTTTATGTGTGTATGAGCGCTTCGTCAGAAGCTGGATCATGGCAGCATAACAAAAGAAACAGCTCATAAAACTGAAATAAAAAATTTAAAAAATTAGTAAACAATGAAAAATTGATGAAATAGCCAGAGGCTGAAATAATTTCTCATGCTTTCTCCTATTATTATTAGTTGGCTGCTGTTCAGAATCTTAATACATGTATGAAGGGAGACCATTGGATATTTTAAGGGACTGTGTGAACAAACTTTGACATTTTTAGGCATTTAAGAACAAAACACACCCATAAACATGAAGCAGGTCAGAAGGACAGAATCTGAGTTAATGACAGGCGGAGGGGAGATTGTCTGAGGCTGTTGGCCTTGCTGACCACTGACTAGATTACAGGCTTAGTTCTTGAGCAGC
The DNA here is from genome assembly GCA_029224185.1 of Karalla daura. NCBI lineage: Eukaryota > Metazoa > Chordata > Actinopteri > Chaetodontiformes > Leiognathidae > Karalla > Karalla daura. Next base: position 15,200,716 of record CM055190.1, read on the forward strand.
AGTGCAGAGAGAAACAGGAGAGGTGGTCTGGGTGGGACGGGAAGGGGACTATCCCAAAGATGAGTGACACAGGCCAGCCAGTTGGATCCCATGATTAGCCCTTTGTGTCTCTGCAGCCTGAGTCCTAATCAAAAGACCAAGGCACGGCTAATAGCCAGAAATGATGGCTCAGGAGAGGGTGGACCAGGGTCAGTGGGTGGGCCAGACGATGTCTTTGTACTGCCCTTCCCTCACCCCCCAATTAGTTGACGTTTAGGGAGGAGTAAGGAGACGCGGGTGAGGGACGGTGAGGAGGGAGGAAGAGAAATGGGAGCTAGACCAGGAGAAATGGGAGACCTGGAGATGCTCGTCCTGTAAGATCTCAGGCAACAGATGGAGAACAACTGGGTAGGGAGTGGATCGTAGAGCGATGGGAGTGGTGCAGGGCGGTCAGGCCCCACTACTGTTACGGCACATTTTACACAAAAACACACAGTGTGATGGAAACTGACACGCCGTCACGCGCATGTCAACATAACGAAACAAATGCTTAGTCGAGCTGTGATAAACGCCCTTAGGTGTTCCATTCAGCTGCGGCAAAGTCCTGCTGTTTAATTCACAATATGTGAATTATAAATGCAGCCGCAGCCATCACAGCTACATCAAAATGTTTACACAAACAGTTGAATGTAGCGCAAAGGTTAATGGGTTCAAAAGCAGCGAGTGCAGTCGGAGTATATAAATTTTCTCTTAGTGCTAAACGAGATCGCAACCAAACACAAAAGTAACGACGCTGCCTGCAGCCTTGGCTCTGATCATGTGTATTTCTAATTTGTTAATGTGGCTTCGTTGTGAATGCGTTCTTCCCAGACACTTTGAAACTTTTTGGTAGTGGCTGTCTAATTTTCGAAATACTATGAAAAAGGAAACTTGTGTCTAATAAATAAGTAAATAAAGAAATGTAAAAAGGCTGCAGTCAGGTGGATGAATCCTCTATAAAGTGTCAATAGGACAAAAAAAGAGACATTCTTGTGCATTGTCACAGTTTTGCATGCTGTAGATTGATTTCACTCATTTAATTATTTTTGCTCTTTAAGAGAATTTAAAATATTTGGAAAATACAACGGTTCAATTTGGTACTGCAATGAGTTGATACACATATAAATATACTCACTTTATCAGTGTTAAGAGAGATGAAAATGCATACCACTTGTTCATATTTGGTTTAAAAAACATGCAAACTTGTTTTTTTTTTTTTCTTTTGCATTTGCATTGCAAATGCATCTCAGAAGAAGAAATAAAAACAGAAGAAATAACCTATAATCTCTTATCATTGCAGTCTATTCTCCTCTTGAAAATGCAATATCTTCAGTTCTTCAGTAACATCAGACAATGTCTCAGGTCAAAAGCCAACATTGGACACACACTGACGAGTGAGCCAGGAGGTGACCGTGAAGCTTCCAGACAGGCTCCGTCCAGCTGCAGCGGGGAGGCGGGGGAGGCCTGAGCAACCATCAAACCAGCCTCCAAACACCATCCCAGCGGACAGAGCTGCCAGCCGCAGCCCCCCGACAGCTCCCAGCATCCCGTAAACACTGTCCATCTTGGCTACCTTTTATTTGAAAGGTGTGACAAACAATGGCAGCCCCGCATTGTAAACACGTGAGCTCATGACTGGTTCGAGTTGCACAAATGCCGAGCGTGCCCTGAAAATTTGAGCTCAGTGGAATCAAAATGCATTTTGACACAAAATAAACCATTACTGGCCACTGAGGGAGCTGCACTGCGAGGTCACAGGCTTTGCCAAACTGGTAGACGGGGTAGAAACGAGGGAGGGTCAGACAGCGGAGGGGGCAGCAGCAGAGCGTGGGGTTGGAAAAAACGAGGAGGGGTGGGGGTGGGGTGGGGTGGGGGCAGTGCTGCATTCTCTACTCGCATTGGTTTTGAGTAGAAGCGGGGCACCAGATCAGATAATCCTGAGAAAACAAACTTTAAGTTACGGTGGCTCCAGGACATGAGAGATGGTGTTTGCCTTTTTGCTGATTTGTCAGACGCTGGTGAGCACAGCAGGGGGTCGTATTTCTTTGCATGAAGCCCTGCACCAAAGTGAAATCAGCCCAAGAAAAAGTGCAACTCTGACACCAGATTAACATTTACACACACACACACACACACACACACACACACACACACACACACACACACACACACACACACACACACACACACACACACGCCGACTTAATTGCTGTTCTAGGATTAGGACACAGAGAGCTGCTCGCAGCATCTCAACATTGCCTCGCAGCCAGGAGCCTGTAGTAGCATGGAGCACAGACACAAGTTAGTCCTGAGTCTCTTCTGCTGCTGGATCTTTGTACTATGTTTAGAATTCATCTAATTTCATTTATTCCTTGTTAAACTAGGTTACATCCATTCAGATCTAAGATTTCTATAAACATTTATAATTCCATTTATAATAAAAGCAGCAGCCTTTTTACAATGTAGACTGCTGACTACAAAGTCATGGCAAAAAACAGTTTGAAGTTGTCAAAAACTGAATTAAAATAATGGAGAGAATTCAACTCAGCATGCACACTCTTATTCGAGCCTCTCGGGAAAAAAAATATTATTATGATGTTTCAAAAGAATCAGACAAGGGAACCCAGTGTACTGTAAATCAATGTGATGCCGTTGCACAGTTGAGTCTATAGAAGAGGAACAGTATTGTTGGTGTGTGTAGCAGTGACAGCAGCCAGTTTATTGACTGCACTGGATATGTGATCTGAGCGCCTTGCAGGGGGACGTCTTGCCCTCTGACCCCGCAGCCCTCAGGCATGGCCCTTGTGCATGCTGGCAGATGTGACTTACTGGAGCAGACTTTCCTGCAGTGTGACAGCTTGTTACCCCTCCCCCCACACCCCCTCACCCCTTCCTTAGCATGCATGCACACACAAACACACCCAAAACAAGGAAACTCCTCCTCTCCTGTTGCAGCTCCTCCCTCTCGCTCCACCCCATCTCCGATCTTTGGTCTCTGGGGAGATTCATTAACGGGCCTGTGCTCCTCCGCCCTTGCCAATGATTGGCACCATCAAGCACCTATCCACTCCGCCCCCCTCTGCAGGGATGACGGGGCTACAGCTCTCTCACAGACTGCGGAGCAACAGCTGGAGGGAGGGTGGAGAAAGACGGACAGTGTATGTCTCTGGTTCAAACACAATAGCGGCTCGTGTCGTGTATCTTGTCTGACCTCGCTGAGTGAATACAAAGGGAGGGAAGGGGAGGAACACATCGACAGAAGTAACAAGGTTTACATGCCAGGGGCCACTTATCACCACCAAGAAATCAGCCAAAAATTCAGTTTCCCACATTTTATGTTCCTCTCCAGCTGGTAGACCGATTGACATCCTCAACACAGGAGTATTTCTACAGGAGTCTGAATAGTTTTAGGAGTGAATGAAAACTTATTTCCGACATGTGAGTTTAAATAATATATTTCTCATCCGGATGATGAGGAGCGTCTCTCCCGCCAGCGTCACTCTGCCTCTACAAGCCACAGGATATCGTCTTCCTAGCCATGTGCATATCTTGTGCAGCTCTGCTGTGGCTAAGTGGAAGGAAAACAGTGAGTGCTTGCCAGAGAGAGGTGTCACTTGTTCTCAGTATTAGCGGTGGAGTAGATAAGAAAACAGATGGGACAGGGGAGGTCAGAGGGCCATGCTACGGCTGACAGGTTTGTTTATTTGGCCTGTCTCTGATATCCTGCTTTCCCCCCTCCACGCCCCTCGCCGCCTCTGCCTACAGCCTGACCTGGAAGTGACCATGCAGTGATGGATCAAGGCCACTTTTCACCAGAGAGTCAACACTCCCTACCCCAATCACCACTCAGGCCAACTCAAAACACATGGGGCAAGTGTGGGCTTATTACCCCTCTTTGACAAGAATAACAATTGACTAATTTGTACTCGCATAGTTGCGCTGAGTTTTAGATACTGTAGGGGGGGATTTCAACCAAATAAACATGGCTGACACCCATGCAAAACACACACGTGAGGTAAAAGTGATGGCTTTAAGAAAAAACACTGCTGATGATTTGCAGTGCAAGGATTTAATGTTTTTAAGTTACTCAAGTTGTTTTTGATTGTTGCCAGGGAGAAAGGGCCTCCTCAGGGGAATGAGACGTCCAAAACAGACAAAATTTCAATGTTTCTCCTCCAGTCTGTGTGAGGTCCGAGGTCCTTACGCCTGAGGTAGGCCAGAGCTGATAACCCCACCCGGGCACCAGCAGATAAGAGCACTCGGTGAGATCCCACTAACACCGGGCTAAAGAGGCTCTGGAGGCATGAGGAAGATAAACTGGATCCAACAGATTCCAGAAGATTCTCTCAGATGGAATGACTCATTTCCTTTAATGACAGACGGCAAAAAACAGATGGTTGAAAAAAGGAAACATTTCTGGGGAGACTCCTGCGACTAATCACAACACAAGTTTTTCTACAAAGGGTTTACGATACATATCACCCTCACACAAACTGATTTTGCCATCTTAGTCACAGTTAGATTCAAGCCAGACCGATCCAGAGGACTGCTGGGCTCTTTGCATTTATTCTCAGATCCTAAAACAACCAGTATGTAATTATTTCAGTAACTGCCCGAAAAGGAGATGAATGATGAATGATGAGAATTCCATAGTTTTGCAAGCACGAAAAACCCAAAATTGTGTAATGTGAGAGTTTGAGTCAGCATTATGTAAGAGTGTGTTCTCAGTTGTATAGAGAATCTGACATTTGGCGTATAAGCAGTACGTTCTTTTAACATGATATGTTACATTCTGTAGACACAGCACACTTGATGCAATGAGAATAGTGCAAATACACATTTCAGGTTGTAACGTCCTGGAGTTGAAAGTACTGGTCAGCAATTCAACACCAATATACTTTTTGCCTAATTCAATATTATCTCACGTTCAGATGTGTTGAAATCCTCAACAAACAGCAACAGTCTTTCTCCACAATCTCTGACTCATCTCCATCTTCACAAAAAAGACCTTGTTATAAAACTGGGTGGAGAACCGAAAGCTTATCTCCGCTCTGTCTCCATCTCGTCTTTCTGCGAGACACTGCGGCACTTTCTTCACCGTTCTGGAACGGACGGTGGATTTTGAACTCTTAATCAAACAGAAATGTTTCTCATATACATCAATACAGTGCCGCATTCAACAGCTGCTGTGTAAACGACAAATACAAATATTTAATTGAATTATCTGACAAGAACATGGCCAAGATAAAAGCTGCCAAACCAGGGAAGTAAACTATGTATAGCAGCTGTAAATCAATATGAGAATTTCATCTGTGAAAAGACGGTGCTCTGACATCAATGACAAAATGAAAAAAGTTAGATCATTTTAGCAGTTTTATGTTCCTTAGTCTATATTGCACATATATATTTCAGTGGTCCTACGATGTGAGAGGGCACAGTTTCAGAGAACGGGCACCAGGCAGAGACTTAACTAACACTTCTTCAAATGTCTCACAGTGGATGACTTGTAATCCCTCCAGTTATAAACAGACGAGGGAAAATCAAAAACAAAGCAGCGCTAAAAACAACCAAAACATCTGCAGGGCAGCGACGCCAGAGCAGAAGGGACATCAAGCACACCCGCACTCAGCCAAACAGATGGTCCGCCTCTGCCGTCACTCTCACACACATATCCAGCACACTCGCACCAACTCTTCAGGACCCTCGTCTCACAGTGTCCTAGACCCAGCCCACCGGCCAAGGGGGCGTGTCTTTATGTGTGTGTGTGAAAAATTAAGATGAAATCAGGACACATTTTACAATTTCTATGTGTACATGTGTACATATACATAACTATCTATCTGTCTGTATGTATATATGCATACATACATACATACATACATACATACATACAAACATGCATACATACACACACACACATATATATACATATATATACATATATATATATATATATACACACACACACTCACATGCAGACACACAGCTCTTCATTCACTGTTGGGGAAAGATGTGTGTGTGTGCCTGTGTGTGTGTGTGCGGGGAGGAGGGGGGGGCACCTCTGTCTGTGTGTGTGTGTGAGTCTCTGAAATTCTTCTTTCCTGTCTCTCTCCCTCTGCGTGTCGCGCTCAGTGTGAAGCAGGCCTGTTCAGACAGCGAGGGCTGACTCCTGTTTAGACTGGGCCGGCGCCAGTCGTCCCCTCACTTCGCCTCGGCAGCGACAGGTGAGAGCTTTCAGCCGACGATCTTCCCTCTCACCACTGACAGCGCAGCGACACGCCACAGTCAATCCATCACTCCTGTCACGACAGAAAAACTTGTATTTCAAATGTAGTGTTAAGGAATTAAGACAACATTGTTTCTCCGTCTCTTTCCTTTATTTTGTTATTTTTGTAAAGTTCAAGTGGGGGTGAAAGGTTACGGGGCCAGAAGAAAAAAAAAAAACTTTAAACAAAAGGAGAAAACTAAGACAGTAAAATAAGAACAAGTCTTGCTGATACTGGATAAAAATGCCCCAAAAAAACCCCAAAAAACAAAGAAAAACAGGTTAAGGTTTTATTTTCTTGGTTCTGCAAATAAATAATTTGTCCAACAATTCATAACTGAATTAAATGGGACAGATTCACAACCGACCCCAAATATAATAAATTGACATCCAGATGTGCATTTAATTCAGATTAAAATGGTTGTCTGTGGGGATGCATGAAAACCATTGGAGTCCAAAGTGCACAACTGTGTCCCATGTCATACACGTGAACTGGAGGTGATATCTATATACAGGCACTGGTGCCTGTGGGGTCTTAGATCTGTGTGGATTCGCTGTTACATGAAAAAGCACATGAGCACTTTCTGTGTTCTTTCCATGAACTTGATTCTCTTCGTAAGGACTAATCGTGGTACATTTCAGTCACGCAGATAGAAATACTCAGCTCTCCTTCTCTCCATCAGGCCAAGAGAGACTATTTCAAATATGTGGTCGTCTGACATGTGGATTCACTCACACATGTTCTGATGTCTTTTCAAGGAAGAGGAAATTGAATTGTATTTTTATACATGAAAAGAGAGATGCATAAAAGTTAATCCCCTCATAATCTGAATTTGACGTGAAGCTGGACTATCAGGTTTGATTTGAGCTCGTTTAAAGCAACTCAGTGTCGCCTGAAAATACGGTGAATAATTTGGCAGCACTGTTGGCATCCAAAAACAATCAAACAAACTGACTTCCCTATTGAAGATCTTTAAATGTAATTATTGGATGGACATTGTTCGGCATAAATAACATGAAACGTGAACCGAAGTTTCTACTTAAATTGACCCGCATTATGTGCAGTGTACCCCAGCATGAAGGTGAATATTACACTGCTCCTCCGTGACAGCTTTACAATCCTCAAGGTTAAACGAGGACCAATTGCAAAGCAATATATTACGGCCAGACCGATCCCTGTTAAATGGGCTGATAGGTTATAAATATTAGTGATCAGCAGCGGCAAAGAGGGGAAAAACACAAGGCTTCAAAGCCACACTAATAATCAATTAATCAAAACTGTCCCTGCATTCACCCCTTTGTGGGACTGATGCAGACAACCCTTGTCATAAAAGGAGATCACTGAGGAATTTGGTTTTCAGCGCTGCACTGACAGAGGACATATATCTGCTTAAAAGGCACCGTGAGTGCATGCGTGTATTCACTGCATTACGTTTCTCACAATAGGAAGTGACCCAGCCATGATACGAGGAATGTTTAAGTTGCAGGGTTTCTTATCACGAGGAAATGAATATGTGCAGGCGCAGTGTACGAGCCTACGTGTACATTATAACTCAGCCGCTATGGAGAGTCCAGATGACAAGAGCAGGCCATCTATTACCGGGGACAATGATAAAACGGCAGGTCCGGTCTAATGTCATTTGTTTTAACGATAGAGATGTATTGTAGACACAAAGGGAGACCGCAGAGTGGGGACTCTTACTTGCCGCAAATAAAGCCTTTCACAGAGTTGGTGATAAAAATAAAACATGAGACAGGTCTCTCTGAGGAGCACTGAGGCTGTGTTCACTTTAAAAGGCTAATCCAGCCTCACCTGTGAAATAGCACTGCCCACCTCCCCCCCCAAACAGCCCCCTGCTGTGCATGCTTTTTAGGTGTACTGGTCACACACGCACATCTTGTGATTCATATTCGCAGGGTACATTCAAGCACACGCACAAACATGTTCACACGCATACACACAGGGCTCGTCCTATGCATACACACATATGAAAAAAAAAAAACACCCACACACATGCACGCACAGCCTAAAATGCCCACTGTGACCAACCTCCCTCTGCTTCCAGTCCCCATTTACAGCCTCTAAAAGCCTTTTCCATTTACCAGCGGGCCTGGGGCTGTGAGTGACAGGGAACAGAATGGACCTTATGTTGTCACTTTCTCAGCGCTGTGGCCTGGAGGGAGGACTGGCGCAGCAATCTGCTCCCGGTGGTGTGCTGGGTGGGTGGGGTGGGAGGGGGACTGTGGACAAGGGGAGGTGGGGTTGGGTGGTCCGACGCAGACCTGCAAGGGCAAAAACATAAACTTGGCTACAGTCTCAAATTTACTTAGAAAGTATAGCCCGAAGGGAGGCCTGGCACAGCTTGCTGCCCTTTTGTTTCCAGAACGAATTGGAATGAGCAGAGATCTGCCTGAGCCGAGTGACATTTGACTGGACATAAGGGGAGGTTAATGGGAGACCACTGGTAGCAACATCACTGGCATATTGTCCACTGTCCACAGGTTGCTTGATTCATGAGGCGCAGGCAGGAAAAACATACAGTGTCCGCACTTAGGAGAGCTCACCATCGGACAAGTCAAATGTTAATATTGGATAACTGGGAGGCAGAAAGGAAATGTTTTCCAGAAATAATCTTGAATTACTTCTCTTACACTTGTTTTGATTTCACAGGTGCAAACACATACATTCAATGTGCATCAGATTTTATATAAAAAAGCAAAACTTAATTACAACAACAATTTATGGTTACATTGAATAATAAGAATTTAAAAATCTGACCTATCTTTCTATTCAGCATCTATCTTATCTGTCCTATCTACCTCAACTTTCACCTCTTGTTGCCCAGTAGACACTTGTACTGTCCCTCAACTGCAAGGCGCTCCCGATAAAAGCAAATAAATGTAGATGAATAAAGCAACACCATTACCACATTGAATATTATATTGGAGTGAATGTCTTAAAAGAATAAATTGTCAGTTCAGTCATGTTGTTTCTAGACTTATTTACTTTTGCTACAATATGATGGCAGGATCGTGGATAGATAGAATAGAATAGAATTTCTCTGCTGCAGGTAGTTTAACTGTGTATCTTGTATATGCTGGAATTGTCATTTTTGCCTTCATAACTACTATGGAAATTCAAGGAAAAAGTACAAGTGCAATGACACTCAACCAAGGTGAACTGCAGTTATACAGGACACCTTGTAATGTCTTGTCCCAACCAATACATGCAAGTTACACGTCACCGTCGCCTGATTTATTGACACTGAGGTAACTGTCCAAATAAAAAAGTTTAAAGCAAAGACAGCCGTCAGAACCAAGGGGCAAAACTTTGGGCAAACATGTCAAACAGATAATGGTCCATTGTGTGGCCCCCATCCACACCTCGGCTGCCTTCCGCTATTAAAAAATATGAATCACTCATTCAGGCCCGGCTCCTGACGTATCTCGCCGCAGCCAGCGAGGCATTGGCTCAACGGTCAGGTATGCTGCGGAAAAGCAGACAGGTGACATTGACAGATGGCGAGGTGCTGACAGTGAGTGGCAGGTAGACTACCTGCGCCACAGTTCACTTGGAGATTCATTAAGCATTTTGGACAGGCCCCTTTGGAGAGGCCTCGCTGCGGTGTAACCCGATCCCCGGCCTCGGGGATACTGTAATGTTTTTACATGAATCGCCTCAAACTATGGGTGAGCGCTCTGTCACAGGCCAGGGGAGAGACGGAAAGAGTGAGGAGGAAGAGGAGGAGGAGGAGGAGGACAGGTTTGTGTAGTTGGACATCCCTCCCTTCTTATCTCTCATCTTCTCTAATGACAAATTGCTCATCCCACAAGTCTCTTTTCATTCAAACTTTTTCTTTTTTGTAATGTCCCCCCCTTCGCCTCAGTGTTGTGACAGGTATCTAAATTGATTAAGCTGTGCCCCGGGATCTGACACTACAGCGTGTTGCCTTCTATTTGTTGATTACTATTGATTTTCTTTGATACTTCATTTAAAAATCAATAGCCAGAGCAAAAGAAAAATAGGTGCAGTTTACACATACTTTAACATACTATTGTGCAACAGAGAAGGCTGCAGTTTTGGCAGTCGCCACGATGGCAGCAGCCAATTACGAGGAAAGCTCTTAACAGGTGAAAGAGAGAGACCCCAGATCGATTCTAAGCTTTCTTCTCCAATCACAGAAAGTGCCCATAAATTAAAGCGCATCTGTTTTGTTTTGAAGACAGCCATGAAGCATGGCTGCAACTTTGTTTTATTTTTTTATTTCTACTCTTTACACAGGGCGCCCGCTTTTGAAATAACTGGTCTATCCTCCATCATTACATGACAGACAGAAAGGACAAGTGTCACATAACAGGCAAACAGCGTGCCTACAGAATGATATATCAGTGAAATTTGACCTGTCTCACTGCATTTGAATTTACAATGGGAGTGTAAAGTAATTTACAGTAAGTTATACTCCTCAGATCAGCCACTCTAGCTGTATTGCTTCACAGTCATTATGTATGAGGTTTCTGTGTTTTTTTCCATAAAAGCAGAAACATAGATTTCTAGAAGTCAGCGCTCAAATTTGTTGGTATTTTATTCGGGATAGTAATTTTTTATTAAAAGCAACAAGCAATACTTGCAGCACCATGTGCCATTTCAATTTTTATGAAACAACGCAGAGAGGCAATAAAGATGAAAGGGAGTGACGGATCGCAAGCAACAAAACTGAAATGCATTCAGCTGCTGGATGCCGTTAAGGTCCACTTGACTTCTGCCTTGAGGAGTGACACACAAACTTGACCTGTGCTGAGAGGCATTTACTCAGTTACTCACTGAGAGGCAATATGACAACATCCTCATATCACACACACACACACTCACACACATGCACACATGCGCACACACACACACACACACACACACACACTGAGTCTGAACCAAAGAAATGCAAAGAGCACATAAACACAAAGTGCATCCCTTCTGTTTTGTGCTCTAATTTCACCTGCTCACACACAACATAGCACATTTGTTGTTTTTATTTTAACACATGTATTACTTTTTATGGTGCCGATTTATGTGGTGAATTTAAAAATGAAGAAAAGCTCTATTATAGTCTACTACTAGACAAAGAATATAATTGTTAATCAACATAGGAGCAACTAGGAGCAGACACAGGGAAAACATGCAAACTCCACACAGAAAGTCCCTTCATCCGCCAGATTTTCTTGCTGTGTGAGGCGACAATGCCATCCTCCCAATCAGCATGTAACCCACAACCTACTGATAAACTTATTGTTATTATTATTCAAATTATTCTTGACTCTACTCAGCTCAACACATATATCATATCATCATAATTGGAATAGGGAGCGATTTTAAAAAGCAGCAAGCTGATGTTTTTTTCTCCATTAACAGATGATCAACAGCCACTGTAACAACTGATTTGAAACACACTCAGCAATGCACTAGAGATGCTGTCTCGACGCAGGGTTTACACACCCGCAAACAAATGTTTTTTTCTGACATTAGGGCTCTAGTAAACTATGAACACATAGCATGTGAACTTTGGAGCTCTGTTTTTTAAGCCTGTCTGTCTATAGCGGCCACTGTCTGTCAATTGTCCTCAGCCACACTAATCATTTTCTCTCATTTCTCTCTTCCCACACCCACTCCCCCTCTGTCTCCCCATCCCCTTGTCACCCCTTGCCCAAACTCAAGCATGCAGAACAGAGCAGGCAGGTCCTCGCTAGCAGACCAGAACGCTCAGTTCTCAGAGTTCTCACCTTTCACCCTGGGTGAACGTGAGGCGGCATCAGCCGGGCCCCCACCCCACTCCGAGCCCCGCGGAGACCAGAACACAACACCCACCCAACCACCGGAGCTGTACGCGGAGGCTGCTAACACACTGAAAGATGTGAGCTTGTAGAGAGGAAGCAGGTAGAGCAAACAGGAGAATGACTTCATAGAATGACACAGGGGCATCAGAGTTAGAGATGTGGAGTTTAGGCAGGAAGTTTCAGTTTTTCATGCACAGATCCCTCGTAGTGTGTCTGTTAAAAACTCCTATGATCTAAATCTGTAATATATACTATATATTTACAGTATGACACACAGTATAACTAGGAATGAGGTTGCACAGGCTTCCTGCTGCAAAAACATAAAGACTGTCTGATTAACATCCTGCTTAAACTCTCACTCCCTTCTTGCTAAAAGTTACAGGTCCCCAGGTCTCTCAGCCTTTGCCCTGCAAGAAAAGACCAAAACATATTACTGATAAAAATCTAAATTGTCGTTACATTTGTGAATAAAACATTATCTGCTCTGACATGAATCAACACAAAGGTCCGTCCCAATCTATAGAGTATTTAAGTAGTTATTTATTGCAATATGAAATGTGATTTCACGTATCAATGAGACTCAGTGTTGTTTCATCACTTGCAACAGTGGAACATTATCTCAAAGCTCAGTATAGAGACATAATAGTCTCTTGAAAACTTTTAACTGTCATATACATGTTAAAAATGTGCATATGTGTGGATGACAGCTTGAGGGTCCGTGCACTGGCGTGAGCACACGTGTGTGTTCCAGCGGTAGCGACCTTGTCCCTGCCCCCTCCAGCAGGAGTGACAGATACTCAGTAATCTGTGTGAAAGGCGATCCACCACTTAATGGGATTGTTTCTGTTGCACCTTAAAGAAGAGGCAGCCAGCAGACCCAAGCTGAGCAGTCGTCCTCCATAACTGCTGTCCTGGGACCTCAGGTGGACACAGCGGGTGGAGAAACGCCACGCGTGTGGAGGGAGGGGTGTGTGTGTGTGTGTGTGTGGGGGGGGGTGGGGGTGGGGGTGGGGGGGGGGGTGTTTCACACCTCAGAATCATAAAACAGTGGAGAGCTCCCCTCCCGGCACAGTGCTTTGTCTTAAAACAGATGGCTGACATATTGACAAGGAGCAGAGAGTTGATATGGTTGAAAAGTGTGAAAACACTCGAACATATGGAAGCCTGATTGCCACAGTTAATGGATATCTTTTTGAGGTGCTGTCAAACAGGTGTCTCTCAAGGCTGTGAAAAGTTAGTCCGCCCACTGTTATCAGATAAGGGCTTGTAGCTCATTATCAATTCCATGCTGGTGAGCATCTTTAGTGTCCATGTTACCACGTCACTGTCTTTAAGTTTCATTTGAAACTATTTTGTGTGCTACTTTATGCAAAAGTTTTTTGTTTGCAAAATGCTGATTTGTTTGGTCATAGATACACGGTACTTCAAATAAGTGGATTATCTTGCTCGCTTTGTACCAAGTGGTGTTGTGGGGGTGTGCTGCAGCCTATCTCCAGCTCAGACAGAGAATACACTCTGGACAGGTCAGCAGTACATTGCAGGGCACACACACCACTCACCCACTCACCCACAACTGAGGACAGTTTCTAATCTGCAGTTGTACCTAAACATGCATGTTTTAGACCTCTGAGGGAAAATCCAAGTACTCAGAGAAAGCCCATGTAGACATAGGAAGAACATGCAATTTGGGAGTCAAACCCGGGTCTACTAGGCATTGAGGTAACAGTGCTATTGCCTAAAATCACAATGTCAGCATATACAACACAGCAATGTTATGTGTAGAAAAATGAAAAAAAAATTCCTTTGCCCTGTTAATACTTTTACTTTTAAACCCAGTTTTGAACCCAAAGAGGGAATTGAATCCACCTCGCCATTTTTGATTTTTGTCTACTAAACAAAGCCAATTGGTTTGCCTTAAAATTAACTGGTCAACTGATCGTGTTCTTCTTTTATGGACTCAGTTTGGCTCCCATTTCTTCCTTGCTTCCCATCTTTGACAGCAGGCATTGAACTGCTCGTCCAACTAAATTAGCAGACACGAAGGCTCATATCCCAACACCAGGTCTTTACAAGTTGTCCTCACATCACCATGGTAACCTAAGACACCCGGCCTGGGACGGAGAGAGACACGGGAGAGACAAAGCCATGCACAAAGACAGGGAGAGGTGAAGATACAGAAGAGGCAGACAGAAAAGGACGACAGCATCTTTATCTCTCCCTGCACAGAGTAACTTGAGAAGGAGTTTCCTTGCTTCCTTCCACCGATGGCAGCAGGAAAACTGTCTGTGTCATAACGCCCAGCGTGTCAAAATGATATGTTTAACCATCTCCTGCCTATTATACAGGACAATGGCTGCCCTGGATGGATTTCCTACTAGTGTGAAATGACAGATTCTCCGTCTTTCTTGCCGAGTGCCCACTCGGCTCACCGCCCCTCTTCAAAAGACCGCGACTATGTGTCACCTGTGTAGAATGCAAAGACACGTTAGATAGAGTTTCACAGCAGACCTCTATTCATGCTTATGATTGCTTTGTTTGGCGGAGAGATTTCAGTGTCCATAGGGGACGGGAAGGTGGGACCTCTGCTTTATAAATGAGCCGTTGCTTTGTCAACAGGAGTGGGGTTATCTCAAGCGATAGCTGAAAGATTGATGGAGTGAGATGATTATCAGTGAGACCGCAATATGGTGATCAGGCCACAGAGACACTGTACTTACAGAGGAATGAATGAATCAAGGGTACAAGAGGATAGAAATGTCACATTTTCAGCAAAATCTAGTTTCAAGGAATGAAAATGACACATTTGTTTGAATTATGCTAAGATAGTGCTGCAGCGATTTCTCGGTTAATTAGGTGATTGACAGAATTGAATGTTTTGATGATCAATTATTGTTTTCATCAAATTTCCCTGCATTTTCCCCTTTGTAGGATAGAATCTCCTCTTAGTCAAACATGACTGACTTTGGGTTATTGACTGAATCAAGTACCTTTAATAAGGAAAATTAAGCATATTTACCAATCTTTTCTTACCATCATGTAAGAATGAAGAGATTAATTAATCAGAAAAATAACTGGCCAACTGATCGCTGCTGGAACATGAATGGAAACACAGAGGAAAATTGGACGTTTATTGGTGAGGCCTCTGCTCTAAACCAACAGACAGCCTACAGTTTGCGATTGTGGTCTTATTGCGCAATTTTCCATCGACAAATTGTTCGATTTTTGATTCAGTCACATCTGATAGATTTTAATTCTATTCTCGTCTCATATGTATGTGTGTGTGTGCATGTCTATATATATATATATATATATATATATATACATATATATTTGTATGTGTATAAGTGAGTTACTCATATATTTGAAACCATATCTGCTGTGACAGACACAGATAGACACACAGTTGAATGAGTGAAGACCTGAGGGTCACAATGGAGGGGTGTGGGGCCACAGATCAGGGGTCCCATTCCTTCTCCAGCCTTTTCAATTAAGCCCCAGCACAGTGGTAACAATTTATGAACATGACCTTCCAACTCTCCAGCTCCCGCACTCAGCCCTGGGAGCCAACCTCTCCCACCCCCCAACTACATCAAACCCACCCCCCTGTACCCCTCTGACCCGCCGACCTGCAGCACATACCCCATCTTCAGACCTAATGTTGTGCATGCAAAACCAGACATGTATTATGTATGTACTCACACAGGCACAAACACACACACACACACACATGGCCATTCAAGATCAGGTCCCCAGCGTTCACATCGAGGGGTCAGTGGTTATTCTTCAGCACAGGCTCAAAGGTGAGTAATAAAAAAATCCAATACAGTAAATGCACAGGGTCACCAGCATATCAATATATAATAAAGAAAGAGGACAGATGACAAGCCATAAGACGATGGAAAGCGATTGAATTCTCTGTTTCTCCCTATCTCCCTATCTCTGGATGCATCAATCTGCAGCTGTTGATAATTGAGTTAAGAAGGAGACGTGATTAACAAGTTCTTCAAAAAAGCTGGAATTGCCTGCAATCTGACGCCTGGAGACCTTGATGGGCTTCTTTGGGAGCGAAAACTATTTGTGACATCTCCACAGTTCAGCCAGCTGTCTTCATTTTAATTAAAAATCTTTCACGGTTGCAAGAGTTATGGAAGGTGCGGCGAGGGCTCCTGGCAGCCGCCTGAATGAAATACCACATAACAAATTGTGTGCGCGAACAGAGTAAGCAACAGCTACATCAATCGGATGTGACGCAGGATGCGATTTCCCCAAAAAGGGGGCATTACTGAGGCGGCCAATACAGTAATGTTGGACAACTTTATTGAACTGTGAAACTTTATATGATATTACGGAGCCTGCTGTCATTAACCTGAGCTCATTGCATTACCAGCACCTTTATTGCAGAGCTGTTTGACTTTGGAAAGATTATAAATGTGTGCTTCATATCTTGACTTTTATTCAACCTGCAACAGGAGGGAAAACATCTATAAGAAATACATCAAATTCAAAATCAGCTATGGTGCCGCTACTAAAAGGCTGGTACTCTGTACTACATATACTTGAAGTGAAATGTTTTTTTTTTTGCTGAAAGTATTTCTTCAGACATGACAGTCTGTGGTAGCTGAATAAGGTCAGTGTGCAGGTAAGATGCTTAAGTTTGATCCTCAAGGCTCATCTCATGGTCCGCTACCCAGACCAAACAAATGCAAATCCCTTTACTGTAATACTGGGTTTAGTAGACGGCAAGGCAAGGATACAGCTAGCACGAGGATTCAAAGGAACCAACATCAACATGCAACATGTATTATATTTTACATTATATCTTATATCAAATATATAATCTTTTATGTTATATTGTATTATAACCTTCTAAAATGCATGTACCTGTTGCAACATGGTGGATGGAGGATAGCCCTGTCACATCACAGCAGGAAGATCCCTGGTTCAAATCCCAGGTCAACCACGAGCCTTTCTGTGTGGGGTTGCATGTTCTCCTCATGTCTAGAGGCAATTAAGACGCTCTTAACTGACTATAGGAGTGAGTGTGAGAGTACACTGTGTGTGTGTGTGTTTGTGTGTGTGTGTGTGTGTGTGTGTGTGTGTGTGTGTGTGTGTGTAAGTGTGCGTGCCTTGTGATGGACTAGAGACCTGTCCAGGGTGTGTCCCCTGCCTTTGCCCTTTGTGCATTGAAGATACTCACCAGAAGATTGTCTGGAAAATGTTCTGTACAAAGATAATAGATGAACAGAGTAGATGAATCTGTCTGACAATTCAGGTTAAACTGCTGGGACGTCCTCTTTATTTCCCCAAAAATGACAAAAATCAAAATGCCTGGTGGTCTATCTTGCAAAAAAGGAAGAAATGAAAAAATACTGGATAAAGCTTCATATTTAGTTGTTGTGTAATGTTGATTAAGTTTTGAACAGACAAACAGGTGATACCTACATAATGCTTTTAACCTGTGGATGATCGAATGTATTAGTTTTCTTTGTAGTTTTATGCAAGGCAATAAAATGTGTACTTGGTAAAAAAAAAAAAAAAACCTGCAGAAAATCTCTTTTTCCATTTGCGGCCTGTGTCTGAGTGCTACCTACCACGTGTTATATTTCAAAAAGGCGGCACCAGAACCGCAGAGGGAGCTCTGGTTACAAGTGTAATTATATGAATAACATTAACAATGGGAGCAGCGAGTGTCGGACACATGAGGCCATTCATCACGCACAAATTAATTGTCAAATTAGTTCTGATCTCATTGCTTATTATGTCATGTCTGTGCACACCGATGAATATAAAAGAGACAATATGCTGTGTCCACAATATACAGGCAGTAACTCGAGACACCTGTGTTTAATGACTATGTATGTGGGGGCCATATTTGCAAATCATTTTAAATACCAATGAATGAGACATAACTGACTGACCCCGCTGCTACCAGTTACACCGTCTCTTACCTCAGATAGCATCACAAGTTAGAGACGGGGACATATATCTCAAAATAAGCCCGCTCTGCACGGGACTACGAGAAAGTCAGGGTCAGTTTTTATCATTGGTTATTACAGCACTTTTTTATTATGCAAAACAAATTTTCCCCTCCACATCTGAACTGTCCCAGTCCGTCATCTTTATTCAAGTTCACTCCCCCAGGACCTCCATCACACTCTCTGCTGCACCTTAATAGACTGAGGTCCTCTCAGTGACACCATAACTCACTCACACGTCCCCGCCGAGACTATTGTTCTTCATCCTCTCTCACTGCGCCGGGAACTACTTCTGCACCTCCTGCTGTCGCCTGGAGGAGTCAAACAATCCGTCACAAATGAAAGTTTTTAATCGCCGCTCTTAATTTGCCATCGCTTCTGGCTCGGTGTCAACGCCGGGCCTGCAACACTCCACAAACTATCTCACTGCTGCCTTTAGACAAACCCGGCCAGACATCAGAGAGATGCACCAGAGATCAAACACAGGCCGCGGTCATAATAGGGTCCAGTGCGGTGTGTGTCATTTGTGTGACCCAGGCAGGGCAGTGGAAGGAGAAGTAATGAATTAGAGTGGAGCTCGGAAGGCATTAGAGATTAGGCAGCGCAGTGGGCTTCACTGAGGAATGACTGCGAGGTCAAGGGTTAGGCATATACCACCAACAGTTGTCAGACAACCTCAGCATGTTTATCAAGCACAGATCTGCTTATGGTGGAGCGGGGAATGAAAGAGCTGCACTCTAACACACAGCCAAAAGACTGTCCAGTTTGTGAATTTTGCTCGATTGTTGTAATGTGCGAGCTTTTTCGTTTCTGGGTTCTGAAGGTGAAATATGCAGCTGGTTACATGATGCTTTCTGGGTAAGTTGCTCCAAGACTGGATGAGCTAACTGAGAGATTTTATGCACAGTGACGCAGGTTTTGAAACAAATGGCATGTCAAATTTTGTTTGTGCTTACAAGAAAATATCCATTCATACTTGAAATAATTCACTATAATTGATGGTGAAAACAATGACTCAACTGTTCTGTTTATTAAGAAAATCAAGTATAGAAACATGATGGGGAAGGGAAGAGGCTCTATTGCCTCACAGCAAACTGGTGGCTGTTTCAAATGCGGGTTGGACAGAGAGCCTCTCTGTGCAGAGTTGTTATCCCTGTGTGTGCATGGATTTTCTCCAGATACAAAAAGGTTTCAGCAACATGCATTTCTGTCCCAAGGTGTGAGAGTGAAAGCTGTGTGTTTGTGTGCCCTGTAAAGGACTAGAGACCTGGATGTATTGCAATAACTTAAGTGCATGATTTCAAAACTATGATCAGCAACTTTGAAGAAATCATTGAGACTAGACTAGATCAGATATTTTGCGAAAAAATCCCATCGACTTTCAAGTCCACTATTTCAAAAGACATGTGATATGTGGACATGCTTGAATATATGGAAGAGCAGTAACGACACGATGCTGGACAAAGAGTCTGTCTGCCAGTGTGTAGGCTTTATTGGAGCCCAGCAGTTCAACCACCTCATGTCTCATTAAGGCGTAAGATAACACCCAACATGATTGTCATGAATGTAAACAGAAAACATGGCTGTTTCTTGTATGACTACTTTGTTATGGATTTAACAGTGTGTGTCTGGACTTGTGGGAAACTACATGCGTAGAGAGTGCATGCATGGGCAGGGGGATTTATCTGGTCATGTTAGTCAGTCACTGGCTGAGCTGATTAGAGGCCTGCAACAGCCACCAACATTGGATTTTTCTGTGAGATCACTGGATTTAGAGATTAGGATTGAGATGAGAAGAGCAACACAATGACTAGTACTAGAAGATCATCAGTTCAAATCTTGGTTGAACTGAAGGTCTTTAGTTTGCATGTTCTCCCCATGTCTCCACGGGCTTTGCCTAGGTGTTCTGCTTTCCTTCTACAGTACAAAAACATGCATGTTTAGGTCAATAGGAGGTTCTAAATTGCCCCTGAATGTGACAGTGAATGGTGTGTGTATGTGCTCTGAGTCCAGGGTGTATTTCCTGCCACGCTGTGTGCCCTGGAGTTAGGTTCCAGCAGACCCCCATGATATTCTTCAGTGCAAAGCAGGTAAGATAATGTAGGGATGGGACGAAGAGAGCATTGCAACAAAATTTGTTTCTAAAATATTGCCTAAATGAACTCAAAATCCAAATAAATGCAAGATTTATTGCTCTGCAGATCTGATCCTTCCCCCTGTGAATGTAAAGCAGCACTCGCAGGATGACGGCGAGGTATAAATTGTGCAATTCCCTGCGAGAAAGACCTCATTCTCCCTCCCATAGGTGTGATAAGTAAGGCATTCCCATAAATCTGTGGTCATCAAAGAACTTTGTGCTTCCAGGCATTGTAACCGCAGACTCTGATCTGAGACACTGAGGGGTCAGGAGCTCGGGGCGTCCTGACTCACACGGAGTCAATAACAAATCCAGGGTTCTTCTGACGCATCGTTTTTGTTTTGCTTACAGTGAAACATTACGCAGTTCGGCCGTGCGACAGAGTCATGAATGATGAGCGGGCCCAGACGTGGGCGTCTGAGTGGGCCTGACCTTCCAGAGTCAGTTGGGGTCTGTTGTGATGTCATTTCCTGCTGCAACGACAATAATTATGAGACATGTTTTGGAATGTGACAGCAGTAAAACGTTACTGTACTTAGTACAGTGTTCCTACTATTTAGTTTTCCAGGACTTTACCAAGACTTTTTCAGTTGCTTCAGATAAGTCACATCAACTCTCCTCTCCTCTGATCTTCTCTCCCCTAACATCCTCTGGAGTCTGACTGAAAAGATTTGCAGACAAAAGCTATATTTTATATATTTGAATCAGTTCAGTAATTTTATATCTTTGAAAAGATTTCCCGCAATCTTACACAGTTATGACAAATATACACACTATGCATGCGTAAAGCGCAGAGTTTTTCTCTGGAAATTCTCCAGAAATGGAAAATTGGAGCCGTGCTTTGTGTTCAGTCATATAAATACAATACAGGCATGCAAGGTGGCTGGAGCCTTCTATGATGGCATTAATAATCTCTGGTAATGTAGGTAATTTTTTAAAGGGAAAAAAAAGACAAACGTGTCTAATGACAACTTATTTCTTTATTTAGGATATGGAAGAAAAGGAAATATCGCATTTCATTCAGCAATGTGATTAAAATCCTAAATGGTCTGAGCCAAATGGGATTTTGCAACCAAACCACAAATAATGAAATATGAACACAGTCGGGGATCGGTAAATCTCGAATGTGTGATTTCATTTCTTGGTAACACAATCTGCTGAACATTCCTGGTCATATATTTGAGGACCGGCCGGTCTGTTTGTCGAGCGTGGCCAAAATCTTTGTGACGAGTGAGGCATGAATGGTGTGACTCGTCTCCAAAGCGGGGCTCTGCAGCCATGGCTTATGTCAATTAAACAGAGTGGCTTAGTGACGGTGACCTAAAGATGATCGCTGGTGTCAGCTGCTGGCCAAGGTCACGCCATGGTGTTAACAAGATTTGATCTGCCGAGCTCTCTCCCATTCTTTCCTCGCTTCTCTCTCTTTATCCTTTCTATGTGTCCTGTCTCTCATAACGATATTTCACTGTCAGGGTTTTTGTTGCTCTTTGTTTTTACTATACTCTCTCTCTCTCTCCTCTCCTTGCACTTTATGCCTCTCTGCGCCCCTCTCCCTCCCTCCGTCTGCTCGGTCTGCAGGATGGGTTTTAATCAACAAGATGCCGGGTGACATTCATTGTCTCATCCTTTACGTTCTGTCCCGTCGCAGATAAACGCTCAGATTTATGATTTGTGGCTCACTGTTTGTCCCCTATAAGCATAAACATAAGGGTTCATTTATCACTCTGGTCACTTCATGATCAATGAACGTTGTTAAATACTCATTTGAATATGTTCTCTGCTATAACAACATGGTTGAGACCAACCCCCATATCAGGACAACTGCCAAGAAAACAATGCAAACTTGTTAAAATATAAGGAATTATTCTATGTATTGTATTAATGGTGGCAAAACAGTGGCCCTGCGGTCACAGCAAGAGGGCCTCTGGTGCGAATCCCTGCTGGTTCCAAGGCCTTTCTACCCGGGGTTTGCACATTCTCCTCTTGTCTGCATTTCCCTCTCCACTGTCAGCTGATGTGTGCAGGTAAGGACATAAATACAAGCCAAACAGGCCTTTTAAGAGCAGACATTTTGACAAAAGCAGGCGTTACTAATGACATTGTGACAGTGCGGCAGTGTGCCCAATAATAGGACCCTGAAAGACCCCGAGGCAGCCAAATGAAATTCAGCCGTCACTCTCATGCAAAAGCCATGTTGCGGGAGCATTAATCACATGGTTAAATCATTTTCCCCCAGACCCTTTGTGTCCTTTATCATCTGCTGCACGGACAAAAACATTCAGATCCATTAAACCGTGAAATATGTTTTTCTCTTGCTAACATAGCAGGTGGCAAACAGGAATCAAACTGATTGACATTCAGCCAGACAGGTTTGAAACACCAACATATAATGGATGCATCCGGATGCATCATGGAATGCAGCAAAGCAGGAAGAAACACATATAAAAACTGAATGGTGCTTGATGAGGTCAATTGCAGTTATACAGAATCAACCCATAGTTATTAGCATCAGCCATGCGATGAAGTTTATCATTTACATTTAGATTAAAAAAACAAAAACATTCAAGCTACGTTATAAACCTTGTGTAAAAATTAATAGTGCTCTACATTGTTCAAACCACCAAGGGATGAAAGTGGTTGAGAGGAGAAGCAGTAGAAGAAGAAAGAGGAGGAGGAAGAATGTAAGGTGAGTGTAAGTGGGGATGCTCTTTGAAAAGTTGAGACTTCGAGAGCTTCACAAAGATGGAGAGGAATGCCCCCTGCCTTGATGGTGCTTGGTAGCTCTGCCGCCCTGACAAGAGCATTTCGGTAAGTGGAAGCAGATCCCACAGCAGCCGGCAGATCACAGAGCAGTGGGACGATCACTACCTCCCTCATGAAGATTATATTTTAAAAGTAACTGTAGTCACGGCCTGGGAAGTCTCAGCCTCTCAGGACATGGGGCCAGGCCAGCCCAGGTACAGCCAGCATCAGGTGGGCTGACTGGCCTCAGCAGGTGAGCTCAGCTTACCAGTAAGCCCACCATAAAACCAGTGTGCTGGCAGTGCCGGTGGTAGAAGAACCCGCAGTGAATGAGAAGACGCTCCAGAGTAGGGAGCTGTGGCAAGAGGATGAAACAAAGTGTGAGTAGTGTCAAGATGCTGGAATGTCCTTCTATCCTGACATCTAATATTACTCTCAGCCATAACTCAAATGTTTCCTTATGCAGAGAGATGTAAGTGCTTAGCATCAAGACCGTTTCCCTTTCCCAAACTGTGTGTCATGAATCATAATAGACAGCACCTGCCGTCACTGATCCACCACCAGGAAATCCATTGATTTTCACAGATGCGCAGACAGCCATACATCCATCTCTGGTAAGCGATGCTTAGATCATCACTCAGTATGATAGTAAAATGATTACTCAGCGCAATAAAAACATTTTTTTATCATAGGAAAAAAAAACCCTCCCAATAAAGCAGTGATATGACAAATACAAGTGTGCATACAAACAGGCATAACGGGGGCATACTTTCATTGGAAACACAGATGCACATTAAATGCTGTAGTGCTTTACACACACACACACACACACACCACCATCACAATCGGTAGTATAAAGGCACTTTGCCTCTCAAATGTATTTGCTGTGGCTTATGACTCCTATAATACACACACAGGCACATCGGACATGCAAACACAGTATTTTGTTGGTCAAGGGGTGGAAAGCAGTGTCAGTATCATCTTCATCAGCAGCAGCCGCAGCATTAGAGGCTTCGTCAGGCTGTGCAGGTCTCACTCAGATGATGTGATTATCTGCTCCACTGGTCACTGTCTCCTGACTGGTTGGCTGGCTGGGACACATTAGCGATCAGGATGTTTCTGCCTGGCAGAGCCACCACCCCGAGTCTTGCTGAGACCTCTGTGTGTGTGTGTGTGTGTGTGTGTGTGTGTGTGTGTGTGTGTGTGTGTGAGAGAGAGAGTGAGAGAGAGAGAAAGAGAGAGAGATAGAGAGAGAGAGTGTATTGCACTGTCCAGCTCAAACATGTTAACAGCCTGGATATTTCTGCCCAGCAGGGGCTGATGCTCCACATGTTTTAATTTCTGCTGTGTGGAGGGAGCGTGTGTTGCATGACAGCATAGCCTGTGAGTGTGTGTGTGTGTGTGTGTGTGTGTGTGTGTGTGTGTGTGTGTGTGTGTGTGCATTCACCTGGCTCATCTGATCATCTGCACAGGAAGATCTTTAGGAGGATTTTATTATAAGAACAACTTTCTGTCTTCTTTTCATGTGAAACACAATGGAATGTTGTGGACACATATATATTATTTTGCCTGTAACAAGTAAGAAGATCTGTTATTATCATATGCTCATTGTCACATCACACTAGATAGTGTGTAAACTATGGCACAGATTTATTATAAAAGACTTTTGTGTGACTCATACGAAAATACTCTAAAATGCACTGGTCATTCTTACGTGTCTGTCACCTCAGTCCATTCTGTCCATCATCTTATACTGTGCCTGGCTCATACCCAGTGGTGTCATTAGGTGCAGGAAATGCACAAAGGCAGATCATTGAGCTCCAAACTCTTGAAGGCATGCAGTGTATATGCTGTAGGTATTTTATGGGACAATTTTAAATCATGTGTAGCCTGTGTCGGATCCTTTTCTTCTGCGTTGCTGCTGCTCCTATGTATATCTCCCAGCCAGGTCTTTCTTGTAAAAGAGATGCTTGATCTCAGTGGGCCTAACCTGGTTAAACGAAGGCAAAATAAAAAATAAAAAAATGAAAATGCTGCCACAAACACAAACACGTATGTGCATGCATGCGTGCAAAGTCTGTGAGAAGGCCCCCTGTGGACACAGCAACCGCACCAATATCCTCTCAGCGAGATGAGACAGAGATCAGTCAGACGTAATGGGCTGAGACCTGTCGGAGCTCCCTCACTCCCAGACACTGCAGCACTGTACAAACAGCCTTTAACACACCTGCATGCTTCATTGAAGCCACCACAAGTGTGAATATCGCAGCCCGGGCTCATGCAGCATGAATATCCTGCTGAAAATACGATGAAGGCTGCCACAGTCGAGGAGACCTGGGTTCATGATGCAAGAGGCAGTGTTGTGTCTGTAAAAATGTTTGTACTGAATTTCAAGTCTTGCACTTTTTTCTGTGTTTTACGGATATTTCATCACTCAAAAGTCAATTCATAAAGTTGACGTAATGACTTAAAACTGTCAAACTTTTGAGGGGAAGGAAAACATCGACATACATACGTGCATACATTTCTTTCCAAAACAAAGAGTTGTGTGTTAAGTTTATGTTTTACAGAGGAACTATGGGAAACCCTTGCCAAAAAAGTTTCATTTGGGTTATTTTTTCCTCAATTTTGATAGATTATTGGCACTAGAAGACCCGTGCAAGGAAGCGTGAGGAGGATTAAAACAGTAGTTATACGTACATGAGCATTGAAAACAACCCATGACGATTTTGTGAACCAAAACATAATGATGCAGGTTATGCATCACCAAATTATTAGACTATTATGGCTTTTTTCCAGTGATATACACAAGAAGAACACAAACCTCTTGTCTTCAGTGGACTACCTGGCAGTTTATTGCCACTTGCACACGTTTTTCCCCCCCAACTTCCATCTTTAGAAATGACGGCCGACTCAGCAGTTTTTCATACGTTCTACCTTCCAGCTCCATGGACGGGACATTTTGTCCTGCCGGTGTGATTTTCTGACACTATATATAGTCCTGAGAATCAAAACTTTTCCACTGTGCAGTGTGGTGGCTCAGGTGTGGCACAGTGTAATACATTAGAGCATTGAACTGTGTGTGTGTGTGTGTGTATGTGTGTGCCTTCTTTACTGAGAGGTGTTACTACTCTTTCTTAATGCTCCACACTGGAGCTGAGGCGAACGGTTTCTGGAAGTCCCGCTCCTTCCTGAAAATTGATTTAGCGTGCTTGTGGGAAAAGGAGATCGGAAAAGACCACAAGAGACAAAACAAGTCGCAGGGACGAGGGGATGAAAAGAAAGGTGATGGAAAGGTAGATATTGGTCAATAAGCGTCCGAGCCGAGCAGCCAGCTCAGCCAACTCGCCCTGAATGAGCCGCTGTGTTCGCCTCTGCAGCCAATTACACACCTTCACTTGACCATTTTCACGCCTCTTACTGAGGCCGCTGCCCGTGCCAATATAGTCGTCACCTTCCTCCCTCCTCGCGTCAGCCGCGTCCACTCTATAGACCCCCACACTGTTAAGTCTATGGCTCGGCGTCTCTCTGAGGCCGCCGCTGCCACGGCTCTGTCAGCAGAATGCCAAGAAACCTGTTGCCGCGGGTGAAAAAAGTCCACACTCGTGTTTTTGTCTGTTCAAGTTCCTCCACACGGCTCCCTGGCTTTGGTAAATCGCCTCCAGCCTTGGGTCGGTATCTACAGCGTAACCGCATGTAAGGGCATTGGGCAGCATGCACAGACCCAACACACACCACACAATAAATCCCTCTATTCCTGTCCTTCCACTACCTCTCCTCGCAGCAACCAAACCACCCTGCACTCAGGGATCCAGGATGTGTCTGACAGCACATGGTATGAATTATTTGCTGGAGTCCCATCCAAGGCTTCTTGGCATCTTGGTTTTTTTTCGAGGTGAAATATTTATGTGACCGGTGCTAGCCAGTGCAGACGGGCACCTCACTGGGCTGCCGCTGAGCAAGTTTGTGAGGAAATGAAGGCCGACCGCAAACACAAGGGAGCGGATCTCTCTGCTAGATGAGTCCTGACTGCTCTCTCATGTGCTATCAGCGCTGACGTGTCGGCTATGGTTATGTTAGATGTCAGATAGGTTTAACTCGGGCCGTGACGAGGAGCCCTCCATGCACACCACCGGTAAGGGATAGGCCAGCTCACCGTGCTGCTGTCTGCCAAGGCTCATATCGTCTCTGCTCTGGGATGAAACCTCATATCTCCGCCTCAGATCTACAGAACCAAGGAGATTCAAGGATTTCAACTATCCTGTAAACTGTCTTGAATTTTTGTAACAAAAGAAACTCCTGTGAATCATTGCGTTAGCCGCACCGGCTCAACCTTGTCCAGACCTTGTACGTTTTATAGTACATGAGTCAGGCAAGAAATTACAAAGTCATAAAGTAAATAAATAATGTAATCTAGATCCAAGGGGAATTAATTAATTGTAATGCCAACGCCAATATATGTTACATCTTAAATTCTGAACCATCATAAATATGATCTTTATTACAGCCACATATAAAACCTGGGCAAGCCAGATAATATCAAATTTGTTTTCACCTCAACGAGTATGATTTTCTATCATAACCATGGTTGTTTTAAAATTTGGGTTTTTAACACGTCTGTATGATTTATGGTGCACATTTTAGGTCTTATATCTAAGTCACTCGGCTCACCCACTTTCTGGCTGCAGCACTCAGGCAATGTATTTTCTGGTGTCGTATCCATTTACAGGCCGCTAATTTATGTGGGTTACAGCTCATGAGACTGAAATGTACCATTAACCTCAGATTAAAGACATTGTAAGGGCCAATAAAGCTAACTGACAAAACTTTAGTTAGCAAATGGATTGTTACAAATGCAGCTTTTCTTTTCTTTGTAGAAATTAAACACACACTAAGACGGATAATACCCGATCAAAGCACATAGATATTGAGGCTTTGAGCGCATTACGTCTCACTGCGTATTGCTTTTAAATCGATGCCCTCTACACAACATTTCAGACAGGCACGTACATAGTGAAGGTGTCACGGGGGCCAGCTGTCTGAGCAGCGTGTGTTTAGTTTTGAAATACTTATCCTGCTGTTGACAGATGAGACTAGGGTTTCATGACAACCCCAGACTCCGGCCACCTAACAATAGCCGCCCCAGTCTGATGTCTGCAGACGGGCCACAACAAGACTTAATGAGGATACGGAGAAATGGGCCTCCTTCAGCACCATGTCTGCTGACTCGCTATGAAGAGAAAATACTCTGAAGTCAAATCTTTTGTTGAGCTTTTCCAAAGTGGAACCCGCAGTTGGGCTTTGTCGTGGTCAAACATGTTTGATGTTTAATTTGAGAAAGAAGATAGAGTACATTCACAGCAAGGAAAGCTTTATCCAAGTTACCACAACACGACAGTGCCATTGGCAAAATGTGCACTGCACAAACATGACAAACAGCAGGGGATCAGAGCCTTGATTTGAAAATATGTGTTAGATTATCCAGTATGTCCAAAATGGGTCTGTTTTCTATGATTCCCAGTTTGTGACACCTGCTGAACATTTTTCACCACTGTGAATGTCAACTGTAGAGAGAAAACGTCCATGTTTGCCTGGTTTCTGTTCCCCTTTTTGTTACAGGAAAATTCAGTTTGGGTGGCATTTTTAGGTCCTGCAGCGTTGGGCTGCCTGCCACCTAATCTGGTGTTTTAGCCCACACTGAGAGAAAGAGCCAGACCAGCCTCCTTAGATTAGCATCAATCCCTGAAGGCTATTAAAAAGCCATTTGTCTCAATACAAATGGCAGCGAGTCATACACAGCCCAAGTGTTGCATGTTATACTTTAACCCTGCAGCTTCTCCCCTGTCTGCTGTGACTCTGCTTGTGTTGAACCAGTCCCCAAATAAAACAAATGCAGAGTGGGTGTTCTCCTCTAAAGAGGTATTACGTACCACTTTTACTGATTTTTTTGT
The DNA here is from genome assembly GCA_029224185.1 of Karalla daura. NCBI lineage: Eukaryota > Metazoa > Chordata > Actinopteri > Chaetodontiformes > Leiognathidae > Karalla > Karalla daura. The sequence continues at coordinate 15,229,630 of CM055190.1, forward strand.
TTGTTAGTGCATACAAAGATGTTAAAAAGACTTCCCACTGCACCATTTCAGGACAGTGAAATATTCATTGATTAATATTTAACAATGTTTTGAGAGGTGGAAATTTTTTCAGTGATCATGTAATGACTGGTTGCTCCAATTTATTGATAATTGTTGCATATTTATTATTCTGCTTCATACACATGTCGCAAGTTATTTGTTGTTTCCTACTTATTAATTCTTTATTTAATCCTCTCTTTTTACCATATGGAGTTGCACTCAACTTTCATGGTACAATGATAAAAAACGACATTTCTTTTGATATACAAATGTATGCAGGGGTTCTGTTCAACTTTGACTTTGACAATTGTCCCTGGAAATATGGATATTAACACACTTTATTCCTCATCATTATCAAGTCTTTTTTTTGAAATTCTATGACAACTTGTGGCTTAAATGTTTGATTGATTTGAGTGAGGTTTAAGCCAAGATTTCAGACAGTATAATTGTGCTTCTTATGCCGAAAATCACTTCCTTCGCTCCATTTGAAATTCAGGAAAACAGACTTGAGTTGGAGAGCTCCACATGGTGTGCATCAATGCTCAGTCATCTATATGATCTATCTTCTGCATATCAGTTTGCCTGTCTCCTCACCTGATGTTTCTCACTCATCTAAGTGAGCAGGTCACATCGATCTCCTGCCCTGGGTGTTTTTTTTTGTTTTTTTACATCACTGACATGATAAATGATTTGCTACTGGGATGCATGGCTACTGTGGTGGCTGGGACCAGAGACACTGAGAGCCGGACCAGCAGAGAGAGAAAAGAAAAAGAGATGATACGAATTGAGACAAAGGGAGGGTGAGAAGCAGAGCTGTGGAGAGCCGGCAGGTTGGAGTGTGCTGGCCCGGCCCCAGCGGAGCCATCGATCCAGGCTGGCCTTACATCAGAGACAGGAAACCTGAGCCGCATGCTTCATCACCTTCCCCACGGAGTCCTCCCTCTCTCCTCTCCTCTACATCGCTCCCTCCAACCATCTCCTTTCCTCTTCTCTCCTCTGATCCAGGACCTGTCAGGCTCCACTACAAGCTGCTGTCAATTCATCATTCTTTGGCCCAGGCTGGCGGCACCCGGCGCTAAGTGCACACAGCCCTCCATTCACAGCCACTCATTCATTATACTGCCTGCGCATGTGTGTGCATGTTTGTGTATGTGTGTGTGTGTGTATGTGCATGCACTTGTGGCTTTCAGTGTGTGTGGGAAAATGTGTGCACATCAGCATGTACATTATGCACAACCTGTCTTGCTTCTCCGCTTGAGCTATTGTTTTGAATGGGTGGGGGGTATTATGGAGGCCATTGCCATGCGACTTGGGGGTAACAAGGTTAGGTTATCGAATTTGTTTAGGCGTCACTGTCTCCTGTGGGAGCCAGGCCGACCCCCACACTCCACTACCTCAACCCCCATCTCTCACCCCAGTCAGGCTAAAATATCTCAGCAGGCCAGTGTTAAGGGGTCTGTTGTGTAGCAGCTCGGGTGTTTGCTTATGTACGTTCCACGACACTGTAAGAGTCCATTTACTATACAGTTTAAGAGATGTTATCATTTACGCTCTGTAATTAGGCACAGCAATCAGTTAAGGACTACAGAGTCGCTTAAGTTTCACTGCTGACTCCAGCAACAGCGACTGTTTTAAAAGTAATCAGACAAACAGGTTAGGAAAACTTCCGTCCAGCCTTTTAAAAAAAAAACAAAAAGTTTTGCAGTTTCCCTTTTCAGTGGCAGGAGTTCTCTTGGGTTTAGTTATAACTGTGATGAATAAAATGAAGAAAAATGAAGAAAGAAGAGATGAAGATGAAGATAGAGAACGGACCTTACAATAGTATATTAAAAATGCATCTTACAATAAGTGTTTTTTTTAGCACTTTTGAACTTTTATCTATTTTTAACAATTTGTTTTACTCTGTTTTTAGTAGTACAGGTGGTATTTTTATTGTTTAATTGTTATATCTAACTCTATTTGAAACAGCAATAAATAACAAATGCTGCTGCTACTAACAAAAGCTGATAAAATATGATCTTGAATATTTAACTGCACAAAACTGTTCGTGAAAAAGACACATAATACACACCCCCCAAAAAAATTAATAAAAAATCCCAAACAAATGTTACATTATGTGAAAGAAGTAGTGTAATAGTTACCTTTAAGAATATTTTCTAAGCAACTTAGATACATTTTATTGTCTTGGGAAACCCCTGCCCAGATTTGTCCCATACTGTCTTTCAGACCACACATTCACCACTGTGTGATAGTCTCAGCTTTCACTAGGAGACATGAGCCTAATGAACAACCCAAATAGGACAAACACGCTTTTTCTCCTTTCTCATACTGTATTGATTTATTTTGTTGATATCGTACCCCCAAACTCCCAATCCTTTCTTTCTCACAGTGAAATATATGGTCGGCCCCCCCTTACATCAGCAGTCTTTTGATCTTAATATCGAAAAGTTTCCCAATATCTCTATACCAAAATCTTTCTATATTTCTAAATGTATATGCACATATAGATGTACACATAGGGTGTACACACACACACATACACACACACAGACACGCAAGTTCTCCTATGAATAATACATTGACTGAGAACTGCAGAATGACATCACTCTGTGTATGTGTGTGTGTGTGTGTGTGTGTGTGTGTGTATGAGAGGCTTGTAACCAGAGGGTCGCAGGTTCGATCTCCGATACAGGCAGGTATGACTGAACCCCAGCCGCTCTCCACTGTGCTCCACTAGCGCCCACTACTGCAGTAGGGTACACGGTTAAATGTGGAAACCAATTTTCATGTGGATGTAACGGTCTACAGAGGCATCGAAGCTGAGAGAGAAACGCGCGTGTCAAGTCATCTTAGCTCCTGCTTACACCCTCACCATAAACAGTAGGCCCAGTGTGTTAATTGATCTACCGATATTGGTGAGAAGAACCACACAGAAATGTAGTTAAACCACACATAGAAGAGAGCCACCACAGGAAACATAGCGAGGCAGATGTTTGAGGGCTGAAATGTGCAGGTCACTTGTGAAATATTAGCCAAGAAGCAAGTCTGGCTGCTCATGGCATCATGGCTAACTGGCATATCCTGAGAGGGTATTAGCCTGTCCTTTCTACTTGCATGACTAGCTGGTGCATTTGTTGCCTCTAATGAATTTTTCAGCATCACAGGTAGGTTCAGGAGCCTGTTGAAAAAAAATGCAGATGCTAACAGAAGCTGAAAGCCCAGGCTTTAGTGTCTGAGCGAACAGATTCCAGAGATATGAATAATGTACAAACCAGAAAAGAGGAGATGTACGTAAATAGCTGAGAGAAGGAGAGGATATGTCTTCATGTCCTACTGTGTCTCCTGCTGTAGTGGCAGGTTGTAGAATAACGTGCTGTTCTGGTGGAAAGGGCACAAAGTTTGATGAGGACTCATGATATAGGGTTACCTTCACACAAATCAAACATAGATTTCTTGGTACTACTTTCCGATGCTCACTGGAGTTTTAATGGCAATGAGACCAATGTATATGGAGTTGTTTTGGAGCAACATGTCACCCAGTGCTGCACAGTGTCTCAACTATGTGTCATATTGGACTAGACTGGACCTCAGTGATGAAAAAAATTAATCAGCTTTTCTATACGGAAAATTTGCTGGAAAGCAGAATCAGTTGGTAGAATTGTTGGTTTTGGTTGATTACAGCAAGCCTGACGGATAGCAGTGCCATCTCTATCTCTGTTCAAGTAAGAACCTTCTTGGTGGGTCTTACTTGGCCCCCTGTGCAGCCACAGAGTGAGTAAATGGTCATCATGATCAATATCTATTTCCTGTGGTGTCAGGTTTCAGAGTAATGTCCATATTGAACCAATGTTTCAGCAGACTCCCACCACAGTTTTACTCTCCCGGCCGAGCACCGTTTCCGTTGCTGAAGGAGAGAAAATCCCTACAAATCAGATTAAACAAATGATTTTCAGAGGAGCCATTGATCATCCATCCTGCTCCACTGGCCTAACTGGGAGATCCTAACAGTGCAGACTGGGTATCTGAGAAGGGAATGTGCCTCTAATCTGGTTTGCAATTCCTGTTTATCCTGCACAGATCAGCAGGGTTAACTTAATAGGTGGAAAATCTTGATCTCACTGAAAGGCTGAGCTTGAGGAAATCCACCCTAAAACAAAATTCATGTGTTGTGCTGCCGTTAGAAGCTTTTGATTTGTGAACAGAACTCTCTAGAAACCAGAAACGCTGACCTGTGATCTCAGTAAAACCAGCTTACCTCCCTGACATTTCAGTGGACACTAATTTTATGAAATTTACTGTAGGTCAGGTCAGTGTTTGGAGCTGCTGAGCACTGCAAATCAAGCCCGGGTTTGTGACCTGGCTGGTTCTTGCTATCATGTTTCCAACTGTGGGAAAGAAGTCGAGATTGACACCCTAAGATCAAAGAAACCAAAAACATATATTTTGTTCAAAGGTGGATTTTCCCCTTTGAAGGACAGTCAAGAGTTAGATTTCTTGCTGCACTGGTAGCTGCAATAGTGGCTGGATGCCATGTTACTACTTGTCCTCTCTCGTTTGTAATACTAAAAACCAGCTCATGTAAAATACATTTCAACATCAGTAAATTGAGTTATTACCCTTATAGGAAACAAAAAGGCCAGAACCTATGTAAAGCACTAGCTAGCCAATCAATGTACAGTCTGTGCTAAAAGCACATATCGTAGAAGCGGGTACCTACTTAAAAGCCTTCACTTTAATGTCTTAATCAATTTATGGGTGTACTGGTCCTTCTGTTTAAACCAATAAACTGGTGGATTAGCTTGAAATACGGCGTAGACCATTGACTAGTTACATTTATGATGCGTGTTACAGATGTGTATGTGTGCACGCAATGTGAAAGTATGCTCAGAATTAGGACTTGTTGTGATGATCAGAATGTAGGAGATACTGAAGCATGATGTCAAGACCATGTTGGACTCATTGAAGGACCCTTCTGATAAATTTTCAAGAACGCTACGTCACATCAAAAGAAAACATTGTTTGTGGCCAAGGACAACTTTGATATCGAACCATCATAATTCCTAGTTTAGTTTAGCTAGACTACGAACCCGGTGAGCGGATTTTCTAGCAAAACGATGGCTAAAATACAGCAATAAGACGTGGTTTGTAATGAAGTGGAAGCATCATTTGAGCGGCATCAATGAGCCACTGAGTAACAAATGGCAAACCTGAGACCGTGCCAGCTGAGCTTTTTTCATGCACACCCAAATGACACTCAATTCTGCCATTTCACTCTCAGGTCCTGAGCCCACTCCATAATCCTCATTCGGTTTCATTTTCCGTCTCTCACACTTTCCCACTGCCTTCCTGTCCTCCTGTCCTCCTCTTGCTCTCTCTCTGCCCAGGCAGACAGGAAGTGTCAGGTCAGGCCAGGTTATTTCAGGCCTAATTGGGAGATTGATGTTCCTCCAGAAACCTGGCACCTTGACATGCCTTTCATCCTCCCTCATGCACTTCCTCCCAAACGGCAAGAGCCAGACATGTCGACGGCTCACTGAAACGCAGACAACTGTCCTATTTGAGGACTTTTCTCAAGCAATCCAAGGCAGGGATGACACTGGAGTGGGAAAAAAAACCTATCATCTGGGGGATACTGCAAACGGCCTCTCAAGAACTGGTTGCTTGTGTTGGCTACCGGTATCTCCCACGACTCCAGAGCAACAGACTTAACTCTTAAAGAGGCCATAGAAATGTTGAAAGAAAGTTTCCTTGAATGGGCTGGAAGAAAAGGGGCATCGGTCCCGGCTAATGGGGCTATTTGTGGGGAATGTCAGGAAGGGTATAGTGGGGGCAGTGGCTCGATCGTGTCTCCTATCACCGGACCACGTCAGAGCGAGCAGTAACCTGAACCTCGCGTCCACTACTTCGACAACACGAGCAACAAGCAGCTGGACCAGAGAAGGGCTGACGGACCAGGGACTCACCACTGATCCCTGTTCAAACAAGACAAGACTCCGACAGGTCTGGTACGCTTTTAAAGGGTTAGTTCACCCAAGTTGTTAAGACAGACAAGGGAGTTCAAGCAAACTTTCAACCAAAGTTCTTGTTGGTTGGTCCAAAACTGTCTTAAAAACCGTCTTTCCAACGTCTGACTTTCCAAAACTGTGATTGGGGTTGAGTGTAATGGTCTAATTTTGAGTCTAATTTTGAGTCTTTGAGTTTTAGTTTTTTAAAAAAAAAAATCTCCAAAAAATCTGTTTACATCATGGAGGAGGGTAAGATGAGCATAACATGATTGCATATCTTAAAACAGAAAAAAAAAAATAAAACCCATAAAATGGGTGAGCGATGGACAGTGATAAACCTTTATATTCACTATTTATCACTATCGAACCTGTTTTGGTCGCCCGCTGTTACCGGCAACCGTACAGGGAACACAGGGTTCTTAAGTGATTTCAGTAACCTTGCAGCAACACAGCTCTGAGCTTTGCTCACCTACAGCCAAAAAGGTGTCCTTTCCCCGGGCACGGCTACAATGAACAATACTCCATCTGACGGGCTCTCACCTAGAACGCCAGCACCGGCGGCCACAGCTAGATGCCCATCCATGACTAGATGGGCAGCTGAAATTACCAATTAGTTTACCAATTGGCTGCAGCGGATTCGATTGGTTTGTAATTAATTCTAGTTACTGGCCCGTAGAGCAGGACGGATGGCGCCATGCCTTTGTCCTACTGACACACTATCCCACAGAGCTGGGCCTCGGGGGGGGAGGCAGCGGACATCAATACAGGGCCCTGCAGCAACTGAGCCCTCCTCACATGCACACACACACACACACATACACACACACACAGAAAACACAGAGACAGCCCGCTCACACTCACACACACGAAGACACACAATACCTTACACACACTCGCACTCTGGTACACAAACACGCACAGACGGACCCCCTCGCAGCGCTCGGCTGATTCCGGAGAAACTTCAACCGCCTGAGAAGGTGCTGACGACAAACAAAGACAACAGAAATCTTGTGTTTCGAGACCCTGACCCCCTCTGCGTGAGTATGTGTGTGTGTCTGTCTTTGCATGCCTGTGTGGGAGGGAGTATGTTTGTGTGAAAAGACGGACAGAGAAAAAGGACAGAGTCATGTGCGGCAACTGGACTCCAGACAGTGTGAGACCAGACACAACTTTACACCTCTAGTTTAGATTCCCCTGCTTCTATTTTATCGCCCACTGTTTCCAATGTCACACTGTCCACCCATTTTTGCATGTCCAAGCAGGTGTGTGTGTGTGTGTGTGTGTGTGTGCGTGTGTGTGTGTGTGTGTGTGTGTCTATCAGTGAGTGCGAAAGCATGGTGTAGCAGCAGTGGCCCAGAGCGGAGGTCACATGGCTCAGTGATACCTCCCACACTGAAGGTCAAGGCTTCTACACCCAGCAGCAGTGGAGGGGAGGCTGAAACAGATCGATGAGCCAGATAAAAATACACTGCACCTCAGCTTCTCTCCTTTATAAACACACACAAACACACACACACACATTTGCAAACATATTCGCACACCCTCAACAAATGACTTAAACGCCACTACAAATGATCCCGGCCTGCTTTTAATGAAAGTGATATCAAAGCAGGAGTGGTGGCTGCAGGCTTTTAGGATGACGATACAGTAATGGAAGACCATTAAAAGATCATAACAGCTTAAACGATGAGGTCTCTATTGTTGCTCCGGCCTAAACCTCCTGCAATTAAACCACTGTTTGCACTCAATAGAGGAGGGGGGGGGCAGGTTGGAAGGTAAAGTTACTTCTTCCTCTGAAAATGGCACTGCAACCACTGAGCACCATGGTCAAAAACAAGGGGAAAAACTGTGCACTCAAGAAAGAAACTGCAGCGTGCGAGTGTGCTAGAGGGAGAATATCAGACAAGAGAGCAGCATGTGTGATTTATGTGCGCAGAGAGAGGAGTGGTAATTGGGAGTAAAGCTCCACGATGCTTTTAGTTAATGACAAGTGGACTAGTGAAAGATGTCCGCACCACCACCACTCCTCATTATGGATGCTGGTTAACAGTGGGAAGAGGGCTGTGCCGGTGAGCACTCATCAGGTAATGAATGAAGAGTTATGCCGACAAAGGGTGGGGGCCGCGGCAGCTACGGAGCAGACGGCATGTGATTCCATATTCAGGAAATCTTCCACAGTCATTTGGCCTGTGCATTAAAGAAAGCTACCATAAATAGTTTGATAATGTAGATCCCTGCAGTTTTTTATGCTTAGCACAGTTCCCTGCATCGTTCACTGCAAAAAAAACAGTGCAGATTTCAATCATAATAAATCTCAATAATATCCTGCAAAATTCTTAACAATGGAGCTGCCTGAGTGAGGAAGAACCTCCAAGTCAACGGGGTAAACAAATGGCCTTTCCATCCGAGAAAAATAATGACCAACACATCTGATCTCACCGCACTCCTCATCATCAGCCAGAGACAGATGAGTGAAATCACCACACAAGAGTTAAAATCAATACTGTTACTATATTTCACCCTGAGACAGCTGCTGGCATGATGCTGTTTGTTCATAAAATATCACCAAGACCTATTCCCCACATAATACAGCAAGAGCATGAGAGCAGACCTGTGCCCTCTCCAAATCTGAGTGAGAAGTTTCACAAGTTTCCTCCCGTTCGTGCATCAATGTGTTCAGCAACAAGCTGCACAAATACTGTTATTTTGCTCATGTGATATATTAGGTGGCATAAATAAAGTTGAGTTTGGTATTTATGCTCTGGGTCAGGTGGGGTCTGGGTGTTGATCAAACAAAGTGATTTATTGTGATGCGGGTATCTGTCACAGAGTCGCAGACAGGAGCATGACTGACACTTTGCAGATGTCACTTAAATACAGACCACACAAAAGAATTAAATACGAGATTATACTGTCAATTTGTCTTTTTTACATTTCTATATTTTATTCACAACAATGGAGCCCTTTCAATGTATATTAATCGCTTGTATTTACTATCGCTTTTATTGGCAGAGCTGCAGACTACAGTAGCACGTCAGTGGAAATATGATCACTGATAGATTCTCTGTGGACACCGATGTTTGTCCAGTGAAATCTCTGCAAGCAAAGGTCTTGTCCAGTCCCCTCGCTACATGCAAATGTGTTCACTTGGCCATTTGGCCAGGTTTTACATAAACCAAGTTCTTAGTTCAACCCGTGTTTTATTGTTCAGCATCTGTATTCCAGTGATACACTCCAGTGATCGCAACACACAGCCTGCATGCAGATGTTGCCTACATCCATCTCAATGTTACAAAAGTTTATTGCATGATGAAACAAACTTCCTGCAAAAGTGTAATAACACTTAAAAAAAACCCGCAATCAATAGTTCCAGTGTGTCATGACAAGAATCAGGCACGGTCAAGGTTAAACGCATCACAGCGAACAATCGACTTTATGTTGAATGAGATGTCCCCATTTCACCACGACTGTATCGAAACTGCTCAAGCTTGCAAAACATACTGAGGGGGGACAGAGAGCGCGGAGGTTTAGGGTGCTCGGAGCATGCCTGTGGCAAACCTCCGTCAGATATTGTTTGTGTTTAGCGCTGGCCTGCATGAAGAATTGATGAAGCTCTCTGGAATGGCGCTATCATAAGGACAGGGAAGAATCAGAGCATGGCATCTCTGCCTCCCCCGTGCAATGCTCCTACCATTTATGAGAGCCATCCATTAGCTCCAGCCACGGGGCCCAACTCCTGCACGCATCTGTGGTCACTGCGGTGAGAGGATGAGTGTGTGTGCGTGCGTGTGCTCTTGACAGGAGAGAAGGAAGATTGGGTGCAAAACAGAAGAGAAAAGAGACGAGAGGAAGCCCAAGATGAAATATTGTGAATTGCGCTCCTTGTCTGCGACAGGATGCTTTTGGTCGAAAACGTTTGACTGCATAAGTATGCGATGCAGCAAACGAATATTCTCATGTGATGGGACCATTAGTGCTGGTGGCTCGTTGGAAGCCTGAGGCATTTCTCAAACCCTCATTGGTGGGGGAGCATATGTGTGCAAACTGTGGCAGGCATGAACAATAGCAAATCAAGAAGAGGAAGAAAAGGAAAAATCTGGAAAATAACATACAGATCAAATATGAAATAGCGGCTTTTATTAATACTACTAAGTCACTTCATGACCCCGAATCCGAAGGTTGATATTAGAGGTCAGTTTTCACCATATCTGGTTCAAAATCCCTAAATATTGAGCTTTTCACCAATGTGACAAAAGAATGGCAAATGGCAAACTCAAACTTTAAGATTCTTTGATGACCAAAATTAATTTACGTTGGAATTAGAAAAATATAATCTAAAGTCTGATTCACTGTCTACATACACATCTGTGAGGGTTACGGTTAGGTTCAGGGTTAAATAAATGTAACAATAAATTGCAATTGACCTGCAAATAAAACTTGGTCTTAATCGAGGTGAAATTTACCTCACGGGCCACATCTCTGAAATGTTGTTAGGGCTATTTTTAGTCATGTACAAGATACATAAATGCGTCTTTTGTGGTGATATTCTTCATCACTGTGAGGAGGAATAATAATGGATTGCATTGGATTAGGCCTAACTCAGTTTTTAAATCCTGAAACAATGTGGAGAAATACAAAAGCATGCAGACAAAACAAAAAGGAAGACAGACCTTGCAAGCATTCAGAGAACCACTCACCCATCCTGTACGTGCACACGCACACAGACACACACACACGCACGCACACACACTCACACAGCTGATCTTCTTACACAGCCTTGGCTGTCTGTAGGCTAACCACAATCCTGCTCCCTGCAGTGCTGACCGCAAAGCAGTCAACAGAGGCACACTGGGCCTTATCCTGCATGACACGCAGGTCGATAATCATGCACACCACCGCATAGCACAACACCACTGTAACTGCTATACCTGGCCCTGCCTGCCTCGCATATTCAAGCACGCTCGGATGGAGCCACGCAGGCAGTCACTCACTGCCTGGAAATGAAGGATTTTGTTATCTAACACTTGATTTATTCTTCATAATAGTGAAGTGCAGTATGTGTGAGGTGAAAGCAATTTGGAGAATCCTTATGCGACCGTATGATCCTGGAAAATGATCCGAAAAATATGGGCCTGATTGCCTAGAAGAGTTTATCATGGTTTAATTGAAAGGAAATGATTCCTGTGACTATGCAGCATTCACATTAAATATTCACTGAGATGCAATCCTGTAAAACCTACAATGGACTACAATTTAATGTCATGACAAATAACTGTATTAATTCAGCAACACATATGTAGTATCTGGCTACAGACAATCTCTCTATTCTCTGTAACACTACAAAACATGTGTTAGTACACATACAACCCGTATCAGTGCAGTCACGCACACAGCATTCATTATTCATCAGCTGTCATATATTTTGTGAGCTTGATGAACCGGACAAAGGAAAAGCCACGAACCTGTGACGGAAGTGAAGTAAAGGACCGCCAAACAACTCTGACTCAACTGCCTCCATCGTTCCTTCCTGCAATACAGTAAAATGCAACCTGTGCTGTCCTCAGTTTTACCATGGCAATAAAAGGCGTGATTGATCACCAACAGCCAACCTTTAGTGGACACAGCAAGACAACAACAAAGACAAACTGTCCCATAAAGCTGCTGATGCAGTCCTTATAGAAGGCCCTACATCTGTACGCTCCACCAAATTACTGCTGCGCCGTGAACCTGCTCCCAGCACCAAGTTTGGCAACTTTCATTTTTGTCCTCTTTCGAAATATCAGCTGTTTGAACTGGATGAGGAGCGTAGAAAAAGTCACGAGATGCGCAGAGACGCACAGAGCTACAATGTGCACAAATCGCACAGCGTCAGGCCTCGGGAAGTATGTGAAAATATGAATTCAGACAGGGCTGCGACGAGTGTTTCATTATGAGGTGTGCAGGACCACGTCTGAAAGAGGGGATAAAAGATGTATGAAAGGATATCTACTATTCAGCGCGTAGTGCATGATGTGGCCCACAGATAACTTTTCCAAGGTTTCTGGTAAATTTTGCAAGATGTCGATGAAAGCCGTGGAGAAAGGAATTCATGAGTTACAATCCCAAACCGTTGAACAACATCTGGGCGGATGAAGTAAATGAGAAACATTCTTCCTTTATTTATTAAATACTGTTGCGGCGCCGAATGAGACAATTGTTGCGTCAGTGGATCACAGCGATGCGATGCGAGGCTTCCAGGTGTCCGTGAGGCTGAGACTCAGAGGCTTCGCGATCACTCAGGTGAAAGAAAAAAAGACGCTTTGACTAAAATTAGGTCCTGCGAGGGCACAAAATGTTTTCTAGTTTTCCCTACTTTCTGACAGCTCTGCCTGTCGACACATCGGGCTCTGGGTAATCAGGCGTTCCCTCCAACCACCCTTTGCGGTGGGCGAGCAGCTGAGCAGAGGCCTCGGCGTTCACTGTGAGACTGCACAGAAAACAACAGGAATGTCGAGGGTCGACGCGTGTGGTATGAAACTCCTGAACTAATTTTGAAACTCGACAGCCCCACCTGCTGTTCCTCGTGTGCTTCGTTCGCTGGCTTCAAATGTCACTTTGGGACTTGAGCTCTCAAAAATCTTTCAATATCTGACAGATGGGACGGAGCAGGTAAAAAAAAAACATGAATCTACAGCCAATTTCCACTGATTTTAAACAAGATGTCCAGCGCAAAAGTAGTACTGAAGCTTGGTGATGCACTCAGGAAGGAGCTCTCCAAATCTAAATAATAACCATGATGATATCATGGGATTAGGCTGGCCTTAGGCTGGAGACGTGCAGAAGTGATAATTTAAGAGAACGAAAATAAAGTTTCATTACTGGAAATGTCGAATCTCGTGTTTTAGAGGCATGAGGATATTTGGGCTTCTGCTCTTCTGATTTTGTCCTCTTTGTTTTGTACTCTGTCTAATGTTATTACATCAACTGCCAGAATTGTCCTTTAAAACTTAATCACATCGAGACAGTAGAGACAGATTTATGCATTACAGTGTCCCTAGGCACATTATCCTAGGAAAATGGGTCCAAAATGCTTCCAAGAACAAGAAAAAAAGAGAATCTGTTAAATCTAAATTTGGGTTCTGATCATTTTTTAATTGATAGACAAAAATAAATGCTGAATTTTAAGTCTTGGAAAAAGATGCAAAATCCGGTTTGTGATGCAACTTCATTGAGAAAAATCTGTGGGCATGAATGAATGAAATCCAGCCACCTTTTACAGTATGTCATATCACAGGTCATGTTCCACTTAATGGTCCTTTAATCTGACCCAGCAAACACACATTAATGGCAGTATGTGCAAGTGCACACTCACACACACACAGACGCACAATCCATTATCTGCCACTGAACCGGCATAAAACTGGCACACATCTACTGTATACGCCCGCTCACACAGTGATCCATTTTTACTCTCTGAGCAGAAACAAGAAAGCCGGGCCGGGAGCCGGTGCAGACGGAGTGGCCGTGTGCATTGGCCTGCATCTGGGCGGACCTTGACTCCCCCTGTGGCCCGGATCGGAGGAGTGAAGCCAAGCAGAATCTCTGTCCTCTGTCAGATGGATGAAACCACTTAGCAAATTAGCAGTCTTCCCTTTCTGGCTTTGCCACACACGCACATACACACAGACATGGACACACACACAATGCAAACACACTCCAGCAATTCTAGAAACAAAACGCTCACACAAACAAGTGGCATGGGGCGGTAAAAGGCCACGCCACAAGAGGCCAGCAGCACTACATATACTTGTAGAAGCTGGAGAGAGAGAGAGAGAGAGAGAGAGAGAGAGAGAGAGAGAGAGAGAGAGAGAGAGAGAATGGGTTGGGGGAGAGCATGTAGGAAGTGAGAGGAGAGAGGAGGATGAAAACATGGGAAGATGATGCAGAAGAGGAGAGGAGAGGAGAGGAGAGGAGAGGAGAGGAGAGGAGAGGAGAGGAGAGGAGAGGAGAGGAGAGGAGAGGAGAGGAGAGGAAGATGGCAGGAAGTTAGGAAAGGAGAGGAAGGAGAAAAGGGAGGACATGGGGGGGACGGTGAGGGGGACAGGGTGCGTCCCTGTGGAGAGAGTGGCCGCTGGGCAAATTAGCGTAACACCAAAATCCAGTCTGCTGAAAGGAGCGAGCGGGGGAAGGAGAGAGGAGCAGGACGAAGGGGGAATTGCCTGTGGCACGCATCCCTTTTACAGGGGTCACCACCGGTACACATCAACTGAAATGTACAGACACACACTTACATGCATGCAAGCACGTCACACACAATCCTTTCTCTCCATATATTTTTTCTTTCCAACTGATACACCCACGCACACTCACGCGCAGGCACCCACGGACTCTTTAATTTCATCATATGAATGTAAACATAGTTGTGATTACATTAAGTGACATCAGTGCTGATTAAATATTGATACGCACAAGGAAAATGTGGATGTGTGTGTGTGTGTGTGTGAGAGAGAGAGTGCGTGTGTCCATACGGGCTTCATCCCAGTGTCCGGAGAATCACATCAGGGAATACCGGACACATGAGGATCAAATTGATTAAGGCCGGGGTTCTTTGCAGTAATGCTGAGGATTAAGACAGCTAATAAATGTTTCATTCATAGCCAGGCGTAGATCAAACGTGAGAAAGGCCCTCGGCTCGAACTCTGGGGTTAGAGCGATTCTGCACTTTCCTCCTCCTCCTCCTCCTCCTCCTCTCCGCCTTCTCCTCCTCGGCCTCCCTCAGCTGTTGGTTCTCAGCTGTATTATGACAGCCACTACAGATCGTCTCACCAGCAACTACAGGCCCTGCCCTTGTGCCTACACATCATTAACTCTCCATCTGTCAGCTTCCTAACAGGTTCCCACTAATGCGGCCAAGGACTCACTTCATTGCATTCCTATCCAGCGGGCAGCAGCAGTTAACTCGGCGTTGAGATTCCCTCCTCTTTGACTTTTACTCCTCTCTGTGCTTCCTCTCTGTCCTCCGGCTTTCTCCTCTCGCCCACCACCCCTCCACCATCCCTCCCCCTCCTCCTCCTCTCGACTCCTCGTCCACTTTTAACCTTTCCGCTCCTCTCACCTCCTTCTGTATTCTTCTCCTCCTGACTTGTTCCCTGAAGTAGGCTCAGGGCTGGTGCCAATGGTCAGCAGGGGATTAGCAGGAATGGAGTTTGGAGAATGTGTGAAAACCCGTTAAGTCACACACTCTGCAGGCCAGAGACTCTCTCTCTCTCTCTCTCTCTCTCACTCTTTTTCTCTCACCGACACACACATAGAGGAACGGACTTAAACCCACAGAAGGAAAAACAACCAGTTTATCACTCGTCACACACACATCGGGACTCTAGAAAAAATGAATGCAGTATACGGACAAAAAATAAACATTAATATGCACCGTGAGGCAGCTTACCTGATGCACAGAGACTAGAAATAAAAGTAAAATGCGAATGTGTGTCAGAGAGCACAGAGAGATGTTGTGGCTAATGGCAGCGACGGTGACACTGGTCCTGGCAAATGGGCTTTGTGGCTGCGTGTGTAACTCTATCTGTGGAGGGGGAATACAGCAGTGGTTGGGTAATGGAAAGGTCATTTAGCCAATCCCCCAGGTAGGGGGGCTGGTCTGACACGGCTCGTTTGTCACAGTTCAATAACTGCCACTCCGGGGAGTGTGAGGGAGGGAGAGAGAACGAGTGCGAGAGGGGCAGGAAACTAAAGTGTGTGGCTGTGTGTCAGCCTCTGTGCGTGTGTGTGATAGTGTGCACAGCACAGACCCCGGCAGCTGATTCCCAGAGCTTGTCCATCCATTAGAGGCCTCGAACGGGGTCACAGTGAAGGCCAAGCGCCACGGACTCAGTCATCTCGACGTGAAAACTCAGTCGCCCTGGCCTGGGAAGATTATCTCCGCTCTAGCTGGTAGATGTTCGGCTTTCCAAGTGGGAAAACTCAGTTCTTACACCCTCTTGAACCTGGAGTTGGCCAAAAAAAACACGGCAGGCTACTTGTGGCCGCTGATCGAGCTGGTTTCAGTTATACCTGCAAAGTATGGGAGAGTAAAGAATAAAATAGAAATCTGTTGTTAAGTGTTAAAAAATGTAATGTTTTTTTCAGAGAACCAACGTTGAAGAGCATGCTTCCCTCTTGCCTTGGATGTGAATAGTGTGCAAAAAGGAAATGAAAAAGAAAAATGCATTTTCAGAATAAACTGTGAGATACAATTTATTAATTTGAGGACATCACTGAACGGGCACCTGCCTCACAAACTGCTAACACATCTCTTATCCAGTGAAAGTATAGTTCAGATGAAGTGAAGATTGTTAATTTGAATAACCAGTGGATTATCTGAAAACTGTATAGCCTCACAACGCATAAATCAGTCAATAATAAAATCAATTTTGTCAGGCAGGCGCAGTTGATACAAAACTCAGAGTGGTTTATCATTTTAAAGAAAGCGTATAAGACGGTGGAAGATGACGCTCCATTATTCTCAGCTGGATGCATTGATCGCCACAGTTCCTTGAACATGTCGTTAGGTGTGTGACAGAATGATCCCCTGGCTGTGTGAGAGGGCCAAAGATTTTCACACATCTCATTGAGCGACTGGTGAGAGACACCAGTCTGTCCTTCTCCTCAAAATCAATAATAAGCTTCTATGTGCTCATTCACATGTCTTCATGTATTCCCGCAGAGATGCCCCGGGCACAGATTTGTACTCATCTCGACTGGATGGAGAGATTTTGGATTTTATGTCGGACCCCCCGCAGAGATTTAAGGACCACTGATGGAGGCTTTGATCCCGTGTCAGACGCGCACATTGGCCTTGATGGAGAGGTTTTACAAAGGTCTGTGTCCCCCCCTTGTGGTTGTCATGGGAACGTGCAGTCACCGTCCGCCCATTTGTTCCTCGTGGAGTCTGCTTGAGGTTATCTCCAGCACCCATAGCGTGAAGGCAGGGAATACATCCTGAACAGGTCTCCAGTCCATCACAGGACACACACCACTCGCTCTCACACTCACACCTAGGGAGAATTTAGAGTGTCCAGTTGGCCTAAACGTGTTGAATAAATGTTTTTGCATTGTGGGAGGAAAGTGGAGAAACGCATACAGTCATGGGGAGGACATGGGATTCAAAGGGTGGAGGGGCAAAAGCCATGCAGTAACCAACTGGCCTGAAATGTCAGCATGCAACAGGAAACACTGTGCAAAATTTGACTTGAGGTCCAGAAAATGTGAATGTCCAACAGTATTGCTACAATAAGGTCTTTGCTTTGAATATATTTCTCCTATGTGAGTTGCTTTGGATAAAATTGTCTCCTAAATGAAAACAATGGAAATGGCAAGAGAGAAGAAACTTTTAAAACCACATTCATAGCGGATGCTTAATTAACATTGCTGCTCATTCATGGATATGATAACGTCAATATTTTGGTCAAGTTTTCCAATGATTTAATTTAAATCAGTGATCTAGCTAATAACAGGTAGGCTAAGCCATCCATCTATCCATCATCCCACCCACTTTGTACCAAACAACGTCCTGGCTTGATCTCCGATTGACACAGAGTGAAGACAGGAAATACACCCTGGACAGGTCCATTACAAGACCCAGACACCATTCACTACCATACTACCTACCATACCTACATACCTACCAGGTACCGCAGCTGAAAGAATATGAAGAGGAATGCAAACCACACTATCTCACGACAATCTACAGCTACGGTATAGATCATCTGCTGATAAGTTTGAAATGAGATCTTCAAGTGTCGCCACCAAATGATAGTGAAAGAGATTCTGCTTTACACATACAGGGTACAAAGTAACCTCAGTGTGGTCAGTGACATCATGGGACACCAGCGCTTCCTCATTCAAAGTGAGTCAGAGGCATTTCAGCCACTCAGTTTTAAACGCAGTTGGTCAGATCAGGTCTGCCATGACCTTCAACAACTCAGCTTAAACTGCTGACCAGCGCCTCAGGCCTGTGAGAGAGACCCAGACTGAGGAATAACTGTGGAGTAACCTCGATGGCACCGCTGAGGTTCAAAGACAATTTCTGGGTAAGTCTACTGAGCTCTTCGCATGGAGAACTGCACAAGCTTTGTCGTCTGTAGAAACAGCAAACAGTTTAAGTCAGCACTCTTTCAATACTGTGGTCAACTTTTGCGTACATTTTGAGCACATAGTTTATTCCTCTGTGGCAGCAACCCCCGGTTTCGATAGAAAAGCAGAATAAATAGTGCTATATGTTTGAACTTGATAGATGTGCGTAGTGGTTGTAAATCTTCCTACATTTATGCCACGTCGATGGCACACGATAAAATTAACAGCACTCCACTGACCAGCATTGTATGTAATTAAATGGTCCCTATTCAGCTTTATATGAAAAGAAAAATACGTCTCTGTTGGATTCATAACTAACTGCGAATTTCCTTAGAAAACACTGCCGGGTTCTACGCTGTGCTAGTCCTGTCACTGTCGTTTGCTTTGGCCTTATTTGACAGTCAGCTTGATAAAAGTACCGACTGTGTTGCCATGTCACATATGTTTTTGCTGCGTTGTGTTTGTATTAGTTCTGCATTTCCACCACACGGCCAGCACAGGGTTGACATGGGGAGATGTTGAAATGGTTGTGAAGCAATGTTTGCCACTGCAGCGTTTCTCTTCATGTTCGACGTCTCTCCTCAACACAGGGGTCAGAATACACTTGTCACGCCGGGTACGACGCCGTGATCCAGAGGCTACGGGATGGGAGGCAAATGTGCAAAGATGTGGAGGAACTTTTAAAGCAGAGGTAATGTCAATTTGTGCAATGATTGAGCGGAACCAAAACGTCTCATACTGGTGGGATTCTTGAAATGAAACACACAAAAAGACAAAAATAAATGTGTCTTTTGGATTTCTCAAGCAGAGGTGAGTTCAACACAGAATGGCGAAACCACCGCCTTGCCTGTCACCGTGCAGAGATACGAATCATCATCATAGGATAACATGCTTAGACTATACATGACTTTTTTTTCTGCAAAGATTTTTCATTTCATACCGCGACTCAGGACAACCTCACAACATGAAGGTTTTGGGTTCGACTCCTAGGGCAGACCAAGAGCCCTTCTGTGTGCATGTTCTCCCGAGTGTGTGGCTTTTGCTCCAGCTACGTCGGTTTCCTCCCACAGTGTAACAACATGCATGTTTAGGTCAGCTGAGGACTGTAGGTGCGAGTGTATGTGTGTCCCATGTGATAGACTTTTGATGGACTTCAAATAACGGATAGATTGATGGTATTTGGTGAAGGACCTGCATACTTCTCCAACCAAAGTACATGGGAAATTCAACGTTAACATGAAGATGTCACTAAAACCAAAAGGGCAGATGATGGCTATTTACTAGAATTTAGATGACAAAATGTTATGTTGTAACATATGTTGACATTGTTTCCCAATTACTTTATAAAGACAACAAGCCAACAGTGGGTGTGTTAAAGTCAGAGAAGGTCAGAGTTACTTCCGAGAGAGGAACAGAGTTCCTCTCAGTTTACAGGGTAAAAGGTGAAATAGAGACAAATAATCTGATGCATTCTGCAATACTTTTGTTTGGACATGTGACACAGTACAGGTTTAAAAGTAAAAGCCAAAGCACAAACTGTGACTGATAATGCCCTCATCGACCATACAGGGCTCTGGCAGAGGAGCGATACGGGAGAGAACTGGTGACTATTGCCCGCAAAGCTGGAGGAAACACAGAGATCAGGTAATGAAACTCATTTTAGAGTGATTGTTGTCAGGTGAAAATGGTTATAGCCTACATTTGACATGGTTCGCAATGGCTGATAGGGTTACATTTACTGTGTGACCATGGTGTGACTAATGTTGAATGTAGATGCGCTGTGCGGTATCTCCCACCAGTCAAGAGTCTCTCTGAGTCATATTCTATTTAAAGAAAACCCACATATTTACCGCCCGTCACTGCAGCACCTATTCACCCAGTACAAAAGTATCAAAAGAAAGATTAGTAAGTTAAATTATCTGATGCCAGTTTCCTGCAGTTTACTGCCACAATAAGGCCTCTTGCACCACATACCACACCGTTCTGCGTGCATTATCAGAGGCACATGATGCTGAGAAACAGCTCCGTGTAGATTAAAAATAATTCTTGAGTGCCTCTGTTTCCTATGTGACTCTTTATCTCAGTGACACATTGCACGTAGCAATAGGTTGGGGGTTTGCGTACGTAGTGAGTTTGCGTTGTGTGCTCTCAGGTCGTTACAGTATAGATAGAAACTGTTCATAAACCTTGTGGTGCCTATTTTGATGGACATGATGTAGCATATATGGTTTTGGCCTTTGTAGGTCAACCAAAGATTTTTCATACAATGAAAAGTGACTGAGACTCTGCTTTGGACACTGCCACTTACCTCTGTGTTGTTTTTGCAGTACTTTAAGAGCATCTTTTGACCAGTTAAAAACACGTAAGTCCATCGACTCTATAGCCCATATCCTGGAGCACTACTGCTACTATTTTTAGCGTGCGCTAGGCGCTGAAGGATTCATTGAATCACCGTGTCTTTGCTGCAGAAATCGAGAGCATCGGGAACTTTCACATCCAATTGTCTGACATATTGAAAGAGGAGGTGAAAACGGTTGAGACATTCAGAGAACGGCAGAAGGAGCAGAGGAAAAAGGTACTGAGCAATGTGTTGTTCAGAGCGGGCTTCGTCTACGCATACTTAGAGGTTAGGTTAAATGACCATCATGATCATTTTCCACCTTTTTGCAAGTGCAAAGGTGAAATCAGTGTAATGTCTTTATCGACCATGAATCATGTCTCTATCGACCATGAATCATGGAAATGTTGACTGGAATATTCCAGTCTTAAGCAAAAATAAAGTCCAGCATAGTTTCCACTGCTATTAGAGTGTATAGTTTACAAAATCATCATGTGGTCTTTTATTTCCTCTTTCAGTTTCAAAGCATCATGGAGAAGGTTCAGAAGAAAAAGATTTCTCTGTACAAGAAGACCATGGAGGTACAGGGCAGCCCGCACGTCTAGCTGACTTTGTCATTGTGAGGTCACTAACCGGGTGGCACTGAACCGCCACTCTTGTCTTTGGCTTCAGTCCAAGAAGAACTACGAGCTCCGATGCAAGGAGGCTGATGAGGCAGAGCAGGGAGCAGAGAAGCTGAATCTAACCTCCAAGAGCACAGACAAGGTACAAGAAGTCAGCGAGAAGTTGGGGGTGCAAAAAAAAATAAAATGCAGACACCCACTGTGGGTTTGTCATTCAAATCAGAAGTCTTCGCGACACCGCAGACATGTCCTCATCACCACTTCTGGCAGGGCAGCGTAAGGGGCGAAAGTTTGCTTAATATGGTATTTGCCACTTCTGGAAGATCTGCGTACGAAATGAGGCTAGTTCAACTTCTGCATATTTTGCGAGGCATTTGCGAGGCTGCGGTAATGAATACGGTTTTAAGTGATGAAGTGTCAGCAGCGTGAAACCTGGGCATATCATGGTCACATGTCACATCCTGTTTCATCTTTTTTCTCTCTTCTTTTTGTTCGCACAGGCACGGCACAGGGCCAAGCAATGCAGACAGGCAGCAAACGAAGCAGGTAGAGTCAAGCGTGACGATGAAAAACACGCCTCATCCCTCTCGGTCGACATCAACCTGCATTTGCTTTTATCTATCATATTCACTGTGTTTCTCGAAGCAGTTCCCACTGATGAATCTATGTCTATTGGTGTGTTTCATGTGTCACGGGACTAAAGTCGCTCTCGTATCTTGTAGAGAAACTGTACCAAAACAACACTGTTGAGCTGGAAAGTGTTCGACAAGACTGGGAACAAACACACAAAAGCACGTGTGAGGTACGGCGAACAGTAATTTTGTTAAATGCACATGCTGCCCTTTCACCACATCCCCTACCAAGGTGGATTCCTCTCTTAGCAACTTCCTTTTGCTGACCGGGGCCGGGTGGGGGAGGACGTCTTGCGCAATATGTGTTAAAACTTACATGTCATGCCGCCGACTCACACTTCAGCCTATAACTCAGCAGCTACCAAGTGCAGACCAGAAGAAAATGAGAGATAAGGAACAAGTCTGCAAAATGGAGGCCTGTTGTAGTGAGATAAAAAAGAAAAAAAAAGAGCCCGTACCAATCAATAGTTCAGGAGGATGATCTCTTCCACACCTTAAGGTTCAATCTGCAAGAATGGCAGAGGCTTTGCTCCCATCTCAGATGTCTTGCGGCACGCTGGGTCAGAAACCATATATCTTATCGAGGTTGAAATTACTGATAGGCACCTCCCAAGTCCCAAGATGAGATCACGAATTCAGAATCCACCTGTGGTAAAGAGGACCTGTCCGCGCAAACGCACAGCTCGAGCTGTCCATTTACCTAACTTTAATCTTACGTCAGCAGTTATCACTTTTGCACTTCGGTGGCTTGCAATTTTGCATTTTTACTCTGAAAAGGGGGCTCAATCGAGCCTCTATCTCTCCATCCATCTGTCTGTCAGGCTCTCTACATCCCTCGAGTGCACTGTCATTTTAGTCAGAAGCCACTGCGGCTGCGAAAAACAAATTGTGTTTTTCGAGTGTGGCAGCAAAAAAAGGATGTCATGAGTGCAGAAACAGGAAACACTAACGGATACTGACATACTGAAAATAAAATACAACCTAAAATCCTAATGTATCAATTTTGCAGAGCCATCGCCAAATGTCTCCCTTCCCTCAGCTCCCACATAGTTCAAGCCACATTTCTACTAGAGCAACTTACCGAAGCGAGACAAGAAATTTGCTATATAAAGAGAAAACCTCTTTCTCCAGCCCCACTTTCCGACAACTTCCCCTCAACCTTGCAGTTCTGGTCAGTCAGTAACCGAAGGGTTGATTGCGCTCATAACACTAACTTGCGCTCAGACACTAACAAGACAAACAGTCACTGATTCATGACTGTCTTTCCATGCATTGAAATAAATCAGTGCAGTGTACTGCAGCTCTGTGCAACATATTTAACTCAAACCTTGATTTTAGTGTAACCTTTTACTTGCTCTTTCTCCTAATAAAATGTTATTTCAAACTAATTCTGAAACTAATGATGATGATAATGCCACTACTGCAATCACTACTAGCCCTACCACCAGAACCAGTGCTTCTATCAGTGAAACAACAGACTCTAGTCTTGTGTACATGTTTCTCAGGTGCTCCAGCAGATGGAGGGAGATCGCATCAGCAAGCTCAGGCATACTATGTGGGACCACTGCAATCATCTCTCCATGCAGTGTGTCAAAGACGATGACGTGAGTTTGTCTGCTTTGCACTAAGTATGGTTCTTAATGAATACAGAGTGCAACATTTACATGGAGAGCTACTTAAGGTTTACGACAGATTTCGCTCACATGAAGTCTTAAGACAGGACAAGGCAGGCTGACTCAGTGAAGCATGTCAACAACTTTGGACAGATTGCAAATAAATTTTACACTTTACCAATTTTGTTCTTAATTTACCTGAGAGCATGAGTAAGTTTTAGCAGGCAGACATGAATATTTACATTTCAAGGAGCAGACATCAGCTAGTTGCTGATTTGTTGGATTATTTAGCCAAAGCAAAGTAAAAAGTGTTACCTCCAAAGTGTTCCTTTGCAGGTATTGATTTTACATTTTACATCATTACAACTGAACCGTTTTTATAACAAAAGAAATGTGTGTTTCAGTGCCACACAACCCTGATTTTAAATGGCTTTCTCCTGTTTAAAAATAGTGCTTTGAGGAAGTGAGGAAGACACTGGAGCAGTGTGACATTACAACAGACAACAACTATTTCATAGGGATGAAAGGCACAGGAACGAGGCCTCCAGGTGAGCTGTCACTGCTTTAAACACCTAATGAAAATGTTTCAGATTGCTATTTCTCTGTCAGATAAAACTAGTAATTTGAGAGGAAAAGTGGAGAACTAGCACGTGCAAAAGTCGTTGCGTTCAACTCAGGCCTGGTTGTTTTACATTGAACACACAGGAGGGCACACTCAATCTCACTTCTCAAATGACCATCTTCCTTTTTTCCCCTGACAGAGCCAATAGTGTTTGAGAGCTGCTACAAGGTGGAGATGAGCGGGAGCAGCAACGGCCTGGCTCATTTCCCTTCAGGGGGAGAGGATGCAATGAGCAGGTCTGACACAATCCACCTTGAATTTTAAGAATCAGGAGGAGAAAGCTGTGACAGTAAACAAGCTGACTGGCTAAGAGAGATAACATGTGAACACGGGCAGCGTCTTATGCCAGATAGAACTTGCTACGTCCTCCTGGTTTATCTCACTTCACGACCACCTTCCTTTTCACTACTATAGAAAACAGATGTGAAAGAATCATGTGAACCTGTGTGTTTCCTTGATAACTCAGAAGCTCCAATACCCTTCTTGGGAATTATGTGAACGTCAGCATGGACAGACTTTACAACCCTCAGCCACCGCTCCCACCCACCGAGAACAGTAAGTACAGCACTCACTTCCAAGACCTCTAAGTCTACATTAAAAGTTCAGCCTGTCTGTAACCCCAGGGGAGGTTTCCCATTTAAAAATGGATTCACAATTTTATTTTTTAAAATTTTGCTTGCATTGAAACAAATTGATGCACTTAGCATCCAGAGCAATAAACAAAACTTGCTTACATAACCTGCTGATCCATATCTGCTTAAGTAATAGCACGGAGTCAATATATCAAATAAGGATATTAAAGAAAAAGTTCAACCCCCATGATTCCCCTCACTTTATACTGGCTGTCACTGTTATTGGTGTTAAGTGTGTTTGACTGTGCACTCATGTTTGTTTGTTTTTTAAATTTAGATACTATGGATTTAATTTTGCTCTGTTTCTTCATAAAATAATCTGTAACAATTCGCATATTTTTTATGCTTTAGGACTGAAGGCGAAACAAACTGATTTCATAAGAATGGATTTTAATTCATAATTGTAATTAATCTACCGTGCACAAAGTCTTGTACTGTTTTATCTTAAATTGTGATTTCTTAACGAAGTTCCTGCTGCTCTGGCCCCAGCGGACAGTTCAGATGGAGGCTATGCACCTTTACCAGGTCTCCAGAGTGCAGCGGCCCAGGCTGCAGTTCCTGCTGGTTTTCCTTACTACACTGCGCTTTACGAATACAACGCACGGGTAATCACTTTTATCCCTTTTCCACCAAAACAGTTGTGAAACACTTTCTTTTCCACCGCCCTAGATCCACGTCAATACTCACTATATACACCAGTTCCATACATAGACTGCATACAAAAGTTGAACATAAGTCTTCCGGCACGAAAAAGGAAGCGAACGCGGAGATGACTTTACTTGCAATACCAGGGAGATCCGCTAGGGCTCGCTCCAAAAAAACTGTCTCTCCAATACACACCCACTCAAAAGAAAAATCATTTTCAATCATGCAATACTCATTCAGTACTTTTTTCCACAGCTCACACTCGCTTCAATAGCTAATGTGTGTGGTCTGGTGGCCAGTTTGCAAATAATTCCAAAATTAATATTAGACTAAATAAATGAATATGGGCGCGTCTATTTGGTCGACGAGGGAACCTTAAAGATGCGAGAGCGCGGGGTATATTACAAGTATTTATAAACAAAAAGACCGTGTTTACCTCGTTCCTATGCCCAGGCTAATAGTATGGATAAGTGGGTGTGTTGAGAATGACAGAGGTGGAAAGTTATATCCGTCACTCACTCCTCTCCACCCCGCGTTCACAAACTAATAGATGACGTCACGGGGACGCCACGATTTATGCCAGAGTGTTTGAGCTCAAGGAACGTTGGTAGCAAGATGTAAACAACACATATGCATCTTTTTTCATTTCAATCACCAAATGTGTAGCTAGGGTTGCCACCTCCTTGAAACATAAATGAGGGACACCTCATCGACAGGCCCGGCCCCATTGCCTTCACCGTTCCTGGTGTAGTGAATCTTTTTAGCACTTTTTTGTACGTGTGAAGCGATTTGACTCAAGCCTGAATTGAATTAGATGTATATTTGAATGATATGAACACATCGAAAATAATATAATTATCAGCAAATTATTTTTAATACGAAATAACAAAATTAGGTTATACAATATATTGTTCATTAATATGTATGTATTAGTTGTATGTATTATTTATCTATTGGATGTACTCATCTAGTAATTGTACTTGTTTATTACACAGTAGCACTAGCCCAGATTCAGTATTGCGACCACAAAGGAAAAGGGACGTTTATAAGTTGCAACCCAGTATGATGAGAGTAACCTATGTTCACTGTCTGTAACTAAGATCATTTTTGTTCATGTTTCTGGGATAGGAAGGAGATGAGCTGTCTGTCGGCCAAGGGGATGTTGTCAAAGTGCTGGAACAAGGAGACGATGGCTGGTGGCTCGTGGAGAGGAACGGAATGACTGGACTGGTGCCAGGAAACTATCTGGGCAAAATGTGACCACATAAACACGCAGACATAGCAAGAGAGAATGACTTCACACCCAGTCACACAACAACGAGAAAGCTAAGTAAATACAAGTGATTGTGCTTTAAAACGTCAAACAGCAATCATACACATCTTGAGAAGCATCCTGTGATAGATAATAATTCAACAATTATATAATGCCTTGAACTGGCGATACTGTGTTCGTTTACACAATTTATGTCTCCTCATTTGATGTTTATGTAATGCTGGCTAGTTCAACATCACTCTGTTACCCTGCGTTTATTGTTCTTTGGAAGTCGTAGTGTCTGAATCAGTAGTGCAACTGTGTATAAATGATCAAACTGTTCATCTGAGTGATGAAACGGCATCAGCTCCATAGTTGTATATGTGTTGTGTAACTGATAAAATATTACCTTGTGAAATGTGAAAGAAATTGAGATGAGTCAATTTGAGATGAGTTTATTTGACCTTCGTCTGGTTTCCAGTCTATGTACAATGTCAGATTTGTTTTATTTCTGTGGCAATAGCTAGATATCTAGGGGTCAACGTAACAGTTCAAAAATATAGGAAGAGAACACAATTTCACAAAAAAAGGGGAAAATAATGTGTCATGATTCTTACAGCAGGTTTCTAAGTTTATAAACAAACAAAAAAGGAGTAGTCTTACTGCAACAAACTAAACCAACACTATTACAGATCTTCAGGTAACACTGATAATACTCGTACTAATAGCACTGGAGACTAAAAGGTTCATTCACAATTTAAATATTGGCAGAGCTTCATTATTGAAGCCTGGTTCAGAGAGCATCCACACCAAAACAGGATGTACATTATTCACAACCTGAATATTTGTCAATATGAACAAAACTTTCTTGTTCATATTCATATTCACATTGGCTTTGAGACAAAACACAGAGCTGCTCCATTTACTAAAAGGTAAAGATTGAGATAGAAACACTGAATCTGTCCATGTAAAAAGTAACTTGCTATTATTTTTCATTTTCACAAAGTCTGGTTGAACCAAGTGCTTAAGAATTGTGCACGTGTTCTTTTTAGCATAGCATATTTCATTTTTCACAACCATGAAATATCTCCAGAGCTCCAGTCTTGGTGCAAACTAGCAGACTAGGAAAATACATTCCATACGACAATCTCAAACATTTCACACATCTGCTGCAAAGTACTTCTTGTCATCCTCAATAGGATGAGCCCAAATTTTATGAAGCCACAATTAAAAGATGAAAAGGTCTGCATCAACATCAATAATGTCAATTAGCCATATGCAACTTTGGCTTCTGTAAATATTTCAGTATTTGTACGAAAAAAAGAACATTTAAAGTAACAGTAACGTACAAAGCATGTCAATAAATAACTGGTTTCCCCTTAAAGCCCAGCCCAAAAAAAAAGAAAAAAAAATCGCAACAGTGTTCGCTACTTTATCATGATTGTGCAAGGTGTGCTTGAGCTTATATAACTACAGCTGAAATCTACTGTGGACATGTCCGGTGACGCTGCGTTGGAGAGTGCTTGGTTTGGTTGCGTCCCTCATGCGTAGCTGTTAGTTGTGACCAGCAGCTCGTACGCAGGGTCGTGACTCCTCCTGCACAGCACCACGCAGGCACAGAGCATACCCAGCATCTGCAGGCCCACAGCATGGGGAGAAAACACAAACACAAGACGTTGATTCACTTCTAGTCTAGTAATCTGTGTGTGTGTGTGTGCGAGTCTTTTTTAATATAGGAACCTACAATCAGATATGTTCAAATTCTCACCAAAGCCTTGATTTTATGGTTTCATTTATCACAGTGGGGAATCACATCTTCTCTTGAGACACATCCTGCTTTTGCACATAAGGGTTGTGTGATGTCTTAAAATTGGTGGCCACCCTGTCTTGGCCACTGCTTTGCAAGCCGGAGTTTCCTAGTCAACAGGAGCCATGCTGCTGCTCCACACAGCAAAAATCTTTTGACACAATTAGGTCAAAGCTGCTGCCTGCTCGCTTTGTGCTATCAGAAATTTCAGTCAGGATCCCAATAAACATGCTTTCACATCATTAAAAAGTGACCCACAATGGTTGAAAAAAGTATTTATCTGTGGTCTCTGGTGTTCACGTAGAAGCTATTGAACACAGGTTTAGTAAGAATGCTTCAGATGCTATTTGACAAGCCTTGATTCTAAAGGCTGGGATATTAGATAAAAAAGGTAAGGTCTCCTTCTCTGTTATCTCTATGCATGCTTATTCTGTTGTTTTGGATTTGCCTGCAAAATCTTTCTTAAGAAAATCAGACAAGGGCAACAGAAATAAAAAAAACCTGTAATTAGTTACCTGGGGTAAGGGTGACAGCATCATGATATGATAATATGAGAGGAGCATTCTCAAAAGCTTCAGTAGGGCTGGGGAAAGCACCTTGTCATAGTAATTTTATAAGAGATACCAATACATGGGCTTCAGAAGTATTTACATCCAGCTTCTATAGAATCATAGTTAAAAAGTTACACAAAACTTACATAAGCTAGTTTGTGACTGAGAGTTTCTTTCTTCTTTTTACTTCCAAATAAGTGTAAATACTTCCTGATATCCTTACCTGAATAGATGCAAAAGTTAGAGCTGCCCATATGACATACATCATGATCTCCTTCAACTTCTTCACAACAAGAGCTTCACAACCCTAAAAAACAGGAAATACACAATGCTATTCCTTCCATTAAAACACAATCAGATGTTATTATGAAACACAATTTCATAATACCATCAATTCAGTTTTGCTCTGACATGCTCCCCTAAGCATCCGGTCTGTACCTCTTGGTAGAGATCTGCTGGTCGCGTCAGGGAGCCTGTGCAGTTGCTGATGTTGGGCTGACAGCAGCTGACTGGGACGCTGTTGTTCTTGGACTCTTTAAACCAGCGAGTGTTCCTCCAGTCGGAGTAGTTGTGAATGCCGCAGCAGTGAAGCTAAGGGGGCGACAGAGAGAACATCTGCAGAGTCTGGAGCCAAGGACGTTCAGATTTAACCACTTTAAAAGGCACATATAAGAATGCTTTAAATGACTCCTTCCTCTCTGGACTCACCTGCCTCTGCACGTAGTCTATGGCACGGCTCGGAGCGTCAGTATTGGTGCCGTTGTATTTGTTGTAAACCTTCTGGATGGAGTGATTCACTTGGTCTTCAACCTGAAACAAAACCACAGTAGCTGTTGCTGTCCCTGCATCTATTAATCATCTGAAAGGAATATTTTTTCACATCATCATGAAATCTTATTAACAATGCAGGCCAGCGGGGAAAGCTCTAGGCCTACAGGGATTTGCAAGACATGACAACAGCTACACAGACTAAGATTAATTAGTCACGGTGAAGAAATTTCTGAAACAGTTACTGCGTGAGGACATCTTGCAGTTTAAATGGTCTAACTAGGATCATCACTTGTGTCATTTATCTAGGGTTAAACCTGTTCACAGTTCAATAACAGTGTTTACCTTTGCCCTGTATATGTAACCGAGCACCACCACCACACACTCTGTCACAAAAACCAGCAGGAGAATGGCAGCAAACTGAAATGACCGCAGAGAGATGTGTGTGTTCAAAAGACATGCCAGTTAGGTGAAATACATGCAAAATCATTATTTGGTATTTGAACATTTATACCCAGATCACTAAGATTGGCACCTTTTTTGTGCTTCTTAAAGTCTATAATAGCAATGGTGAAGGTAGGTTGTCTCTGTCACTTACAGTTGCCAGACCGCAGGAGCTCTCACGTATGGTCGCACAGCAGCCGATCAAGCCGATGATGAAGAGAAGGGTTCCTACTGCAATTATTATGATGGCGGGAATCAGAGTGTACACGTCCTCAAAGAAGTGGTCGTAGTCGTCATATGTGATGAACACATAGGCTCCAATGTAGCACAAGATGCCAGCTGCAGCCTGCAGAGAGAGACAAAGGACGAGCAGTCAGAGGGAGAGTGAATAACGAGGGAGAGCTGTGAACAACATCTTGTGTTGCATCCAGCATGCTTCATTTATATGAACGTGAATACTTATACTTTAAATGATCTGTATAGTACATTGGTGTGTGTATTATATGCATGCATGCACAGGTGTGTGGTGCAGTGTACTACAATGTTTTACAGAGTGAGGATTTGTTAGGGAAATGTGTTTTTTTTCTATCTGTCCTTCAATTCTTACAAATATCTATCTTTAAACTGATGATCAGTTTCACAAAACAAAACATGCATTTATCTGCTGATACAGAACAATTGAGGCTAGGTTAAAATGCATCAGTTCCACATTGGTCAGACTTTCTGGTGACAGACTGTCTTCTAAAATGAGATATCTGTGCTTAGTTCCTGTGTCATATTCACAACTATTGTGCATTGATCTTTATTTTTGTCCAGACTAAATTATGCTTATGCATATGCTCAGTATCACATAATGAGACTTCTTTGTCTGCAGTTGAAAAACAGCAAGTCAGTGAAAGTGAAGTGAAAGCACTTTATCTCCACATTATTCAGACTGATATCCTGATAACAAAATGTCTGTGTGCTTTATTCATGCTTCACAATGACAATTACTATACATGCTATTCTCATCCAGGCTGTTTTCTTATATCTAAACTATTATACTGCATTTGTCTGCAGCTATGGCCTGCACAACACCAAAGTCCAGAGCATGTCATCTCTAAACTGTCACTCCCCTGAAGAGAGAAAGTCTGCTATTTGGAACTATACACAGTACTATTTATATCTCTATGCTTCCTTCCTGTTTGAGATATACAGTACATTGTGTTTACCGTAAACGAGGCCCCTGCAACTTTACCCTACTCCCTGCAGCTGCTGCTAGGGCTGCTCATGGTCCTTGTCTTTCAGTCTTTTACACAGCTTTTTACTGACATGCATTTCAGCAACATGCAATTATCTGAAACTTAAGAACAATAAATAGTTTACGACAAACCATATCCACACTGGCAAGACCAATACTGACAGATTTATGTATTTCACTATGGTTTTATTCTCGCCTAATGTGTCATATTCTGAATTAATGCATGCATCTTTATTCTAATGCAGTGTTTTATTTATCTGTATGTGTGTGTGTGTGAGTGTGCGAGTGTGTGTGTGTGTAAACTTCTGCGATACCATCTCAGTATCACAGAAAAAACAAGCCTTTATCTGCAGGTTAAAAGCAGATAATGCAGCAGCAGCTGCAGGGCGCAGGGAGAAGCTGCAGAGGTGAGAGAAGCAGGCCTGCAGCTTCACCCAGCGGCTCTGCAGCATCACGTCAGGGCCACAGGTTGTGGGAGAGGCTAAACTGACAAGAAAGGACAGGAAACACTAGAAAAAAACATTTGTTTCGGTTCATATCTAGGGCTTGTCTGTCAGCTCAGACCGCAGACTGCGGGGCCCTCTCTGGCGCAGTTGTGCGGGCCTCGCCGGGGATGCTGTTCACACATCTCCCTCCTCCGCTCGTTCCTTACCCAGAAGATGAGGTTGAGAAAAACCAAGACGGTTTTCGACGACGTGATCCCACACTGGCCCATGACGACGCGAGCTCTCGGTCTAAAAAAAAAGACGTGAGCGTATAAAAAAATACTGATGCACCTGCAGCTTTGTTGCTGTTGCTGATGATGATAAAATGGCTTCGGTGGTCCTGCCCCACTGTGCGGAGTCCTCCGGGCCTCGACCAATCAGAGCTCCGCACACAAATTACAAAGAGTGGACCACGCCCCGCCATCACGTCACCATTCAAAACAAACAGCTTGGCTGCGTTTTTGTTTATGAGCACCTGCTTCATACATCACACCAAAAAAACATCTTTGTTCTGCACAATTAAATATGCTGCTGCTGCCGTGTATTTACACAGTCCCATGATTACTGCTGCTAATTTTTATAGCGTATGTACTCAGTTTTCTTATTTATATGCTACTTCTACTTCTTAGGCATCTAATAAGAAGTTATACTACTAATGCTGCTGCTATACTGCACATACCTATCACACCACCTGCAATTCGCATTTTTGCAATAGATCCTCTTGGATATATTTTGCTACCACAGTTAAATGTGTGCTTTTTCTCCTAATTTATGATGTTGTGTGATCGAGTTTGAATATCCCTGTAGGAAGGAATCGATTAATCTATACTCTATAGCACATTAAGTTGGGACACACTGGGATTTAATGCTTCATTATTACATTATCAATAACTATTTCTATACACTATAAATTTCTGTTTTAAATATGATGCTGATTTGTCAGTTCTGGTTTCATACACATACACATACACACTTGTACGGTGTTTTTCAACTTTTGTTTTCGACAGGGACAGGGAGCATCAGCAGTAACAATTGTCTATGTGCAGTGTGAGTTCCTGGCCAGTGGATGGCACTGTAACATCATGGCAGTGCAGCTGTGAAGTACTACCATTTGGTCATCCTGCTCCAACTACATACATTTTCATATGCTCTCTGAATTGATTAATAATATGAACCCTCACAATCTTTTGACAAAATTGCATGAATGAATCATGTCATCCAGTCCCTCTGCAGAAATCGTCATACTCTCACAACATAACTGTGATTTTAAAGGGGCTTGTTACATTGCATCTGAGGCATTTTTGAGGAAACAGATAGTCTATAGCTTCTATGTTAACATCAGAGAACAGAGAAAAGGATAAATATGGTGTTGCACAGAGTCTACTGGGGAAACGTCCCAGCATACATAAGGTGAAGAGATCCACCGTGGACAGGTCATAGTTCCATCATAGGAAACACACATCATCCACTCTCTCACTAACACATGTAGGCAATTTTGAGTCTCCAGTCCACCTAAACATCCACCTTTTTGGAAATCAGAAAAAACAGAGCTACTTACTAACCCCCCACCATGTTGTGCCTTTACTTCACTAATTTAAACGTGTTTATCTCCTCTGTGTATAGGGTTGATTACTTACAAGAAAATAAGAGCCTTAAAGTCCTGATTTTATTGAGGTAAAGCCTCCAACATTTGTCTCTGTCTCTCTGAGCGAGGGTGATTAAAAATTCAAGTGGCAGCCGAAGCTTCGGCTGTTGACACAACATAGATTCACTAAGTGGATAATACGTCAAAGCTACCTGTTGGCTGAGTCATTATTAACACAAAACAATATCAAAGAAACAGGCAGGCACTGCACTACACTGGATTCCCAGAGGAATAAACTATGTATGCTCATTGTTAGGTCATGCCCTTTTGAAACTCATTACATACAAATCAGCATGTCAATGGCTGTGTGACAGTTTGTTATTTCTGCATTTGGACACTTTAAGAAATGAGGCCTGCACAGCAGTTAATATTGCGGTAAGGGACCTTAGTTATCAGGCCGACCATATGGCTTTCAAAAGTGTTTGACATATTTTCCCTCTGTTCCTCTGATCTATTTCAAATGAAAACGTTACATTTATTTTCATACAGTTGACATTTCACATTCAATTCAGTAAAAATAAGACTTTAAAAAAAGAAAGAAAGAAATCAGTCTTTCATGACTTCAAACAGAATTGCCCCGACAGGAAATCATTATTTTCATGGTAAAAAGAACAACGTGCTGCCATGTTATGTTTGTAAAGATGACCTCACATTTCGTGCAGTTTTGTGTTTAGGTCTAAAAGATCTTTGTTGTAATGTTTCACAATGACTGGAATTAATTAAAAACAAAATTCCTTGGCTGTCATTTAAATACCACTCACAAGAAGGTTTAATTTGTATAATTTTACAATAAAATCACTGCAGAAGATTTGGAGTGACCTCGCATGTACATATGTTAATGTTGAATTCTAGTGCAATATTCTGGTAGGTGTTTGATATAGTTAAATGCATTTTGAATTTGTAAAATATCATCTTTGTCTCTTTTATTTGTGAGGCATTGACTTTTGTGAAGTATACCATTGTACTGAAACAGGAGCAATTGCTGCTCAGAGCATATAAAGCAAAATAACCAGAGATAGAAAATAACTCAGAGATGCTAGACTGAATCTTTTCTTCACCCTTAAGTGACGCATATACTGTAGGAGTGCCACACATTGCTTTTAAACCCAACATCATGGGTTATGGGATCTTAATAAATAACAGGATGATGTATTATCTCATTCACACAGTCATTCTTTCTTACTCAGACACTGACTTGTATAACTGTGCTATCGGTAAAGCTGAGGTCTGACTAACATGTCTCTACGCAATTGTATGTCCTGAATTTGAAAATGAAAAGCAGAGGAACAGTTTGGACTTTCAACAAAAAGAACATTTTTACAACACATAATACTGGAGGGTGTGTTTACACACTCTACTTGTCCCTAAATTCTGAATGCTTTTCTTCAGCCATTAACTTTTGAATAACCTACTTCTTTTAGTGTTTTGGGACTTATTTTTCAAATTGCACCAAATTGTCCAGCCCACTAACCTACTTATATACAATGCCGAGCACCTGAAAGTCTGCAGACTTCAGGGACATTACAGTGCAAAATAATGATAGCCTAAAATGTGCATTTATGGAGAAAAAAAAATCCCTGAACAATTTCTTATCCTCTACTGACCCAGATGTGTATCCACATTTGAAAACAAAGACCCAATCAGACTCAGATTTTTACTAATCTAAGTGTAGATTATTCGAAGCAAACTACAGTTTCAACTACTTACCATAAAACTGAATGACTAGTGGTGTCACAACAGTTTGCTGGCATGTATATCACCTCACATAGGATGAAGGCAATGCATACACTCTGGACACCCGACCATTGCAGAAAACCGAATCACTGTTTGAGTCTGTTTCCTGCTCTGTTTCCTGCTCCATCTCCTCACATGTTGTCCTTTTATCTCTGGTCTTCTTTTGACCTGCTGCATGTGTGTCATTACTGTAGCATCATTTCCTTTGAGTTTAGTCCATATGTTTTCCAGTATTTCGAATACATGTTGTCGGCTTGTGTCTGTTAATAGTGGTCCTGCCTAGTCATTTCTGGTTCCTCCTGTTCTGAAATCCTCCCTCACACCTGCCCTCCCTCAATGTTTTAATCCTCTTCTTAGTGTTTCCTCAACCAATCAAAACTTCTTCCTTGTCAATCATTCCACCGGCGCATAAAGGATGTTTCGTTGTGGGACTTTTAATTATTTTTCCCACCCAACACACTGCATTCTTTATTCTCAATCACTTTTTAGTTACAATTGTAAAGGTTACAAATCTCATCTCTCACTTGAACGGTAAATAAGAATTTATGTTTCCTACCACTACAACAGATAAGGTATTGGAGGGAGGACTATACCATTACCAGCAGAAGATAAGCCCAGGGCAAAAAAAATGGACCATCACACTTCTTTGCTATTGATTGAAAGAACAGCTCACTCTCTTTGTGCAAAGGACAGCAAGAGTACAAAAGATGATATTGATTCCATGTTGAAGTATTCATGAATCTATAACATTTATATTTAGATTTACATAAGATGCCTACATTTTGTGTTTACATAAGTGTTATTTTCAAAAATGTCTTCGGTAAAAAGGCGAAACAAACTTTACTCATCCTGATTAATCAGGGATCGGACCTGTAAATAAAGGCAGTGAAGGTATGAGACACCTGTGGTGGAAAACCAGCGGGTGTTAACTAATTATGAAAATAACATTTAATAAATGTTATTACAGGAGCTTTTTTCTGTTCCCGCAGAACATGCACAGTTTCTGTCCTTTTAAACACAATGAAATTCATGTGAAATGAGTCATATTTCTCATCAAAGAGGCTTAAGACTTTATGATTTTCAATTAGGTCTTCTCTGTGTTCTGCATAATCACTGACAGATATTTCAGAAAGGTCTAGTGGAAGCTCTGTGGTGTATAATGAAGTGGTCAATGTGTCCTTTCACTCTTTCATCTTGATATAAATCTGCGCATCACCTCACAAACTAAAATGATCTATGGGTACTGTATAAGTGAAATTCAAATCAAAGCCACAGTGCAAATTATTATTTTATTCAATATAAATAGCTCTGAATGACATGACAGTGTGAAATATCATCATCAAAACAAACACAGAAACCTTTACGTGTATTGCAAACGGCACATGGGCTGTAGGCTAAGTTTGACAGTTACAGTAAATTACAATAATAATGAACAGGAGACTGTAAACTGTGACTATTTTTTTTCCTTTTTATTCAACTTGTGAGGCAACCTGGGATCCGTGATGTTTCACCCTCTGTGTCACTTCCTGCTTTGGATGTAGCTCTCTAAAATCTTCAACAACAAGTCCCCATCCTAGAATAAAAGCCAGATTAGTTTTTCAGGTCACAGAAACATTGACATTTTTTTTGGTCATTAAACAAAAACTAAGAGGACTCACCTGGTTTTTCGAGCGGCTCTCTTGTGTATCCGCCTGTGCCTGCAGGGCTACCCTGAGGAACTCCTGGAACAGCTCCCTCAGGGTGCTCTGCTCCGACGGCAGGGACACCTCCAGAGCATCCACTCCATGTCCCTCATCAGAGGGCAGCATGGGGGTATCGATCACGCTCTTTTTGCCCATGAAATGTCCTGTTGGATCAAAGAAAACACCTGTTGTTTAAGGAGGTCACTTCAGTGAGACATAAGGTAAAGGGAAAATTTAAGAGAAATGTAAAGAGGCTTTGAGTGGATGTGTAGACAAAGAGATTGCCCAAGAAGACATTTTCTTATGTAATTATTTAACATTTGACTGCCTTTGTACAATTCTTTTTTTATGAACTGCAGTTCAAAAAGACCTTTCAAAATGCTGAGAGGCAGAAAATATCAATAAATGCACACTTTGAAACAAAACACCAATTGAAATGAAATTATATTCAAGAAATACACACACACAAACAGAAAAAGAGAGGAAGGGAAATGGATA
This sequence comes from Karalla daura, assembly GCA_029224185.1. Classification (NCBI taxonomy): domain Eukaryota; kingdom Metazoa; phylum Chordata; class Actinopteri; order Chaetodontiformes; family Leiognathidae; genus Karalla; species Karalla daura. The sequence goes on from CM055190.1 coordinate 15,266,993, forward strand.
TTGGATATTATCCAATGCAGAAAGAGGCAGAAAATGAGAAAAATGTCAAAAGTACATTTTTCATGTGAAGAAAATACAATAAATTCAATAAAGACATGACATAATGGGATGAGCCCGGTGCAAAGGAAGGACGGCTCTTTGATCAGCAAGTCTTTTCTTACCTGTCGCCCAGAGGTTTCCTCTTGGATTCACTTTGATTTTAGCAACTTTATTCCTGAGCTCAGTCAGGTCGAAACTGACGGCGGCGGTGAAAGAGACGACTGAGAAGAAGAAAAGGTAAGTGAACAAGCCGCAGTGGCACACGGTGCTGAGCGTAAAACCTCTCATCTCTCTGTGGTAGATCTGTCCTCCAGGACGCAGCAAATCTCCAAGCGTGTCCTGTGTGGTCGACTCACGTCGTGCACCCTGCTTTTATAGGCTGTCCTGGGCGGGGTGGGCTCTGTTTATTGTGCGATTTTATTCCGCCAGCTGCGTAACTTCTAGCGCACTCGGTCAATGACGAGCCTGCGCCGCTGCGCGTCTGCGCCTCTGGCTGTGCGCCTTTTACGCACCGCTCCAGTCATTTTTAACTTGTCAGTGTGAATGTTTGTTTCTCCTCGCCACTCTGCCAACAGCGACGTATCAGGATTCTTGTATTGTCTCCCTAAAGCTGGAAAATGTAGGGCTGAGCAGGCTCCGAGGTGGAGATACCTACCACACACAAAATCATCAGTAATACATATATATAAAGGCATCCATTATGTTCTTGGACTTAGTGCGAAACATGAGATGAAACTAGATTGGATTGGAGTCAACTTAATTATCGTTGCACAAAAAGGGAAACAAAGTGAAGTTTGGCGTCTAATCCAATAAAAAGATGACAAAAAGATGAAATACAAACCATGTAAAGTTACTTTTAAATATAAAGATTATATTGAATATGTCTTTATGTACATTTGGATAACAAATTTGGATATTTTCATCATGATAAACAGTATGGGCATGATATGATTTTGATTATATGCAGTACAAAACATACACTGTAGAAAACGGGGTTCAGGTCAGTCCTGGAAAAGTACAGTATATGTTGTCAGTCTGTCTGGTGTTCAGCAAGGAAACAGGTCTCCAAAGAAGTACCTCCCAGTGTGCAGCAGGGCAAACAGTTTGTGGGAGTTGTGAGAGGTGACCTCGGTGATGCTGTGAGGTCTTCATAGGTCTTCTCTATCATCTCATCTGCAAACATAATTATGATGTGTAACGCATGTGTAGCCTTGTAGCTTGTAGACACAGATGAACAGGGAATACAGCAAGGGAAATTCAGGATGAAATTGTAGGCATGTAGGCATTATTTTGCATAGGTGAGAAATGTATCCAGTCACATATCTAAATACATATTACAATACATGAATGCATATTACAGTGTACACTGCATTGCAACCAGTCACAAAAGCTCTATTAAGTAAGGAGCTCTACAGTTATTCCTTGTGGACTGTTGATGTTCATGTTAATTGTGTGACCGCATCACAGAGGTGATAGCAATTTCCTGCCTCCCCCCCGGCCCTGAGGGGCAGGGCCCCGCTGCAATGAGCAACATGACATTTGGCCAGTTGCAGCATGCTGCTGTGATCACCATCAGTCCACTGAGGACGGGAGAACCTGCTGGTTCTCTCCGCTAATTTAGAGCTGATAAGACAGCCTCTCTCATTGTCACTTCAGGGTGCTAAAGTTGCAAGTTTGTAGAAGGGTTTGCTGCTTGCATCTTGCTCTTTTCATAACCTTTGGCATTCACACACACACACACGCACACTCACGCACACACTCCTGTGATTTTCAGACACTCTGCACAGCTGAATGTCAGTCTAATTAGAAGAGTGGCTGGCCATCACGGCATCACCTTCACTAAATTCACAGATTAAATAAACTGAAGTAGCCTTGGTTTTTTGGCACCCTGCATTTGTCTTTGATGTTCTAGATACCAGAACAAGGTGTTTAATAACACAAGGGCCACAATTACATGTATTTTGCTTCGACTGCTCAGGCTGAAACACATGCTCAGGTCATGTCATCTCAAGACCCTGTCTTTACATTGCAGCTGGTGGTCTGAGGCTGGTAAATGGTCAAGGGAATACACTTTATAATAGACTTTGGCTTCAAATCTACATTTCAAGATTCTTAGAAAACCATAGGTGCCTGCACTCAAGGGGCACAGTGATACTGGAGTGATAGTGAAGTGTGTGATGAGATCTGTGATAAGCTATACGATGGTGTCAGACAATGTAGGGCCTCAAAAGGTAGAAGAATTTTGTACTTCTGTATTCATTACTTCTATAAGTCATTACTGTAGATATCTATCTTCCTAATGGTGTCATTCTGCACATACAAAGTCAAAGAGACACTGCTTAACCTAGTCAATTTAATATCCTAATCCACATTTTTTCATGTCTGTGAATCATGGATTTCATGACAAAAGCGGTGCATCAGCAGTTGACAGGGAGTGAACACACTCGCTGGCTGTGAGGTTTGATTAAAATATGTAGAGGCCTGTGGTCAAGTGCCCCAAGAGTTTCAAATGCGGAATTGGATGCTGATCCACAGTACTGCGTGGTTACTAGTGCACTGAATGAATAGGTAATTATGGTGGATAACCTTGGCTGAGTACTTAATTTGCTCACATTGTCAGGAAAACAGCATCAAGGTCAAACACGAATGAAAAGCTCAGTCCGTTTAAAGAAGTAGAGCTTGTGCCAAATGCAAATGACATTCACATGAGGAAGTTACTAAGAGAGTGCATTTTTTTACAAGAATGGGCGTGCAATTGCTCGAGGAGAAGCTCTGAAATTTACCTTCATTTGTTTGAAGTTGGTAGAGAGGTCAAGTACAATATTTGCATGTTTCCAGATCAAGCTCGTACGAAACCTGATCTCTTAATTTGTTACTCTGTTCCACTGTGACTGTAACATTTCATGGGACTAGTGACAATAGTGTCAAAAAGAACTTAGCAGATGTGGACCAGTGTTTACTATTTCCACATAATTTCCACACATCACGTAAAAGATGTCAGACTCCACCACTGAGAGGTAGAGATCCTCTGCAGCAGTTGACGATTTGGAAACAGAAGAAGCTGAGGCACTGAAATGATCAATTGTGGATGGTAACCAGAATTTCATATTTAATATCATTCATATTCAGTTGTCATAAAATACTTCACAAATCTTTTTCAAAGACAATGACTGAACAGGAAATAAACAAGACTCAATTCATATCCACGAATGCAGTTCCACATTCGGAGGATCACAAATAAAGGTCGATTTCAAACTAAATCTAGCCTAGTTCCCTCGCAAAAATACTTTAAAGCTTGGATTTTTCAAATGTAAACACCCTATCCACATTTCTACAAAATGTTCAAAACAAATGGTACAAAAGAGCCGGTTGGGTTAACTTTGTTTCTGTTTTGAAAGGCATGACTGAGGCTTCCTGGACGTGGTCGATCCTTCTGGGGGGTCCTGAGGGTCGGGTCCCTCACTCCCGATGGACCAACACAAAGAGACCCAGCATGAACAGAACAGCATACTGTGGGAGCAAAAACACAGGAGGATCGACCAATTAGACCCACGCTGAGTACTGTGGGGTTGGTGCGACGATGGCGATGGACTTACTTTGAACTTGGGATAATCATTCATGAGGATGGTGACGATTCCAATGTACGGCACAAACCTGCAGATGACAGTAACACGGTCAAAAAATGTAAAAAGACATACCTGCAAAGGACGATAAGCGTTCGTATGCAGGACAAGGAATTCAGATCTCAGAGAGACAAACAGTAGGATAGTGGGAAGAGGTAAAGGCTAAATGGCCGTTTTAAAGACAGTTCAAGAAATAAAAATATGTAGTAATGTCTACACATATTGACATATAACTGTTGAAATTGTTTTGTTTGCGACAGATTGAGTGAATAGGGAGCCCTACTCTTTGCATGATGCTGTCTTTTATCCAGTTTTGCATTTATCATCACATTATGGAGAGCATTTTTTTCGGGTGAGGGCTTGTTCTGTTCTCTGCAGTTTCACATTTATGTTCATCCAACAATCTCCTGAGTTCTCTGAGCACCTACGAAGAGGGTGAGATGCCAAGATCTCACCTCGTTCAACATGAATCAAACACAATGGAATAATCATGATCCCAAAATGTTGAACAGCGGGGATGTGGTTGTGCTGTTTTCTGCTTTACGTTATCCACCCGAAGACAAAATGGACAAGCAAGCTCAATTCTTTTAGAAGTGTTGCTTCTAACAGCCAATCAAATGCTTTCCTCTTGGCCATGCAGACTGAAGATTTGAACACGATCTCCATTACTTGCTAGATGGCTCTAACTGTGACTTACTTGCAGTGTCCAGTTTTGAGGCAAAACCCTGAACCCCCTATATAAGTCAGAAGATAAACCTGTTTGTCTCTGGGCTATTTTCCATCTTCTCCAAACCAAGCACTCACCCTCGAGCTCGTCCCACCACGTCTTTTTTCTCCAGCCAGTTCTGGCCTGGCTTGTACAGTCCTCTGTCGTCCACAGCATTGTTGTCCCCTTTGGTCAAGAACTTAATGTCTCCATTTTCCCTGGACACAAAAAAATCAATGTGATTTTACACCACAGCACACAATGACCCCCCACAGTAACCCATCCTCCTGTATGAGGACGAAAGTGGCTCTGTAAATGCTGTTCTCTACGAATGTGAAATTCAAGGTCAATCCTGGGTAAGAATGTAAATGAAATGTGTCTTCGTACTTTTCATGGATCTTAAGTACTCTGTGCACGATTGGGATCTCTCTGCCCTCTATCCTGAAGACGACGATTTCTCCGACTCTGATGGGATCCTCTACCCGGTTGGTCAGAAACAGCAGGTCTCCTCTGTGGAAGGCTGGCTCCATACTGCCACTGAAATAGAAAAGATGAACACATGATTGTGAGGCACCATTGAGATCACTGAGCCATATAATCGACAATCAACACGTTTCCCCTTAGCCTTTATAAGGTCATTTGGACGGGAGAAGCAGACACATTTCACAGAGATCTTCGACAACTTGAGGCAATGATCTGGTTCAAGAGCAGAGAAACAACAAAGTCACGGCACCGTTGCAACAAAACTCGGGCTCGGTGCAACAATGACGTGTTGTTTTTGCGACACATGCTGCTCAACATTACAACGCTCGTATTATGATCAACAGACTAGTAAAAGTGAGATTATACTGCTTTCATTGTTTAGAAACGTAAGATAACGGAGACAAAGCTAAATACACAATTCACCCATAAGAATTACATTAGCGAACAATCACCTGGCGGGACAAACATTAATTAAAGGCAGTTACAAACAGTCTTATCTTTCTCATCCAGACATGGCTCATAGGTCAACATCTAATCTAAACCTAATTGTGTGCACTATTTAAGTTAGTGGTCAGAACACGCTCCTGTAAACTAGCAACAGGCATGTGAGGATGGGGTAATTGTAGCACACAAAACAGGCATTACTCGTTCAGCAAGGAAGAAATGTGCAAAAAGACCTGCTCTGATCCAAGATCTAATAGGGAGACTTTACATCTAATACTGTTAAGAACCGACTTTGACTTGGTATAGCAGGAGTCAAACAGATGATCAGGGAATAGACGGAGCCCAGGCAGACACTCTGTGCTTTTCCAAATGGTGACAAATGTGTGAAGAGTTGTGTTTTCAGAAGGACGCCAACAAAAACTAATTCTGCATTAGTACATTACAGAAATTGGATTTTTTTCCCCCCCAGGTTGTTGGCTTCTTTTACCTCTGTTCAAATAAGACTAATTTCACCCTCACATCTAGGTTATTAGTAATAAGTATTTCCTCTGTCTTGCTCATTGACGTATATCAATGTGACCTGTGTGACCATGTGACCTGTGTGAACACATGAATACCTGTATGAAAAGAGAGTTCATTGAATGTGCATATAGTACAGATTATTAGAGGGGTTTCATTACCCGGACAACTTTTCCTAATGGACATATTTTCTCATAAAAGCCAATTTCAGCCTCTAAGTTGCTCTAAAAAAATTAAACCTAACCCAACCGAAAAGTCAAACACAGGATCACATCTTCTTTTGCGATCTGAATCATCATTGTATATCTTTAACAAAAATAAGTGACCTACTGTCCTATTTTTAGGCTTTTTTCCCGAGCAGAACTCTCCACTGTGAGAAGTGAAGGTAGCTTCACACAGTGCCACGTCTAACAACCAGAGTGCTGCCAAATAAAAGCAGATCAATGCTCAAAATGACTACGTGACTTTTCCTTCCCTTTCTCTACTTTAAGTATTTTGGTTTGTCTAGTGCAGGTCTAGTGCCCCATAAACCTCAATGTCAGTGGGTTTATAACCTGTATTGATGTACTACAACAGGGTGGCTGAGTGAAGAGCTGGGTGGATGAGTTTTCTCCCACAGTCCAAGAACACGTGTTAAGGTCAATCTGAGCCTCTTAATTGTCCCCAGGTGTGTTTGTGACAGTAAATGATGTGTGTGATGCTGCAATGAACTGGAGACCTGTACAGGGCATATTCCCTGTCTTTGCCATGTTTTTGGGAAATTCTGGTTCAAGGTTATAATACTATACTATTTGAAAATACAATAAGACAAAATATTCATGATGATAACAATTGATCTAGGCAGATGTGCAAATAAAAATATATATGTGTATTGGGGTAAACAAAATTGCAGACGTGAGAGAGGTTAGAGAGAAAAGTGCAAAAACCACAAGTGCAAAATTGCAGATATCTTAAAGATAACTGCAGGTACAAAGTAGGTATGGATGGATGGTGTATTTATGGAAACAGAATTTCCCAGGGGAAGCCTCACTAATGGATCAATGGAGATTGCATTTCATTGTCTTGTATTGTATAGATTGTCTGTATCATCCAAACATCTGAGCCCAGCTTACCTGAGTACAACAACAATAGGACTCTCACTGCCAGTGACCACCATCAGCCCCTTCCAGATCATCAACGCAGAGGACACAATCATACCAAAGTTCAAGACCTGGTAATAGAGCTGAAACACACACACAAACATAAATCAGCACTGTGTCAACATTTCATATGTCCTTGCATGACTACAACCAGAAATGCAGGGATCGTTCGTCTAGTTGTGGACCCTACAAAGTAAACATGAATGGCAAGAAACGAACCCCATTCAGGAAATCGCATGGAATATAACTGTGAGAGAAATGTGCACAAACTACTTGACTTTTGTAACATCTGCAGCATACAGGAGACCGGGTAGTGCTCGGCGGCTAGTTCCTGTTAGCACACAAAGAAACGGTCCTCACAACAGAAGCAGTCGAAGCTGGGAAACATACCTGCCGCTTATTCATGCGACGCACATCGTCCAGAAAATCTAAAGACAACATAGCTGCAAATACTACTGAGTAAAAAAGCACCTAAATCACATTAACGCGTTTGAAATAGCGAGCATATGGATGGATGCACGATCGCTCTGCGAAACCCGCATCCAGAACTTCCGGGTGTGCGCTTCCTCTACCGGAAGTCCCGCCCACGCGTTTGAGCTGTGGTGAGGTGTCAGTTCAGGATACGAGGTAGAGCAGAGAGCAGGGGTTTGCCAGAAAATGCTGCCCCTCTGTTTGTGCGTGTTGCCTAATAGGGGTTTCAGATCAGACTGAGAGTAACGTTTTACTTCCTCCGATGTGGGGACATCAGGTGCACAGTTTGACTAAAACGGAAATGACCTGAATAAGTTAAAGTCTGTTACACATAGTTCTCCTTGGTAGTTATCAGTTGCAGCCCATCGTAGTTGAGAAGCTCGGAGGGACTTTCAACAACATCCAAGTGTGCTTCAAACCCAGCAACATACTACTCCCACAGCCTACTGTCACTTACTACTGCACAATTATTACCACACTTGTGTTGGGTTTTTGAAGGCTGAAGTCTAAGGACTCTCACATCCAAATCAGAAGTGAACCTTTTGGATGAAACACAAAACATCTTCAAGAATCAAAGAAGGGAAATTCAGTTGTATTTATTTTACAATCTCTGAAACAAGACCAAAGACTGGATGACTGATAACATCCTATTGTATTTCTACATCTGATACTCATTATTGTCATAGCTAGTTAAAAAAAATGCATTTGATGTGTAGTTCTGTACGCTGACCGTTTTGGTACATAAATTGAGCTGGATACGTTTCATTACTTCTGTTGTAGGTGTGCTTTTGCTTTGTGTTGAATTCTGGAACTTGAATTTCTCAGTCTGCCTGCCTTCAACCTACCAGCCAAACAGGAGTCTTTTTGTCCTCCTTGATCAGGTCTTATTAAACATTTTTATGATAAGACATCTTGCATGTCAATGCAGTATCTGAAATAGGCAAATGTACTCCAGACTTAGAATGTACAACAGCTTGTGACATAGTTATTATGAATGAGTGAGTATCATGAACCAAGCAGCCACTGATAAGAAAACAATCACTCTGATTAAGTCATTAATGCTACATTTAATGGGTGCCTTTTGCTGTGGGTAAAATGTACTCTGCAAATAAAACAGTGCTCAAAGTGATGTGACTTTCCACTACAGCTATATTTGGACTGTAAATCAAAATGTATTATGGATCACAGTACAAAGAGAAATCTTAGATGACAAATTAGTGGAGCCTTTTACAACTACCAGTTATTTACTGCTTTCCTTTATAACGGGCCAAATCTAATTTCCTGTGGGAAGTCAGTCTGACCGTGTAAGTGATAACATAATTAGTGGCCACACACCTGAAGTCCACCAGCGGTTTTTCCTTGTTTACTTGTCCTGCATGGATTATTACTCCAACATATGTCACACATGTGAGCCATCATGAAAGAGTCACGTCATATGCTTATATTTATATGACTCATGACTCAACACATTGCAATTCAAACTGTGTTTTTCTGAACTGCGTTCATTTTCCTTTGACGCAATGAATTTTATCAATGTACTGTAGATAATTCCTTTATTATGCTTACTTGAAATATATAAAAAGGAGAGCTTATGCATTGAAGAGTGACATGTAAACAACATATTGATGACATGGATTGCATAAATATTTGTCACCTATGTCATATTTCTCAACATTCCAGTCCTTCAAAACAAGATAATACAATTGTACCACAAAGCTCCATAGTTTTATGCTTTCTATTCAAAAGTCAGTTTTGTGCACAGACAGTGGTGCAACCATGAAAATCGCTGCACCCATATGGAATTACAGCAGCTGATGAGTTCCCACACACAGCGTTACTCATTAATGTCTGCACTTGTTTTGAGCAGCTTATCACCCCAAATTCCTCTGATGATTTAACATAATTTTCTTGTGTTTATCTCCAACACTTATATGTGTTGTACAACACAAATATGTCCTTGTACACTATAAGTGTCAACAAAGACTAGATAACAAGATTACCGTGGTTTAACATCTTAGTTATACAATTGCCATGCTGTATACAGAGGATGCTGGCTGCTATTTGTCCTTACTAGTTATGCAACCCCAATTTCAACCGTCTCCCAGAGCTGAGCATGTGAGGTCAACAGCTGAGAGGTGATATTAGCTCTTCTCTCAGTCATACTGACTGATGGATATTGTGAAAATCAGAATTAGGCCATTCATAAAAGTATTGTTTACAAGGTCTCTTGAAAAGCCGTTACAGGCACCGTTTGACACCCAGGTCTCACAAGAGTGGGCGACTGAGGGGAGCTTCATGTAATACAAAATTAAATAGATTTTTTATTCACTCATGCATATCATGGTAGTTTCTTCTTGCATTCTTGCCTCTACCTGCCATATTTGAAAGGTAGACTGCACAGCCCTGTTATATCCTGCGCATATCCATGCATATACAACATTTAGGCACCACTGATTTTATTCAGATGTAGCCTTTAAATTCCCCCTTGATAGGAAATAACTTGAGATATGCATCAGAGTGACATTATTTCATAGTCAGCAAAAGCTTTTTGTGATATGGCACCTCAACTCAGCACTGACAGTAAACTTAACGATGACACTATGACCAGCTGCAGCCTGCGACTTTTGGTGGTTCAGAGATAAAACTTTTTTCAAATGCCAGCTAGTCTGTGGCATTTAGGGACGCGCAATCGCTTTCATATCTTTTGCCTAAATGCTCACAACTACCCTGGACCGCCCATGATAATTGGGGTCAGTCAGGAACAACAATGTGAGGTCAGAGTCACAGGCAGCCTCATGAGAGAGCGGATCTTACAGTGGATGCCACACTTGGCAGTCACTAATCCTGCTATTTTTCTGTCTTGCTGTCACCGATTGTATATTCTCATTGTTTTTCTGATGTTGGACAGACAGATTAATGACTGGCTCACCATAAAGATATATTATTCAAGGTCCTGAAATAACCCTCTCATCTTACAGTGGCCAGTGTTTTCTCTTTTTTTATGCCCGTTTCCTCTCTATAGCTGCTATCTGTCGAAACCATCACAATGAAATGCAAATAGGATTTTCTGCATGGGGTACACTAGCACATGCTGCCACATTATGAGCTTGAATGCGGGACTGAAGGCTACAAATGTGTTTAATGTGCTGGAGACCCAGGTTCTGAATGTGAGAGCATCACATTAACTCAACATTATGTCCTATAATAGGAATAACTTAACCTTAAATGTACACACTGGATTCCTGCAGTAGGGGACTAGCAATTCACTCATTTGCTATATCTCATCATGGTTATTAATGCTGAAATTACTGCGACTGATCCAGCGATCCTTATAGCAACCAATCAGAGCTGCTCAGCACAGCAGGACGAGCTGTGCCAATGCATATTTTCTATGTAATTTCTGAGCTTCGCTGATAACTTTTCCTGTAATGTCTTGCAGGAAACTCATTGTCTGAAATTATATCTCAGACAAGTATGATTTTCTGAAATGGACTAAGACACTGACTAATGTGAAGAGAGCAAATCTTTTCATCAATTTGGTTGTCTTTATGACTCAGTGATTTTGGGAAATTAAAATATAGTTACAGTTTTTAATACATAAAATCTGTATGTGTATGTAATGAGCATGTTAATTTAAAAATGACTCATACAATGTATCACCCCATTGCACTATTGTGGCAGCTTATCATTGTCCATTTTTGAAAGATTTATGCGACTGTTAGTCTGTAGAATAAATAAGTGCGCTATAGACAGTGTGAAGTGCTTTTACCCGGTTGGCCACTCCTCTGGTAACTCAGACATTCGCTTCCACTCTGAGAAACCATTTTTCCAACTGAACAGTAGTGTTCCTTGTCCTCTTACATCAGTGGTAAGGTGATTCTGAAAACAGCAGGTGGCAGAAGTGACCATGTTCCATGGAGGCCCAACCCTCCCCACGATGACATCAAATGTTGACTAGGCTATGTTTACACAGAAATATTGACCTTAATCTTCACTCGATGGTAATTTGATTATGGTGCTTATATGAGGTTCTTCTTGAATATTCCATTCATATTCCTGATTATATGCTCGAGTAGGGCTTAGTAGGGTTACAACATGCCCAAATTAAATTCTAAACAGTGCAGATGTTGTCCATGATCCCATCGTTCCTTATATTGAAATGTGGGAAAGTGGAGGGACAAGAATATAGCTGTCCATGTAGATATAGCTTATCCTCATTTAAGCGCCATTCAGTGTGTTACCTATGTGAGCCATGATACTACTTGTGTATGTGTGTGTGTGTGTGTGTGTATGGACATCATGGAAATCAGTGAATTAACAAAACTCGTGGGCAGATGACTTTCAGTTTAACTTAGTTTGTGTTACGTAAATCTTTGCTTTTGTGGTTGACTCAGTCCGTTTCATGCTCAAAATGTCGTCTCTAAGAATACTGCTTGCCAACTGAATATTTTAAGCCTATTTCATCACATTTTGTTGCAAATAGTAATTTTCACTTTAGAAAAAAAAGGTTCCCACTGCACTGGCTGTCCTTCTATTTCTGTGCTGCTGCCAACACAGCAGACGCATCACAACAACATGGCAGCGTGTAAGTATGGACTATAAAACAGAAGCATCAGCTATCTCCCACTAAAGTCTGTCGTCTCTTCCTTCTGTTGACAGTGTGTGACCCTCACATGCTGCTGGACAACATGAGATGTGACACGAATTAAACTTATTCATAATTCCTGCGATTAGCTTCCCAGTGCTGTTCACACTTGTGCGTGAGCTCCCCACTTACATAAACGATGAGTCACTAATGACTGGGAATCACAAATGATTATCATAATGAAGTTAGCCTCTCACCCTACACACGCTGGTTGTGAGCAACACCACATTCTCTAATATCTGTGAAGGAATCTGAGTCTCGCCTGAATGAAAGTGCTATTAAGCATTTGAGGCCAGCTTTTATTTCAAACATTAGCCACAATGAAGGTTCTGTCTTTTCCTATTATAGATTTTCCCTACTTATAACAGTGTAAAGGGGTGAACCCTGTAGTCTCCTTATTCTAAATTTAGATGTTCCTATTCCTAATGATCTTGTGTGTGAACAAGCAATGCCTTTTAACTTTTTTAACAGATGCCATGCATACAGACCTTCTGGTGGTCAAACTTAATAGCTCTTAAATGCATTTCCATTATAATTTTTTTGTGTTGGCAATGGTCTGACTTAATAATTAGCAGCACCACAAGGCAGATATTTGTGTTTTTTGGTAATACAATTTTTGTGTTCAGAATTAATTAGTGATGCTTAGCTAAATGCCACAAAGATGAAATGAAAGCGAAATAAAGATTTTGACGCAGTACATACCTGTAGAGTATTTGTTTTACACTTCCTGTTGATGAGGAAATTGGGCATGACAGTGCAGGCAGAAATATATCTTCTCATAAAGAATCAGCCCAAATATGGAAAGAACCTCTTGCTATAAATAATAGGTGTACGCCAATACGTTGACAGACATGTGACCTCTCAAGCTTGGACCTTTTAGATGATAGGAGTCAGTGAGATAACACCGATATTACTTTTATCTCCCAGTGATAAATATGGAAATGAGTGACTGCCGATGAGAGGGATAGTTCTCATTGCAATGATTCAGCCCAGTCTGTAATATGTTAATGTCCATTCAGAAATGATTCTTATGACTTTAAAAACCACGTCATGTGCTTTCACAGCATCTCCAGAGATACAAAGCATCCTCTCATTTCTTTTATTTTACAGCCAGTTGCTTTCAGAGGTGTAGTATCTAAAAATGCAGTGCAATGCAGAACAGCAAGTAAACATGACTTGGTTACAAAATAAAAGCACAGCACCATTAGCCACTGTACAACAGTATCACAGGAAGCTACAGCTGGCTTAAATCTTTCCTGAAAAAAAACAACAAAACAAAACAAAAAGGTTATTTACTCCGAGCCTTAATACCGTGCCATATAGCAGTGGAGTTTATTTACCTTAGTGATTCACTTCTGCTGACACTGTAACTCTTTCTCACAACTCTTCCTTCTCACAAGGGCAGGATACGCATGTGTGTTTTACACTTAAAAATTACACACCGTCTAAATATAATGCCACTTAAGTTAAATGTTTCATCTTCCACATTCATTTAGTACCAATACACTGACCTGAGATTGGGCCTCACAGTCTCTGATTAACAATAATAGGTGTACTGACAGAATACAAACCAAGGAAAGCTACTGCTCACTTCTAGCCACAACTGTGGTTTCAGCCATAGAATTTGTTAAATGTAGTGTGCAACTTGTGATGATCGCCACAAAGTGTGAGGGCCTCAATCCACGACGGGTGACAATGGCCAGGAATGGTGGCTACTAGAATTAGACAGTCAAGTCAGTCCTGTTAGTAATAAACTTTTTTCCTGGTCACAGAAGGGTTTTTTTTACCACTTCCAATCAGGAGAGGTGTCAACGCCTTTCATCTGTCCTCCAGCTGCAAGCCACGGGCGGAGTGGCTATTCTGGTTTTACAGCTGATATTTGATCAGGTCACTGTTCCACTCAGAGCATCATTCATGCCTTATTGGAAGAGTTTTCTCTACTCCATCTGGACAACTTTTGGGGCTTTCTGCTTGGTGGGAGTCTTCCTTCCCTCCTGTTCAGTCTTCCTGGGCATTCTGGGGCTGCCTGCAGCTTTACGGCCGGTCTGCGGGCTGGAAGAGCCGCCGGCCATTTTGCGCTGAAGCAACGGGCTCCTAGAGGCTTTAGGCTTTGCTGGTGTCAATAAGGAGTCCATGATCTTCAGTGACCTCAGGCCAAGCAGACCACAGAAGTAGTTACACTGATGCTGGGAGACAAACTGCTCGAAAACTTTGGGACTCCCTTCAACAGGCAGGCCTTGATGGCTGCAGCAACACAAACAGCACAAAAAATTAGATTTTTGTGCTCCATATAAATGTTAATTACTTGTTAAATGAGGTTTTCACAGTATGATTTACAGACACCACAATGCACACACTAACCCTGTCGATTTCACTGAGATTCCAACATTGGTGATCTTAGTGTCAACACCTGCAAAATAACATTGCACAATTACTTTACTGTTCACTGTTCAGGTAATATATTCAAATGTGATAGACGTGCAGTTTAAATGTCCAGCACATTCATCCCAGTGCTAAAAAGTGGGAGAAAATTAAAAAGCAAACACATTGTTCGGGCTCAAATATAATGTGTTTGAAATGCGCATTCCTCTCAAGCTGGAAAAGGTAAAATTACACAAGCAGATTTTCTTTTTTGCATATCTCATGTAATTAGTTGTGGTTAAGAGTATAATCCATCTACCAGTGCAGAGCTTGAAGTGTTTATTTCATCTGCAAAATGCTTGATTAGATTTCTGAATACGTTGAGGTGCTCTGTTGTATTGCAGCCCACCTTCCATCCGTGTGAGCAGCAGGTTTCCACTGGTCCACTGGAAGATCCAGTGCTGCAGCGCACAGCACTTCTGCTCCACCGGAGAGCCCGTCCTCACATCCATACTGCCAGATTGATCCAGACTGCAATATTTGTGGTAGACTCCCGATAGATCGGCCTCCACAGTGGCATACGGGACAGTGTTTGCAGGTCGATACATGAGATAAACTGGAATCACCCTGCATGACAATGAGTGATGCCATGGAGTTCAATGACTATCAAGAGTCCAGAGGAACTTAAAATCCAGAGTTTATTTTTTTTAAATTGAGTTTACTCACTCAAGAGAGGGACCAAAGTTTTCAATCACCCTCGCCTCTGTTGAGAAGATTTTGCAGTATTCACGTGCCAAGTTCTGAATTTTACACTCCTGTATGCAAAACATTGGAGAATAGCCAGTAACAATAATCTCAACCTACACCAGTGTATTCATTCAATCTCCATTTGATTACTGCACAGTAATCCCATGTGGGTGGTAGGAACAACACCTGACTGAAGCTCTTTGATGTTGGATTTGTTAGTTTATTGAGAGACATACTTACATTTAAAAGACATAAAAACTCGGGTTTCTTTTTGTCATACCTGCTTGGCAATATCCAGGTTCCTTTCTATGAGGCAGCTTTCTCCTTTGCCTCCATAGGCAATGGGGTTGCAGGCTTTAATGATACATGTGTTTCCGGACTCAAACACAGGCTCCAGACCATAGATGACTTTGGCCCGCCAGACTTTATGTGAGCAACCATCGCCAATGCGAGACTCCTGCACCATTATGCGGCCAAATAATTTGCTGCCCCAGGTGCCAGAATCAGCCACACCCTTACTGAATATCATGGGTGTCATTTCGATTTCCTCACCGACTGCATAGTGAAGAACGAATAAGTAGAAAAATCAAGTAGACATTCATGTTCTGACAACGTAAAATAGGCAGTCAAACTATACAAACAATATCATCTTACCGCCAAGATCCTCGCATATGGACAATCCAGCCAGGACTGCAACAGAGAATAAATGTAATAACTTTTAATGCAAAAAAACACTATTACTTCGTGACATATGAAAGGAGAAGCAGCACATACTATCTGCACTGAGAAGACAGTCAGTTGAGTCTGTCCCATATTCATTTGTGATTGTGCATCCATAAACACCAGCATCCTTGGATGATGCCTGCACAATGGCAAGGTTGACCTGAGTTTCATCCCCTGCACTGAGAAACAGACAACAAGCAGCCATGAAGTATTTAGAATATGTGTGATCGTATAGATAGATTACGTAGTAGTAAAAAATATTACCTTCTTTTAATCTGAGTTATCTCCACCTCATTTTTGTACCATTTGATGGTGCAGTCACTAAGAATATTGAAGAATTGGCACCAAAGTTTCAGGTGTCCAGAGGCATCTGCGAAAGTTTCGCTTCTGATCTTACGAATAACTTGAGGCGCTGTAGAAAAGAAACAAGTCAGTGAAAAAGTTGCAACTGTTTATCTAAAGTATCAAGCAATAAACAATATCAACCAGTAATCAATAGGAGTCTTATAACACAATCAACTAGGATTGTTCATGTTTGGATTGATTTTAGTATGATTGTTGTTGTTTTTTTCAATGTGATTTGAATTTCTATCTAATGCATAACATGGCGCTTCACTGGGACACACTAATGAAATGAGGGAAAGCTACAATTAATAACAAGTCAAATAATCTATCAGTGAAAAAGTCTTAAAGTCTTCTGCTTTTAAAGGCTTGCTATGTTTTAAAAAAATGATATATTATATTTCAATGTAAAATCAATATTATTACAAATTAATAACAGTAAATTTGAGCCGAGAATTCGACTGTTTTCTATGGTTTTCTTTAATAGCAAGCTTAATATCTTGGGGGTGTAGACAACATTTATAAGCCACACCAGTAGATGATTAATAGAGAAAATAATCAACGGCTTCATCAACAACAAAAACAATAGCTTGTTGCAGCCTTAATTGCAAATGCATTTATCATTTTCAGCTGTCTCATTGTCTTGGAATCTGTGACAAGCTAAAATAAGCTTCTCATTTTGGTCCAAAATCCTCATTTCCCATTACACCTACAGTATGTCGGACTCAGTTCAGTGTAAATGAAGAGGTTCAAAATCTCTACTGTGATAGAAATCAAAACCAGCACCACAGTCTAATGCAACAGCTGCAAACTGGACAGTTAAACATAAACAGTTAAATATAAAATGTGTACACAACTTGGTGGCCTCCAGCCAGTGCACTGTCAGTAGCTGTGTATGCACGGCTTCAATATTTGTCCACGAGCCAAGACAACATATCGTATAACTATTGGGTAGTATACACAGCATCATTGTCAAATAGATAGATAGATAGATAGATAGATAGATAGATAGATAGATAGATAGATAGATAGATAGATAGATAGATAGATAGATAGATAGATAGATAGATAGATAGATAGATAGATAGATAGATAGATAGATAGATAGATAGATAGATAGATAGATAGATAGATAGATAGATAGATAGATAGATAGGTAGGAGAGAGATATCTATAGCTGATATCTATAGCTGTTCAGGAAGTACAGCATGTAGACGAGTATGTACAACATGAGCCCACCAGGGACCGCATGTGAGTTGATTTTTCAGCTGCGACATGTTCCACAGGTCACATGTCACTGGGTCATATGTCTGCAGGTTCTATATCAAGCCTGTAAGTGTTGTGCTTGTTAATGATTGACACTTTTCAGGCACCCAAGCAGCATTACGACACTGGCATCTGTCATATCACCACTGCTAGCAACAAGGAGGAGTGACAAAGGAGGGAAGCTACGTATATGCTGCACACAATTTCCAATATTCTCTATAAAGCAACATGTCTTCAGGCAAACAACTTATAATCAAACATCACAAAAAAAGCAGTTTTACCTTTGAATGGGTCATGTTTGTCCTTCTCCACAGGTTTCGCCTCAGTTTTGTGGCTTTGGATCTCCTGAGTGGGGGGCTGATTTGGTGTTTGGCTCTCGGAGGTCATCCTCCTCCTGTTCAGGAGCGGAGAGCGTCTCTCTGTAGTTGGGGTTTGCTCAGCCGGAAGCTGCAGTAGAGGTGATTTCCTTGACAAGCTTGGGGACTTGGACAGGGATGTGGGACTTGTCCCTGGGGCCTCCTCAGGTTTGGGCTTGGGTGTTAGGATTTTGCGGCGGGCCCCAGAGGCCAGCTCCTGTGCTGTGGCAGAGGGAATCGGAGAAGCACAGTTTCTTCTCTTTAACAATGGGCTGGCCTCAGGGGTTGGATTTGTGAAGGAATTAGTTCTCGAAAACTCGAGATGATTCTCTTGGGAGTCTGTGTCATGTCCTTTCCTGTTGGGAAACTTTTGCACACTGGGCAATGAGCCGGTTGTTATGTCTTGCTCCTTCATTTTAAATCGATCACTGGATGCTCTTTCATCTTTGCTGTGCGGCCGTATTTCAGGACTCACCATTTGTGTGGTTCCCACATCTGAGCCTTGAATGGGTACATCCTTAGCAAGCTCCAAAGCAGAAACCTTTGCCTCTCGATTACTGGTTTTAGTGGGTGCCTCTGTAAATAGAGTCCCGGGCTCTGATATTTTGGTCAGTTCATCTTGACAAGACAAAGGAGAGTAACCATGGTTGACACTGTCACTGCAAGGAAAGGAGACAGCAGTGGAATCTGTAGTCAGGGTTGATGCTCGCGTCTCCTGGCACTTGTCCCTGCTATCTCCACTGTACTTTTTTCCATGAAGTCCTGCAGTCTCTACATTTGGACCAGCATCTACAACAGAGATCTGTGGTGTTACTGGAGGTTTTTGTAAAGCCTGAGCAGGTGGTGAGGAAGCATCCTGTGTGGCACTTTGTTTCTGATCGGGTAAATTTAGCTGATTATACATTTCCATGAGGGTTTCCTTAATGTTCTTGGGAGGACGTTCAACGGTCACACAGTTACTGGTGGCCACTGACTTCTTTTTGTCTGGTTTACATTTGCTGCTGTCAGCATCTTGTAACATCTCACGGGTTTCTGTCGAAGATGGCGTGGTGCTCTCTGAATCGGTTGGCATAGACTGAAGGGCCTTTATCGATCTCAAAAGTTCAGCTATGGATATGATCTTCGTGGCGGGCTTTTGAATTTCTTGGAAGTCGTTGATTTGGAATGTGGATACGTTAGTATTTTCTTGGGGTTTGGTGATTGTGTGCTCAGATGCATTTGACTTTAATTTGTGTAATTCTGCATTAGTGTCATCTACCATATTGACGGTATCCTCATTCTTCTCAGTTCCCTGACTTGTTGCATCCACAATAACAATGTCTTTATCTGCTGTGTCTGTGGTCTGTTCTTCCTCAGTCTGCTCAGCCACTTGTACAGCAGTACTTTCGGTCTCCATCTCAACTACCTTCTCGCCTGGGGACTGCACTAATAACATACCCGCATCAGTACCCTCCACCTTCTCCCTAACTTGTATTTCCGTCCCTTCAACAGCTTTTATAGCGGTATCAACTTGGTTTTGCTGGCGGCTGAGCGAAACGTTACACCCTCGGTTGTCCTCTCCACCTCCAGGGATTTGGAGGGGTGACTTCTGTAGGTCTGTAAAAAGGCCTGTATGGCTTTCATTTGATCCCCTGGAATGATCCCGTGTGTCCAGTGTCATTTTGTCAATGGCTGCTTGAGGACCACCGTTCAGAGAAGGGCTCTGGTTGTCATCTGTCGAGGTATCTCTCACTGAAGGGGTGTTTTGTGGTGGTGGTGGTGGTGGTATGTCTGTCCTGCGCCGGTTGAGTGGAGGCTCAAGGTTGACAGGTGCATCATTCCTGTTCATCGGTGTATGGGCCTGTTCAACCTTGGGACATAATACAAGCAGAGGTTTCCATGCTGTAAATACTTATTCCTGTATCCCTGGCTATGCTGGACATGGATAAACACATTCAACGTTAAAAACAGCAACTGTGTAACCAGCAACAAACAGACGTCAGAATGGAAAAACAAGTGTATAACGCTGGGCGAAATCAGGAAAGCCCTCCTTCACCTGTTGTCTCAGTAATTAAGCAAGCAATTAGTTGACTGGAGTGTCAAATATCTATTAGGACGGTCCCTGTGTCAATAGTATATAATGATCAAAAATCTCAAAGCAAACAGTAACTGTCATTATGAAATCCACCCAGTCTATTTAAATCTGACTTTGGTCCATTCACATGGAAAGTGGCTATTTTACATTTTAAGTGTAGCCTGAAAGGAATGTGAGGCACTTTAAGAGGAGCTGAAGCTGTGCAATGCTCCTTCTCACTCGATGTGCTGTCAGGACTTGGCCACACAGCTGGAGCCAGGGCAATTACATAAGCAGCGGACAACAGAAATGAAAGAAACACTTTACTCACCCTCAACACAATCTCTATTCACCTTTATTGCAAAAAAAATCTCAATCTCATCTTTCTCTTTTAAAGTTCGGTTTGGATGAAATTGTATTCTTTGTCTGCTACAGCATCCCATATGTAGGCTAAAATGAAACATCTTCACATTATTGCCATCATCAGACGTATTTTTTGTTGCTGCCTTATCTAATTTCATCTAAATGTGTCAAATTAAAAATTTAACATAATCATGGCACCATAGTACATAGTACCGGAAACCTGATTGACAAGCTTACAGACTGCCAAATTCTATGATGCTATCAACAATTTGCATCAACTGTCTTTCTTTCAATCTACGAAATGTAATACACTGCATGAATATACCTGCTGCGTCGTTAACTGTGCGTCATTTAATTCCAGTCACACAGCGGGGCATAGCCACCCTTGTAAAAGCCACAAATAGCTCCAGGTCGCTTGTGTTACTGATGAGGCCTGTGTTGGCAGCACAAAGCACTCATGAGCTCAGAGTGAGCTCACTCACCTCACTCTGCAGCGCTGGCGGAGACACAGACACAGCATTTTGGCAGTGGCTCGTTTCCTTGTCAGACAGCTGATCCCTGGTCTGTTCACACGGACTCTGGGGTAAAGCGGCTCTGCCCTCACACGGCGCATTCCCCGAGTCCCTGTGGGTTAATGCTGCAACAGGCGAAGCATTTGACTTCTCATCAACCTCCATAACTGCAACATGTCCTGTTTTAGAAATGTCATCCTTTGCTGTGCTCAGGGGTTGCTGCGGAGCAGCAGCACGTGTCTGGAGTGGTGTGGAGGAGATGTGGGTGCTTTGATTCTGCATTTCCACTCTTTCTTTCATTTGTTTGCATTCAGCATCTTTCTCCCTCTTTGAAGGTTGTTTACCATTTGTTCCTGAGACAATACAACTTGTGGATGTAGGAACCTCTGCAATCTTCTTTTTCTGAGAAGGTACAGTTGCCTCAACACATGTATTTTTATCCTTTGGAGGCATTTCAATATGCAGTACTGTCTCTGCTGTCTGGAGGTCCATCGTGTCACTGGAAACTGCAGGTACAACTGATGAACTCACAATGTTCTCCACCTCCATCACCTCCTCTGAATGCACTTTACATTGCACTGCCTCTGTGCCGGCTGGAGCCAAAGAAGAGGATCCATCTTTGCTTGGTTTCTCCTCAGACGCTCGCTCTGTTGGTGCGTCTGCTTTTGCAACTTTTGCACTGTTGGAAATTTTAATCTTCTTTTTGATAAAGGGAATTTTGGGTTGGTGTGCAGTAAAAATCTTCTGGGTGGGGTCAAAGAAGTATGTCCCGCTGTTGTTTGAGCTTTCATTGACAGCCTGTCCGTTAGTTAAAGCGGGTACTGCTCTGCTTGTGACAGGGACTGGCTTCTCCTCTGCCTCCTCTACAGGTGCCTCCCGGAGCCTGGCCTCAGTCTCTGCCATTATGGCCTCGTGGCTTTCCTCGTTGCCCTCGTCCTCCGTGGAGCTCGGCATACTGAGATAAGCCTCCATCGTGGAGCGGCGTTTCCTCTGTGTGCGGTCTGGGCTGATGGTTCGTAGTGGCTCCTGGTTTTCTTTACCCTCTGCTTCCCTGCGTTTGTTGTCGGCCTTTTGTTTGAGCTTGGCAAAATAGCGCTGGTGGATCTTGAACTCGTTCATTTCCCCCACCTCCAGGACACCAGAGCAGGAGACGATGCCTTTAATGTTGCTGGCTGACGCTTGGTATATAGCTGCGTCCTCCACAGTGCAACTGCAACCAAAAGTTTCAAAGTAAGCATTGTTGAGAAGGTGTGGCACATTCTTCATGTTTATGTTGTCTTTATATTCTCTGGCAACATATACAGTACTCTGTGAGCACTTAAGACAAAGCCAAAAGATTACAACAATTAACTGTGGTTTAGGTGCCCTTAACCCTGTGGAAACTCTCTTAATAGAAGTCATATCTGGAGTGATGAGGTTGGCCACTGTCTGTTTGCATGTTCTCCCTGTGTCTGTGTGGGTTTTCAAGTACTCTGGTTTATTCGCATAATCCAAAAACATGCAAGTTTGGGCCAATCAGAGACTCTAAATTGCCACTAGGTGAGGAGATTGACAGGGTGAACTGGTAAAAAAAGATGCAATAGATGTATTCCCTGCCTTTGCCCTACAGTATGTCTGTGTGTATAGGCTCCAGCAGACCTCTAATGTCAATACTAAGGTGTAAAGTGTGAAAGATAATGGCTGGATGGTCAAAAAGTCTTTGGAGCACAAGTGCAGTTCAGGACCAAACATACATACTCGTAAATGTGCAGGGAATGGCTTTGTCCATTGCGGAATATCTCATATTTAGGCAGTCCACAGTATCTGTCCAACTGCACATCATCCTTATACCAAATAACTTGAGGAACAGGGTGTCCTAAAATGAAAACAAAAACAAGGATCTGCGTATTAGGGCAAACAATTTCTGTGTTGTCTAAAGAGGCACTACACCATGAGGCCAGGTTTACCTTTAACCACGCAGGAGAACTTCACGTTGCACTTCTCTGATACCGCTTTTGACTTGAGGGTTGTTTCAAAGGATGGCTGTGTCTCTTCAGCCAGCTGAGCCATCATGCTACAGAGGGTGCTCCTGGGCCAGAATAGCGAGTTGGTGAAAACTTCTTTTCATAATTGCATTTTAAACACGATGCCTTGAATGCCACAACATCAAACAATCTCATCTTAAATTACAGAACAGTATAAATGTAATTCATTTAAGCCAGGACTTCAAAGCAAAATCAGAGATTGGTATTGCATATTGAGTCTTGAAAGGCAAATGTTGCAACTACTTATTTCTATTTTTAATTCACAAGTCTGGTCTGTGAATCCTGCTGTTCAGTATGAATGGTCATTTGACCTGTCTCTAGAGAGGTCGACATAGTTCATATGACACTAATTATAAAAATTAAAATCATCACTGGACATTTAATGCAGGATACCGAATCATTATAGCATGTGGAAATGTGGAAGAAGCTTCACACACATAGCTTACAATATTAATAAATGACGTGAGCTTGCATGCATGTAGTACAATCTTTTTCATGATGCTTGTATGTATTATGTGCAGTTGATCCATGTCTGGTGTTGACATCCATATCAGTGCAGGTTCAGTGCACAGTTTAAGGGTCCTGTTCCACTTCAATGCATGTTACTGATCATTAAGCAAATTAAACAAGTCACTGAAGCCACTTTCACACTTGTACTTTAGAGTAGGCACTATATGTCTCGTAGAAGTACTAATAATAATAACAACAACAACCACAATGATAATAATAATAACTATTATAATAATCATTATTATTTAGCTAAGACACCAGAACCTTTTAAAATTATTTTTGCGGGACTCTGGATTTTTCATGTTCACTTCATAAAATCATAGTTTTTCTTCTAGTATAATTGGTCCCATGTTCAGGTTCACAAAAATAAAAAT
This sequence comes from Karalla daura, assembly GCA_029224185.1. Taxonomy (NCBI): domain Eukaryota; kingdom Metazoa; phylum Chordata; class Actinopteri; order Chaetodontiformes; family Leiognathidae; genus Karalla; species Karalla daura. The sequence goes on from CM055190.1 coordinate 15,290,693, forward strand.
TACTCCACGTATTTTGCAACAATGACATACACAAATGGGAGATACGGTTGATTGACGGATAGTGCTTTCTCCTCACGGCAAGAAGGTACCAGGTTTGGACTAATGGCCCTTCTGAGTGGAGCTTACATGCTCTCTTCATGTCTGCCTGGGTCTCTCTGGTTTCTTCCCACAGTCCAAACACTTAGGACTGTGTGATGTTTAGGTTGATTAAATGCAGACCCCTGTGACACCTCTGAGTAAAAAACACAAAAGCCTTTTTTTCTTTGTTTCTTTATATGCCTTCAATCCAATAATGCCTCAAATTATCATTAAATTCAATATCCTGAAAAAATAAACACTTGTGGCAGTACTCAACATCCATATCATCCTTAAGTATTTTGTGAAGATGACGTGAAGAAGGCAAGGATTTCATCGCTCATTATCATTCTCCATTGTTAGTGACAGACACTCCATAGTTAACCTGGCTCTCGTTGAGGAGCTGCTCCTATGGGTCAGCTCCCTTGTTCCATGAACAAATCTTTCCATGCTGTGGTTGTAACTCGTGAGCGTATTGCTTGATGTGAAGTGGGGCCCATGCTGCATAACTGAGATGCTGCTCTTAATCAGCAGTTTATTTAAACTTTGGTGTCCACGGCAACAAGCATAGAAATAACACACCACACACGTACACCCCAGATGGGGGAAACCTGCAGGCATTGGTGCATTATAGAGTGCATGCTGGCCTGGTGTATCCTGGTGTGTGACAGCACAACGTCATTGCTGTACGGTACCTGGTCTCCGGCCTCACGTTGGAGAGGTAGCTGCAGCCCGCAGACCTGCCGCTGATATCATCTCCATTGCTGGACCTTCCATTGCCAAATGAGGGGGGGCGTGATAACCTCCGTGAACCCATCTTCCACCAGAGGAAATAAAAAAAAAACAATACAAAGAGATCTCCCAGAGGAAAAAAAAGTTTGTGCTTCTACTTTTTTTGTCTTTCCAGAAGGAGGAACAGAAACTGCAAGAGGGAAAACTTTGTTAGGGGAGAAAAATATATTAGGAAAAGTTGTATAATGAGATATGGAGACCCACACATAAAAAAACACAAACCTTAGCAAGGAATGTTGTAAAAGTACATCTCAGTCTTGGTCATTACCCACACAAGCAACATTCAGTGGTATTTTGCAGAGTTAACTCACCATTCACAGGTTTGTTTGCCTCCTCTGACAGATGCCCCACAGCACTGACTCAAGGCACTGCGATTTCCAATCAAACATGAGCATGCGTAGGCTGCTGGACTATTTATAGTCGGCCTGCAAATAGGCACAGGAGCACATCACACTTTCCAAAACTTGCCTTTGGATCATTTTATATGAAATGATATACCGCGTCCAAAAAGAAAAAGAAGAGAATAAAAGAAAACTAGGTCAGGAAGTCAAAGCTTTGTACAGGAAAAATCCTTAGAAAAGGGAGAATCAGTGATAATTCCAAGCCAGACAGAAAGCCATCCCAGGATTGATAAATCCCCAAATAAGTGGAGAGGGTTTAAAAGCAAGTTTGTGTCTGTTGCTGATGGATGCAGCAGAGAGAGGAGAGGAAACACTTGTGCGGTCAGTGTCTCTCCTCAGACTCTTCAGCTGTGTGTACAGACTGTAGTAAAGAATCATATGAGCCTGTCAGTCAGCCCGGATGACGCCTTCACTTCTAAGTCCATTAATGTGAGCAGCACATTCTTTCAGCCGACCAGGGTTACTTTCCAAACATCACAGCGACCTCTGTTTATCAGATGACCCGTTGAGTCATGAGCCAAACTGGCACCTTTTCTTAAGAGGAAAATAAACAAAAACAAATAAAGATTGATATTCTTTTAAAAACACAAATAAAAGTACAGATCCACTGCCTGAAATGGTGAGACCTACCAGGCTCTATGGCATGCATTGTCCAATGAGTGACAATTGCTTTGGATCCCCAGAGGAAAAGCAGTAGGAATAGAACAGCCTTATATAGGCAGAACCCACTGACTGCCAGAGAGCTCTTATCTTTACACAAGTGTGCACGTACACATACTGTTTCTGTCTCTCACATACACACACAACTTGCATTTTTTTGACCTGTCTCACACTTTGATACCCTGGTTATTTGTGTGTCACGTCAAACAAGTCATGATTATACTCAAAAAGTCTTAAAATCCCTCTTATGAAGGCTTTATTTTAACCTTGAACTTGTTTTTACGCCTGGTAAACAAACCCTCAGTTCTTTGAACTGATAGCAGCTGGCACCGGGGCCGCTGTGAATTATAGCTTCCTGAATTGTGATCTCCTTGAATCGAGTTCAAAGGTATCAATCCAGATTTTCTCTCATGTTACGGCATAGGCTCATCACGTTTCACATGCCTATGCGCCGTCCGATCGGCTATTTTAATTTTTTTGTTCCGTCCATTCATCACGGTTTTCTGCAGCTCGTCCACTTTCCACTATTCTTGCCAGGGAGGAAGATGTACTGTTTGAACTTTATGGTCAAGGTCAGTTCATAGTAAGAGAAAGAAAAACCTCTCACAAAATAAAAGCAAATCTCGAGAATAAAAACACCACGGTTTAACAGTGAACTTTGTTGCCCCAAAATGGACTCTCTCATTTTACGCCCACAGTGAGGCATTTCAGACTGGATTACATGAACAATTCGCACACACACACACACACACACACACACACACACACACACACACACACACACACACACACACACACACACACACACACAAAGTCTAGTGACAGACATGTACAGGCTGCAGCGCCTTGTGTATGTGTCGCTGCCAGTCCCCTGTGAGGGAGCTTGAAAACACAGTCGCCTCTGCGTGCTCTGTATATTCTGGACGGGGTGTGGACAGAGAGATCAAAGCACGGCTGGGCGTGTGGACCCCACAGGGGGCAGGAGACTCTGTCGTGTGACCGTTTGACAGTGTATCCCCGCTTAATCATATTACCCAACTGTTCCGAGAGGGGTTTCCTGAAGCCCAACTGTATATGGAGAGAAACTGTGCAGTTTTGCAGCCATCTCCCGGGTGTCAATGCTTTCACGGACATCGATGTGCACATCAATTTTTTTTCCTGTAGAGTTTTATTTCAAGTCAAACATCTCTGATGTAATTATCACTTTCTGAGTTCCGAGTTTTGAGTTCCAACGCTTCCCCTGAGGGCATGATTTCGGTGTTGCATGAGCATTGCCTCATGCTTTGCTATGTATAGCGCTCCTAAAAGGCCTGTTGTGGCCTTGCATTGGGAGATTTATAGAGGTGGTGTAGACGATGCTCCCTGAGATCACTGCCTCTGGCTTTGTTGACACCATTATACGTCTTAAGCAAACTTTGCACCATTAGGAATAGATGGAGAAGAAATAGCAGTCGTCGGTCATGATACCCAGAGTGGTAACGAACAGAATGGGCGCAGAGGTGAGGTGTGTGTGGAAACAGGGATGGACCACAAGGTTTGAAGCAGTTTGGACAACTGTCAGCTCTTCAGTTTCATGAAGGAATTTATTTACCAGCTCTGGTCCTGTCCAATAAATAGTGACCTTTCAGTGTGTGGTCACGAACCTTTCACTCACAACTCCTTCTTGCCCACCACTCCCTCATAATGATTTTTCTACAACTGAACGAAAAAAAGTCTGGTTTTTGGTTTCAGTGTGGCTGATAATGGGAAAACAAATCGGTCTGCAGCAAACACAGTCTGCCTTGACTGTCACTCGTTCTATTCAAAACGAATGTCAGCAGTCATTTCTCTATGCAATTACACAATCGAAGCAGAAAATGACCACGTTTAGACAGCAGCTTGTTTATCAAACTAAATGAATAGATGTGCTTTGTGACTTTTCATGTAGACTGAATTCGAGACTAAATTATCTATTATCTGGCACTGAATCAACAAAACAGGTATCAAAGTCTGTGTTTTAACCCTTAAATCATGTAAATTTGGGACTGATCCGCCAGTGGTTCCAGCACCTGCTGTTTTTTGCCAAACCGAGTATTTAAATACATTTGTTTTATTTTCTAATCTTATTTCATATTAGTTCATATTTGTTTTTCCAAATATTTACAAACAAATTGATTTTTTTATTCATTGTGAATTCAATATCCGATGCAACTAACTCCAGTTATAAATCACTAGTATCAAAGCTACGTCAAACACCAGCTGCATGAGGAACACACTGTTCTAATCTGACTGGGATATCACAGCAGCCAGATCCAAGATGGTTTGAGTGGTGAGGTGTCGACACAGACAGACAGGGAGAGTGGGCTTGCCAGCGGATGGACAGGGGCGGGGAGGGCGGTTATTATTGGGATTTTGATCAGGAATTAATGTTTCATTCAGAAGCTGGATCCAAGTTAACATGTGTACATTGAAGAATAAACGCCACTGTATTTTGAATTTTTTTATACTTCCCCGTCTCTTTCTCTGGTGACACCTTCAGACATATCAAGTGAATCCCGGATGAATTTAGTGATTACGTTCCTCCGGACCGGAGGGGCTCTGCTGCGAGAGTTTATTAACAGCGTGGCCCGCTGCCAAGTGGACTCGCAAAACACACAGTCCCAGGCGCATGCACAGTGTGACGGGAGATTGTTTTGATGTTTGACAGGTCTCTGTGGAAACTGAGCTTGGCTTTGTACGGGCGTCTGGCCGCGCTGCTCGGGTTGTGACATCATCTTCTGGATATTCACACCAGTGTCAGCTCCAAGGAAGCAGAAACAGGAGAAGACTTGACCCCCAAGGACAGCTGTTTCCAGCACACACACACTCGCTGTCTCTCCGTCTCACACACATCATGGCTTGACGCACAGCACACCCCGCCTCCAGCCAATCACATGTGTTGAAACATACAGTAGTTTGTGTTTTCTGCTACCGACAGTCTGACTGTTGCTTAATGTTGCAGGAAAGTGTGACAGACGTCATGATGATTATGCTAAATTTGGCTCGATTCCTTTTCACATTACAGGAGTTGGCATAAAGACTATGAAAAATTAATAGATAACACTTCTGATTAGAAGAGCCTTTCTTGTGGGTTCTGTTTGGTTTAATTACTGCATCCTGGTAAAACATGAAAGTTTGCTGCTCAGTGTGAGGGTGAGCTGTCTCAAATCTCTCAACTGAGAGGAATTTTTGTTTCCTGTCCTACATTCAAAATGATGCAAAACCACACTTCTGACAGTCTAAAACCCTAATCATATCTCTCATATATTCTACCTTATCGTGATCTTTTTCATTAAGAAATAAGATTAATATACATTTTCAGCAATGTGTTTGATTCTGAAGGTGGAATTACAGCGACCCCTTGTGGTTTTATTTGTCATTTGCTGTTCAAAGATCCTTCAGAGACTCAACTTGTCAGTATCTGAAATATATTTTAAAAAATGCTTGACATAATTTAATACAAAACAGTTATATAATGCAAAGGACAGAAGAATGAATAAAATACAATATTCCAAGTTGGACAGGCTGAAAAGAGGCCGGACAGGCTGAGAGAAGACCAGAGCAGCCCAGAGGTTCCAGTCCAGAGCGTAGTCAAGCACTCTCATTTCTTTTTCTTCTTTAGCATGTCGACAACAGATGGTGCACTGCGCTTCCCACCTGAGAGGAAAGCAAAAATAAGAGGAAATGCTGAAGGATTGTCTGCAGCTGTGACCAACATAATAACATCAAGATGCTCTCTGAAATACCTTGTTTTTTGCTGGGAGATTCTTCAGTGTCTTTGGATCTCTTGGAATAGGCCACCTTCATCCTCTGAATGTTCTTCTTGCTGATCACTTCGTGCTGTACAATAGGATGTGGGTAGTCTTTACCCACAATGCACCCTGCTGCTTGCTGGACACTGCGAGGTGCTTTCCATGGCTCATAGATATACGCAGCTGGGAACTTCTTCAGGAGAGGAAGGTACTTCCTTCAAGGGGAGCAGAGGAAAATAGACAAGGTTGTTAAATATCAACTATAAACATTCAGTTTATCGTTTCTGGAAAAGAGAACATACTAGTGCTATGAGACCCTGGGATCCAGGGGCCACTATGCTACATCATTTTTTTTTTTTTCTTATTCCTCTGTCAAATTTTGAACTGTGTGAACTGCAATCGTACTTAATGTAGTCTCCGTTTTTATCCGTCTTCTTGCCAAATGCCACAGGAGAGTAGACCCTGAAGAACTGGTGGAAGAAGGTGCTCGCTGAGAGCCACTGCCAGTTTCCAGCATTGAGAGCCCAGTCGCCGTCCAGTAACAGCTCCTCAAACACCTTCAGAGGAAACAATAAGAGAACCATTACATGAGTCTTGGTTTGCACCTCTATGAAGATGCCTCTATTTGTTGAAGACTCACTTATTCTGACCTAGCTGATACTGATTCAATGAGCATCATTTATACAAATAAAATGTACTGTAGCCGAGGGAAGGCATTTCATAAGGACCTAATCACAGTAGGGAAGCAATTATATCAGTGTTTATTACATGCGGTGATCGCCCCATGAAGATAGGAACCGTGATCCTGAATTTTATCCTTTTGATCTGTGACAACGTGCTTCTTATTTTTGTCCACAGCTACAGTGAGGCCAGAATCATTCCCACACCTTCTGCCCGTCCTCCCAGCTGAGCCACAGGTCTCCCCTGGTGAGGAAGCAAGCGACGGCATGCCGGGCCAAGTGGTGGATCCAGCCCTCCTGCCGCAGCTGAGTCATGATGGCGTCAATGAAGGGGAAACCAGTCCGGGCCTTATGAGAAATACACAACATCAGCATGGGATGGGTAATAATTATGATGCAATTAGATTATCTATATTCATTTCTTGCGACATTTCTCTTCTCATCACTTACAGTTGAGTGTGTGACTGCAATAACTTTAGCTCATCACTCCACATGGCTTCAATCCAGATGTTTTGAGGCCCGTTTAGGTGCAGTGCTGCACATTTCAGCATGGCTGGTTTGTAGCCTTGGCACAATAACAGCTTTCTTCAGGCAAACTCCACAGTGAAGGCCAATTTAGGCTCAAGCACCATTTCATTTCCACCAGCTATCTTGCAGCTGAGACGAAAGTCTCTGAAGATCTACTGGACCATGACTCCTGCAGTTTCACCTCTTTATAAGAGTTAGAAAGACTCCTAGTTGGCATTTTGCTGTCTCTGGGTGACTTCTTTTCTCCCTTTCCTCATTTAATAAAAGAGGGAACGCGGTGCTTTTCTCATTGCTTGCCTTGACAACTCTTTCACTTTCCCCACAACTTAATGTATGGAGCATTCTGTCAGTTTTCTGCATGATCGCTGTATTTCCATTTAGAGTAAAAAAAGTTTAAAGCGGAGCGTACCTCTCTCCATGCGGCCAGATATTCAGGGTTGGTGTCCCAGTCCACCTGGGTGCATACAGAGTTTCCCACCATCTTGTTGAAGTTGGGAATACCAAAACTGGCCGTGTAGAAGAACTCTCTCCACAGCAGCTGGCCATGCAGGGACACGGGGGGGTCAGAGTGCTTCTTCTGCAAGGAGGACAAATACAACCAGACACACAAGCTTCGTCACAACACTAAAAACAGTGTTTTTGATGTTTATACATTTCAGACCCACATCTTGATGATTTCTTGTGTATCAGACAAACAACTGGTTTCTCATTACATCCATTATCATACCCACTGCTTTTTGAAGTGACTCACCCCCTGGTAGACATCTGTCAGCCTCCACCAGAAGGTACGGGCAGACAGACAGCCCAGCGTGACATACGGACTGAGGACGGTGGTGCTGGGGCTCAGAGAGTTCGGCGATGTCTGCGGCTTCTCAAAGCTACACACCCATCCCTGAACAAAACAGAAGATTAACTTTGGAAGCATAAAAATGATGCTCCTCCATCAGACTGTTGTGGCTGCATAGCTCCACAATACTGTTTACTAATACTAGTAATACCTACTAATAGTTACAGCTTGACAATTCCAGAAATATCACATTAAGTTACAGCTGGCATTCTTTTAGATGCTACATACTCCCACTAGGAGGCGCTGCAACGCAGCCAAGATAGGAGAGCAGAGAGAATCCTTAAAATTGGTATTAATGGTAAAATAATAGTTTGTCACTGAGTTTCAGCACCAAAAGCACTGTTTTCATTACCAGTGACTTTTGCCATATCAACTACACAGGTGCATGATGCTCCAATACCGTTCGCTTCATATGCTCGTCCAGCCTCTTCAGAGCCTCCTGTTCTCCTCCAGGGAACAGGTCCTCTCCCACAGCTAGATCATCGTGGCCCAGCTCCTCCAATGTAGGGATCCCATAGTCCTCCTCATGCTTCTCTGAACAAGGTGTCTTTGCATCTTTAAGAGGACAGATTTCTATGAATTAGCTTGAGGTGCTCATTCAAGTGTAGATAGCATTCTTGCCCTATACGTTACCAGTACCTTTCATATCTTCCATGGTGGGAGCAGGGATCGGTTTCTTGGGGGGACCGAGAGATTTCACGAGTGCCTGCATACGGTTATAAGTGAGGGGGGCCTTGCCATTGTTGTCCTCAATAATTCTGCAAAAACATAAAGCAACAGTCTTTTAAAATAAGAGATTTCAGGTATGCCAGCTGTCAATGGACAGGAAACTGCAGCTTGATATGTGCACATGCTCAACATCAGTGATACCTCTCTATGTCGTAAAGGGTGTGGGAGATTTTGTAGACGATGTCAACACCATGGTCTGCAGCCAGCGCGGACACCGCTTTGTCTCGACTCAGACTGTAGGGCTCCGTGTCGTACTCGTAGGTCAACTTTGTTACTTTCCACCTCTTGAACAGCTCGGGGAACACGTCCTCTGGCTTCCCTCTCACAACAAACAACCTGCAGTCCGACACAATGTGACATAATGTTAATACTACAGCAGCACAACCTAAGAAATGCTCACTGTCACTCATAAATCACTCATAAAAAATGTCTGAGTTGATGTAGGTATATGCTTAGCTAAGGTTTATTGTCCATAAAAATGGATTGCAAAACAAGTCCCACTGATTGTGCTTTCTGTGCATTGAAATTATACCTGAAATCAGTGCCTTATTGTTGCTGGTGAGTTGAACTGATGCCATATTCTGCTTATATAGTTTCTTGCTGACTTTCAGTATTCACTTTTCTCATAGATAAGTATGATTTATCTTGAAATCCGTCCTGTTTAAGATCTTCTACGTGTTCCCCCTGATACAGATAATTTTACACTGACAGTTGCAAATGTTTGTTATTGTCTTTACTGTCCACGTCAATGTGTGAGGTGCAGAAGGGGGAAAACATTCACAGACTCTGGATGTCCTCTGCATGTCTGTACCTGGAGTTGAGCTTCCTGAGGCTGAGGTCCAGGTCTTTGAGGGCCCCAATGAGGAACCTCCAGCGGTTGATCCCCACACAGGATTTGTTGTGGAGGTGCGGGTCAATGATGAACACTGGGAACAGCTGCTTACAGTCCCTCAGAGCGGCCATCAGGGCCGGGTTATCATGCAGCCTGAGTCCCTTCCGGAACCAGTGGATACAGGTATGAGACATGGCTGTGGGCACACAGATCAGACTTCTGTTTACATGTGTCTCTCCGCTGGGGATGAGCTGTTACATGATGCAAAATAGGTTATTCACCTTTAATACCAAAGATATATCACGTTAACAAGAAATCTGTTCATTCCTGCAGAGGACCTACCCAAAGGATTAACAAAGTATCTATCTACGTGGCTTTACTGTTTACAGTAAAGCCACAGTGAAAGCCAAAGTGATTTGGACTGCATGCTTGCCGATTATCTGAGACGTGCATGCATGCACACAGCATGCATGTATCAATATGATCTGAAGTCGTCAACAAACACACCAGTTTTCCTTACTGTAACAACCACCACTCCCATCGACCCCCACTCAAATGAACTAACGTGTGGACTTGCGGCCACAAACCAGCGATCCAGCAGGCTACAAAACCCACTTTAACATTAATCTCCTGCAATGCACAACAAACTTTACCTTTGTTCAGTCTCAGACGATGTTAGATTGTGCCTGTAGCTCGCGGTCTGTGTTAACACTGAACGCAGTGTTTGGTAACTCTTAACCTCGTGGGTTACAAAACCCGGACGCTCTCCTACGTAGGCAGCACAGCCAGCCAATCAGAGAAGAGCAGCTGAGCTACACACCTGCAGTTCGCCCCCTCGGACACCGGGCGTCGCTGCACCAACAGGAAACACTGCCTAAAACATTTTAAACATTACGACAAATATAAATCATTAAATGCCTATATATGAGAAACGAAAGCTCCGCAGTGCTAACACGCGCCCAGGAGAGCATGCATTACCTCAATCCAGCACATATGTGGAAAACACTATATGTGTAACGCTAAAGACTAGGCGCTCTGACGGTGTTAACTCCAGCGGCTCATCGTAGCTCGCCGTGATCGTATAGTGGTTAGTACTCTGCGTTGTGGCCGCAGCAACCCCGGTTCGAATCCGGGTCACGGCATTGTGGAACAATGTCACGGCAGATGAGCCTCACTTTTGGTTTTGTGTCGTTGAAATACTCCGGTGACGCCTAATGTCGCTTTTAAAGTATTTGAAACCAAACGCACTCTTCTTTTTCGGTGGTCAAGGCAAATGAACCATTCGATTTGTGTCTATTCAACGACACAAGGTCACGTTTTAAAGCGTCTGAAGCCAAAATCTCTCTTCTAAAGTGATTGCGGAAATATTAAGGGGGCCTTGAATGGGTGAATGGAATATTTGTCCTTATTTTCTATTTGTCTATTTATTTACATTAGAAATGCCATATGTGCTTTAACAATCTTTCAGAGCCTGTCAAGTTACATTTGTGAGGGAAACAAAAAAAAACAAAAATGTGTAGCTAAAACATAAAGTAGCTAACTTAGCTAAACAGTGCTTGTTTCTCTTATATAGTAGACTCCCACACAAAAGAAACAGAGGAAATGCAGGACCTGTCTAGTTGTGCTGCTTTACTTTCACCAATGTGGTCAGCGGTAATTATAAAGAATATTCTGGCTAACTCTTAATATTTCCATAGGTCTCAAAACAGACAAATGAGCACATTGTGTGTGAAGGTGCAGCTGAACAGGGACACAGCTGCAGCAGAGCTGTGTGTCCATCACTATATTTTTCATAAATTCCTCCTTTCTTCCTCCAGATAGTGAGTTTGGCCTCGGTTTGTGCAACATTTCCATGTGAGAAATTTATATTAATACCCAGGCCCATTCCAGATGCTCTCAACAGGAAAAATATGTGCTACAGTTTTTGCAACAGTTTTAGCTTCAACTGCAACCTAAAATCGTCTGGCCTGACCACTGTTGCCCACTGTTGCACATTAGCTGTAATTGTTATGTTGATGTTTTCTGTGATGATCTCAACTACTTCATAACATAATGCAGGCTATATTATATTATATTATATTATATTATGTTATATTATATTATATTATATTATATTATATTATATTATATTATATTATATTATATTATATTATATTATATTATATTATATTATATTATATTATATTATATTATATTATATTATATTATATTATATTATATTATATTGTATTATATTGTATTATATTATATTATATTATATTATATTATATTATATTATATTATATTATATTATATTATATTATATTATATTATATTATATTATATTATATTATATTATATTATATTATTGGGCTCCTGTCTGACGCACCGTGAAGGCGTCATCTCTCTCGCAGCCCTATTGGCTGAATGGGACGTCACTCACAGGCTTGGCTCGCCCAGCAGCTTTCCAGCGGCGGCATGGCAACGGAGGAGAGAGTGGGGGCTGTGGTGGTGCAGGGGGCTGAGGTGACAGTCTGACCGGACCACAGACCGAGAGAGACAGAGCATCAGGAGCAGGTACGGGAGGCAGCAGTGACCGGACACAACGATGCTCCCACTGACCAGGTGTTGGGCCACAGGACGCGGACGGCGCTGATCAAAGTTGCATGCGTGTGTGCGCTGCGTCCTTCTGCCAGGTCCCGTTCACAGACGAGAAGCGAGAAGATGCTGAGCCGACTGATGAGCAGCAGCATCAGGAGTCTGGACCGGGAGTGCAACTGCACCGTGAGGCTGCTGGACGACTCGGAGTACACCTGCACCATCCAGGTCAGTGGGGAGCAGCATCTCCCCGTCTCTCACAATCACCTTGTTGTGGAGGACGTGCAACGTATAGGAGGTGATGGTGGTGGTGGGGATCAGGTGAAATGACCCCCCTGTACTTCCTACAGCCCCTGTGTACATTTATGATCAGGAGAAGCTGTCACTGAGCCTCGAAGCATGTTGCTTTGTGTTCATGGCGTCAGTCATGAATGGACTACAGGCGTCACCTGCACGCACGTCATATGGCAAGTCCAGGGAATGTTAATCAGCATGGTTGTGAATTCGCAAATAATTAAATAAAGGAGAGAGAAATCTGCTCATAAGCTGCTGTCACTCCTGCAGCAGCTGCTGCTGCTGCTTTATGGTTTATGCATTGATGTGAAGGCATCATGAGGCAGATCTGGATAATCTGAGGATTTCTGCGTCCTCTTGGTATGTGAGGCAGGCCTGAGGCACGGGAGGTTTGTGGTCTATAATCACAGGAGGTTTGTTTGGATGCAGATCAGTCTAAATAGAGGTCGGGCATCCTAATTAGTTTCAATAAGCAGTTGTTGTACTCTCAGTCATTAACTTGTCCTTCAGGCTGACCCTGGCACTGACCCTGGAGTATCACTGGGCATTTTGAACAAGATGACACGTTATCTGTGATTAAATCTCTTGCCTGCTGTTTTGGAGATGCAAATCCCAACAAGTTGTTTCTTTTGAGAAAAAGGCTGATCTAAACTTTGTTATTAAATTTATGCTGTGATCAAATGTTTCTTCTGCCCAGCAACTGAAATACTGGTAAAACAAAACAGTAACTATTTATTAGCTTCATTTAAATTGTGGCTGTAATAATTTGTTTCAGAAATGAGTCTTGCATTTTATTGCAAGGACATCCTGTTTCAGGGCACCACGATGGTTTGGTGTATGGTTCAAATCCTGGTCGGACCAAGGGCCGTCCTCTGTAGAGTTTGGATGTACTATGGTTTCCTCCCACACTCTATAAACATGCTGTCCCATGCTTTGAGTGAATAGCGTGTGTGCCTTGCAGTGGACTGGTGACCTCTCCAGGACGTGGCCCCTGCCTTTGCCCTATGCAGCTGGTAATAGGCACCTGCAGAAAGAATTTGTTTTAGCTAATGTACAAACGCGTTTTGGGTTTTTATCTGCTGCAGCTTTGATTTTGTTTAACAATCACTTGTACATTTTATCGCACAGATGTTCTGTTGAATTGTGCAGGTATTGCTGCTATTTTCTTCAGTGACTTATCATAGATCAGTGCTCTTTATTCCTGTGACGTGTGTTGCAAGCACCGATTAATTCTGCACTCAGGGTTAGCCAGTCACTCACAGACTTGTTTGAAGCATTTCTCTTTACTTCTTTCACATTGAGTTGTCTCAAAAATCAATTGCTATATTGACATGGACAGAGGTGAGACATGACGGGAGTCAATAAACAGGCCGTGTGTTTATAAACGACAGAGCAAAGGAGTAAGCAGCTGATTATTCTCTGTTGCCTCCTTTTGTGATTCAAGTGTGTGTTCGTGTCTGTAACATCTTAAGTGCATCATTGAGGAGTCATCTTTGAGTCGCTGGAGCTGCGTTTGATGCTTGTTCCTCAAAGGGATTCCATCGCTGCTGAATTAGAGATGACAGCACATAAAGACCATCACCACCTGTTTGTTTCTGGGAGCTGATGGCAAGGGAAACATCCCAGTGCTGGGAGGGTGGCAGGTGAAATTGTGATTTTATCTTCTTCTACATCAGTCTCCCTGCTTGAGCAAGAAGCAAGAATCTGCAAATACTTTGATATTAAAGTATTATTATTTCAGGTATGGAAATGATTTGCTATATTCATAGAGGTCAGGAATGTCTGATTTCAGATCAATCTACCTCCAACCATACATCAACAAAATACACCCTGGACTGGTCTCCTGTCCATCACAGGACACAGGACATAAACTATTCACTCTCACAACTAGGGGCAATTTGGAGTCTCCAGTCAACCTAAACACATGTTTTTGAACAATGGGAGGAAACCAACCTGGATTGAAAACATGGACCTTGTTGCTGTGAAGCTATATACTGATCCATTGTGTCGCACTGTAGACTACAATACGGTTACATTTCTAAGCATGGTCCACAGTGGTTGTGCTCTCAGTGCTTAGCACAGGAACATCTGCATTGACATTACTTTGTACAAATCCTCTGCTTTACAGAGATATGACTAAGGACTGTGTGTATTCTTGGAGCTTTTTATGAAGACAAAGTAATCCTCAGCTCTCCGCAAACGCATCTCCATGAGGTCATCAAGGCACTATTTCTGGAGCCACCAAGAAACCTGTGAAGACTGTGGAAAGAGCAACAGTTGAGATTACTGTTAGCATGTAGAATTGGAATCAGGTGGACAATGCACACTATTAAATCTAATGTCTAGAAAGGGTTATTATGGCTTATTGCCATTGTTTGGTTGTCTGCACTTGAAAAGTGCTGTTGATTGACTGATTGAGATGTAGATCCGAGATCCTGTTGATTCGGACACAGGCTTCCTGTGAATGAAAAGAAGTGGTTGCAGTAGTGCCTTCAGGCCCTGTGTTTTGCTCTCTAGTTCTATTTTGAAAGGAAAGGAAATGCTATGTCAGTGACAGTCCCTCTGTCCAACTCCTTCTCCCACCCCTCAGTTTTAATGTTCATCGCTTACAAGCCCAACACCATGTACACCGTTTCCTTTGGACTGATAATGGGAGGACGTGCTGTGCCCAGTGAATTTTATTATTTTTTTAATTCAGTGAGTGTTGTTTACCAAAGTGTGCAGCCCACACTTGTTTCCCCTTGACTTCTGAGCAGCTCCTTCGCCCAGTCATGACTGAGTGTGTGTGGCTGTCAAGATATGCTGATCCCACTCTTCCAGACGCTGAAAGCACGCAGCAGGGACAGAATGCTTAATTTCTAGTGGAGCCTCTGTTTAGGGGGATTAGCCCTTCATTGGCGTATTTCATTATTTCCAACGCTGGTAATAATGAAATGTGTCATTATTTCCCACCATGGGGGCTCTTCATGAAGCACAACTGGTGTAAATAGAAACACAAACAGGATCATCAGCTTAATCACTCATTTATTGTTCAAAGCGACAACAACAACATCATTTTATTTTCCTTTGAGCGATGTCAATTGTGCTTCAACAAAGCATCCAAACAATCCCAGATGACCATGCCGTTTTTCATCTGCATGAAGGACATCACAGTGGCCTCACAGGAGCATGACGCCATTGTTGGCCAGCTAAAAATGGGAATAGATGTCTGCTGTCCTCTCCTGCGCACCTTGGAGAGGTGGCCCAGAATAAAGGCCCCTCGTGGGGCTCGACAATGGTCATGCTCTCCATTTAGCTCAATTAGCCTTCACCTTGAACTGCTGCCTTTATGCTTGATTCACGCGGCAGTGGAGCGGTGGAAGATTTGACCTTCATATGAAGGAAAATCTCAGCGTGTTGTGGACCGGGATGTCAGTGTCAGTCAGTGTTGAAGCGAACGCGGTGCGACGTGAAGACACAGAGCCCCACAACTGCTCCCCTCCCCTCGTGCACCAGCCCCATCAGATCCTGTCAGATCCTGCCACCACCACCCATTTCCCACAGCCACGCCGGTGTGTCCGACCCACTCTCATCGTGACATTGCTGCTGATCACATCGTGACCCTGAATGCATGGGGAGACTCGTGCTCATTGATTTATCCTTCTCTTTCAACACCATTCAATCTTACAGGACACTCACAGGCTTCTCAAGTCATGCTGTGACCTCTGACAGCCTCGGTCACAAATGATATAATGTTATGATATACAAGCTTATTATTCACTCAGCTTGATTTCTGCTGCTGTATTTACTTTCATTTCACACCAGCGGGTTAATGATGACCCCATTTATTTATTTGACCATTGTTTTACAAAACAAAAATTGGGCTCTAGTTCACTCACTTGTGGTTTATTATTTCTATGAATTTTATTTCTCAAAGAAACCAATTAATCAACAATAAACCCGTTCAGGATTGATGCATAACTCTGTCTCTCCTGGCACTTCATGCAACAGTGGGCAGGGAGCTCACATCAAACTGTGCTGTGGAGAGGCTGAGCTCACATGTGAAAACACTGGAACGTGTGGCGCTGTGGAGGTCCTGGAGCAGGTGCCATAGTGGCTCGAGGCAGCAAAGAAAAACAGCATTTTAAAGAAGCTGGCCATAGTGCCATGGAGTACTTCCTGCTGAGACATGGCCTGATAATAATCCGAGAGCAGCTGCATGGCAAATAAATCCTTGGCTTCAAAGTACAGTAGCATGAGTCTTCCAAGTAAGCTTTGTTGGAGCAAGGCCTGCTTTCTTCAATACTGCTGGGTGGGTCAAGTAGAGCATGAGTGTCTGCAGGGCCCGTGTGTTGGTTTGGATTGAGCAAAGGTTTCAGATTTGCATGTGTCTCATTGCCAGAGGGAGCAGAGTGTGGGGTTCACAGTTCTGTTCAAGGACACTTTGACAGGAGGACAGAAGATGCCAGATGCTGCTGAGCCATTGCTGCATGATCACTGCATGGCAAGTAGGATAAACATTTCCTCGATCCAAGTTTGAGAAAACTTTTCACAGTGTATCAATACGTCATGATAAATTCACGTCATCCACAATGAGCTTGCAGCATTGTTGTCCTTTTGTTACAAAATGTATGTAATGTTTCGAAGTCATATATAGGGTGACTTGCAGCTTTGTGTTCATGCTGTGCAGCTCAGCTACCTCTAATACCATTCATCTACTGCATCTCAATAGACTTCACCTCAGGCCCTGTCTGCATAGGTACATGTAAAACATTCAGCATTTCGCACTGAGTAAATGTAACAGAACAAGCTTCACTGTCAGGGTGAAATAGACACAGTCCACGTTAAAGCGTAAAAAATGTATAAATGTATAAAGTCCTCAGCTCCGCAGAAACCAGCCTGAACTACTTTTTCTGAGAGCTATTTGCTGCAGATTAATATCCCTAGCCTGAAATAAAGCATGTTTATCAGAGACTGAAGGTGGGATGAATGATAGAATAGTATTGATCAGAAAGACGTAGCTCATCACTGTGAGTAAGTGCTTCAGGCACCTGGCATCGGCTCCGAGCCTGGGTCGTCCACTAATGAAATTAGGGCCGTTCTGTTGGAGCCAAATGGAGAACTGGAAGGAGCTCCTCTTGTTTTGCATTGTGAATGCATTATTGAAATAGGTTGCGCTTGTCTCCTAAGTGTTCTCTCTGCATTTCTCATATTGTTTTCTTCTCAGCGCGCGTGTGGCTAAAATTGGAATAGAGGTTGTAACATATTTGGGTTTCAAACGTGAGAGGATTTGCTCTTCTACTTTTGCCTTCTCACTGAAATAATGACAATAGCTAACATTTTTAACAGACCATAGGTTTCATTTTTTGTTCAAACCAGACTCCAGCCAAACACTTACCTACAAATGTACAAACTATGTACAAGCAGAGTTTATGAACCTTCTACATTACAACAAACCAAAGTTAAAATAATACAATCCAATGTGTTTTACTGTGAATTTTGATATAGATATAGATATTGATATCTATTATCTTACCAGGTTTGTAACTGAACAGTGTTGTCAGGGTTAATTAAATGGTTAATAAATTATTGAAAACAAACATTTTAGATCACTAATCAGTTAACATCATTAAGTGTAATGTTTCAAGCTCTTGAAACGAACAGTACAAGCAGTGCTCGGACCTTTTGGTATTTTCACGACCTTGGAGTTCACTTTGCCCCTGTGTGTGTGTGATGCTCCGCTGCCAAATGGAGCACAGAGGAAGAGTGCGAAGCTAAGGAACAGGTGAATGAATCATTGAAATGTGGCGGCATGCAGTGAGCTGGTAGAAATGGAGCCTGAGACCTCGAAGAAGCGAAGTGATCTCAGAACCTCATCTATTTACGATGCAGTACACCTTTCCTGCTGCTGTGGTGATTTCATGGGCGAAAAATGCTGACAAGTAATACAAAAATGACCGAAATACATATTCCATCTGAATATATTTTCCTCAATCATCCTCTGCCAGACGATTTGTCTCAACAGTGTTTAAAGCAGGGTCAGCATTTATCCATAAATGCGTGTGAGTGAATTTTCTGGTATCTGTTGTCCACAGCTGCTGTAGACAGTATGAAAATCTCCCTCACTTCATTAAATCCTCTCAGCCATATGGAAACAGCAGGACACAGAGATGCAGCAGGCTACATCTGCAGCCTCGTGCCAGGAAGTACCGTGCCAGTGTGTAGTGACAGTACATGAGACCGTCCACTGTGACTTGATTAAATTACATGCAAATAACAAACACACCAAAACACACAAAAAGCACGCACACGTAACTCAGTATTCTGTTGTTAAATATCTGTAAAAGCCTCCAGAATTGTTCATTCAGTGCTTCCCTGTGTTTGACACAGTTGTTTCAGGAGACCAGAGATGATTCTGGCCGAGGGTGCTTTTATGAATCAACACCCTCTGATCTATATTCCACTTCAGCCAGAGCTTTCACATATTGCTGTATCCTCCAGAACACCCACACACTATTGGTGTACATGTAAGACTCCGAGTCAGCCAGATGCTTCTGCTGGTGTCAGAGTGAAAGTGTTCTCCTGTGGAGCAGCTGTGATATTTACTGTTTTACTGCTCTGGTTTAACCTCTCGGCGCGTTAACATGCGCCTGAAACATTAATAATCTGTCCAGCAGGAATCCAAGAAAGTTGTAAGAGCTTGCGGTATTTTGTGGAGTACTCCTACTCAGTGTAGTGGCTTTGAGTTAGTATGCTGAAGCTAAGCGAGTATAATGTTCATCTAATTTGTTTGGATTATTTTGGGATGCATTCAGCCCTTAAGTGTTGAACACATGAAAGATTCACCATGAGGTTAACTCTTTAAGACCCTACTTTCCCTTGGCTTTACCCCTCTTCCACTGCTACCTCTTAAATAGTGCTTAAACGAATACTTAGTACTTATTACTGCAGCCCTCAGTAGTATGTAGAGCAGCAGTTATCGTTACACTAGATTTCTATTGCGATGTTGTGTGGTCATGTTCTCCAATTAAAGTCCCTTTAGATAAAGCATTATGCTTAATGACTAAATGTAAATCTAACATAGTTAGGCACAAATATGAAAAAGAAGCTTCATAGTCCTAGGGATGCATCAACATGAATATGTGCTGACACATTTCAGTCTGGTCCTTGATGATGCACAATGTCCATTGTAACAGTAGGCAGATAAAATATAAAGACTAGCTGTAAGACCTCTCTGTGTTTAAACCGGTTACAGTAAATTTGTAAACAAAATCACGAACAGCCAAAATGTTGAGACCTGATGGAATCAGTGGGCCAGCTGTGATTTTAACTGTGTGCATTTTAATCTTGGATATGCTGGGACCTGCTTCCTCACTTTGCTCAGAAACTGCTGTCAGAGTGTCTTTGATCAGGGCTCTGAGTCTCAGTTCCAGTGGATCTGCTTAGCAGCTGATAACAGAAATCTGCATGGATGGGGAAAGCTTCTAAAGGAGCTAAATGGTGAAACATTATATGGTCTTCTGTCTGTATTTTCAGACATCTGAATATGAAGTTCACCATTAGGGCTGATGATAGTCTCTGTCTCACACCACAGCAAAACGTGCCATGCGTAACACCTCTCACTGCACGGTGTTAAATAGCGGTGGAAAAAAAAAAGGGATTGATTCAACTTTAACTTGAAGTCCATACATTTAGCCTGTGTCTCTGAATTATGGGATCGGGGACATGTAGTCTGGAAACGGTTGTCTTCACAGGCCAGGAGGACCTGTGAGGGTTTAATGTAGAATTAAAGTATGTGTCTTTAGACAGAGCTCCTGCTTATCAGCCTGACTTATCCTGACTGCCAGCAATGTGCTGCCCTGCTGAATGTGCCAGGGACGTGTCCTCCTGTTGTGAAGGCAGGCTGCTAAATAACATGGAGATCCATAATGTGGAGAAACGGTGAGATAAGCCCTGAAGGCCCTGGTGTGCTCTCAGATTAGGACTCTCTGTGATATCGAGGACAGCAGTGATGTCATGGCCTTGACCCTGCTGCATGTGGTTATTGAAGGCCACACTAAAGTTGAGAAGTCATTTGACTGAAACTGGTTTGCATATTTTCTGGACTATAATTCACACTTTTTTAGTAGTTTGGCTCGTCATGCAACCTATATTTCGAGGCGATTTATGTGTCGAAAGCATACGCGATGTCATCTATAACCACCAGTGGGCATCATCCACACTCGACAGCCCGTCTTTGTCAGTCATGTGACTGACACCCACGCCACCATATTGGATGGCTACCGATGTCGTGCCAGAGCGTAAACCATACAGAGAAAATCTGAACAGAGAAACCATGGAGAGACACATGACCAGGTCGGTCCAGGTTGATTTTTTTCACTTAATGAAATATTTTTGACAGATACGACTAATACTCCAGAGCAACATATAGTCCATAAAATACGGTAATTAAATTCAAACCCAAATGCTGTTTAATTTTACAAAATAATTTCACAGAAAATGTATTTTGGCTCCTTCACGTTAATAAGCCACCACTGGGGATTAGTGTCAGACCTGACAACAATTCCAACTAATGCTGAAAGCCTACAGCTTTATCATTTTAAATACAATCAGTAGACTTTTAGCCACTGATTAGTGTTCAGCTGATTTTGAGAAGAAATTTGAGAAATGAGAAGAAATGAGTAGAAAATTAGTCTAGAAAATGAATAAATGTAACACAGTGACACAGCGAGTGACACAGTGAGTAGCACTGTTGTCTCACAGCAAGAAGGGTTGAATACCAGTCAGAGTTCCTGTCTATGTGGAGTTTGCATGTTCTCACTGTGTCTGGAGGGTTTTCTCTGAGTTCTCTGGTTTCAGCCACAGTCCAGAAACATGCATGTTTATGTTGGTTGTTAGTTCTAAATTACCCCAAGGTGTGAGTGTGAGAGTGAACGGTGTGTGTGTCCTGTAATGGACTGGAAACCTGTCCTGGGTGGATTCCCTAGAGAGAGCGTCTTTGGATACAAAGACAAAGGAGGGATTCAACATTATATTGAACTGCCTACGCGACTGTGTTTAGATTGAATTAAAAATAATTACAGTTCTTGATGGATGGATAGACAAGCTTAATTCACCTGCCGTGGCATTCGAGGTGGGTGTGAATAAGGTTAGTGCTCCGTGTTCTGTCAGAGGGTTTCATTCATAAATCATGGCGGTGAAGATGACTGAGATTCTGTACTTAGAATGAGGTTAGCTTGGCTGTCGGCTCTCCCAAAAGTGTGTGTGACGAGAGTGAATATTTAATGTCGATCATCTCTGATGCGCATGCTTCTGGAGGAGTTTGGCGAGCAAAACACTATAGTGGTGCAGTAACAGCCGTGATGGGAGAACCCACTACATGCATTTAGAGCGTCTTCATTGTAAAGCCACTGGCTTTGTTGTAGAGCAGCATCAGATGGAGCCACAGTTCACAGTGAAGTTTGTTCCTCTCTGTATTTTTTGCTCTCTTCCCCTTTTGATGTCTTTTTTTTACACTTCTCCTCTTTTTTTGTGTTTATTCTCTTGTTGGCCCCTCGATTCCACAAAATCCTCCCTTTGTTCCTTTTCACTTTAATTTCTCCTCTGCCTGTCTCAGCCTCTGACTCGCTCCTCTCGCAGGCTGTAGCGCTGCAGCAGAACAGATTAATGAGCTTGCCCTGAGTGAACCTGACACCGGTAGATGACACTGCAAAGACATGCTATATGTGACACAGCGGCAAGGAGGCCTGATGCCTTTCACTCAGAGCTATGAACACTACAGCCTCTTGCAGTCCAAGGTTTCAAGAGGGCAATTGAGTCAGTAGTGGTCAAAACATAGAAACACTGCTTTACAGTTTTACATATGATAGAATGGCATCATTGCTTTGCTAATGGTTTCCAGCCCCCAGGTTGACCAAATACGATCCTATTAGTCATTTTTACTAATAATGACTAAACAGCTTTGCAGCTGATGGATTTCAATAAACTTCAGACTGTGGCTCAGTGGTAGTGTGGTCATCAACGGACTGAAACGTCCCTGCAGCCTCTATGTCCAAGCGTCCTCGGGCAAGAACTGAACCCCAAACGACCTCTAATCCTCGGTCATCTTTGTGCTTGAATGTGAATTGTTATTTGGAATTTACAAGTGCAAAGGATCATCGGGGAAAGGGGTAGGATCATCCGATTAGTGATGTAGACAATATGATACATTTTTTGACTGTGTTTATAAATTCGATCATGGTTATGTATTGTCAGCTGGGAACAAATGAAAAAAAACTAGTTGGGTTGCTGCAAAAACACCCCAAACCTTGTTTTTGTCCCAAATGAGAGTAACAGCAAGAAATAAAGAAATGGAAGCCAACAAACAATGTCCAAAATTATTTTTTGTGCCTTTTTTTCACAGCGAATTTCATCTCAGGGTAAGGGTGCAGCTCGGGGGTTTTGCAGCTGCCTTTGATGCTTTTAGAAACAAAAATGGTGGAAAAACTGTTGAAATGCACTGAAGATGACTTTGACACACCAGGATGCACAAGTCCAAACAAATGTGCTCTGACATGTAGAAATATATGAGCTGGTCAAGATCACAATGCAGTAAGCTGAGTTTTTATCAGTTCAGTATTACAGATTTTCTGCAGGATGTCGTGTGTTTAATATAAGTCACCCTGCTTGGCTGCATTCAGTTGTGCGGCTGAAACATTCATTCATCTATTTTTACCGTTTTTGTACCCAGTGGTGTCGCAGGGTCTGCTCGAGCTTATCTCCTTCTCACACAGGGTGAAGGCAGGGAATACACCCTGGACAGCTCGCCAGTACATCACAGGGCACACACGCAAACAGCAGTCACCCTCACACTCACACCTTGGGGCAATTTGGAGTCTCCATTTGGCCTAAACATGAACACTTTTGGACTGTGGGAGGAAATGAATATGATCCAGCGAACTTGCTATGTGGCAACAGCACATGCCTCCGAGACAACATGTGGCCTCGCTGAAACATAATTTTATGTCATATTTGGGAGTCCTCGAGGAAATTTTGGTTTAATGTGGGAAACTGAGCAGCAGCCAGACTGTAACTTAGCCAAACAAGTCACCCTGGTGTTTGTCTGGGAGCACTCACAGCTCAGGGATTATGTCGTACTATGAGCCGAACACCAGAAGTGGGAAAGGAAAAATTTGTGGAAATGTTTGTCATCAGCTCTTCAATTCTACTTGTCTCTGTCTCTCTTGCCAACATTTGTCTGCATGTCTCAATTAGTACATTATGTCACTACTCCATTCGCTTCATCTGGCCTGGCTGTGAGGAGGTGTTAGAGGTGCACTTTGTCTTTAGGGAGCTGCAGCGAGGCTCTGAAGATTAGTGGAATGAGTTTGCATTAGTCCCCCCTCAACACTGATTGATATTCTCACCCCAGCACAGGCTTTACAGCAGGAAAATCTCATGAAGGCTTTACAGAAACCATAGAGTCCCTTCTTGCTCACACTGGAGAGCTGCTCCTCTTCCTCTTTTCTCTTCTCTTTTATGTCAGACTTGAAAGCAGAGACTAGGCTTATTTGGGAAAGGCTGGGAAAGGCGGCTCGCTGTGAAGTCAGAGACGTCACACAGCAAAAGGAGGAGCTGAAGCAGACTGATGTCAGCCACACAGAGCTCAGGAATCATTCTGTTGTGATTTCTGCTCAGACACTGACCTCATGGCTTATTCATGATCTAGTTTCTTCCGTCTCCCGACGCTTAATCACCATACTAATGATATTTCGCTGAGGCACTCTTAATTGTTAGTGTGTGTATATTTTACCTTCACATCACAGTTTCAGAAAAGGTTTCCTTGGCATATCAGATTATTTTTTTGTGTGTGTGTGTGTGTGCGCGTTTATTTATGCACAAATAAATAAATCATGGCCTCCCTACCAAGAAAAGGTGGTGGAGTCATATGTCCATCAGTACAATCCGGGTGGCTCTGCAAAAAAAAGGCCAAAAAGCTTTAATTACACACGGATGCTGACGTCCTGTGGACTGCCTGCTGGCTCTGCACATTGCAGACATCAGTATACGTGTGTGTGTGCCTGCAGGTGTTTTAGGGAGGAAGAAGGAAGCTTTGCATCGAGCTAGAGGAAATGGAGACATTACATCATAATCCTCACTGTAATGACTCCAGGACTCTCACACAGCGACTGCTAATTACTCTGCAGCAGAATGACAAAATGCAAGCACGTTAATGCCTTGCAGATGAGCGTCGGCAATGCCACAGAGATGTTAAAGGTGCCGGTTTGTCTCCGATTCTGCAGTGCTGCGATTCTACACTGCTCTGAGTTTTATGTTCACTGTAATGCCAGTGATTGGAAACACAGAGCCATATGTCTGGGCACGCATGGCAGCATCAGATACTCCAGTCAGTTCAGCAGTTAGCTTTTCTATCTTGTAGACGGAGCATTACGCAGGGGCATCACACACATTGCCGTACACTGACGTAGAAAGCCCCTCGCCGTGTTTGTGGTCTGTGGTGTTTGTGTTTGTGGTCGGCTTGTTTGTCGTCTCTCGGGAGCACGCGGCTGCCTCTGCTGCAATGTGGGATGAAGCTGCGCTCCTCCTGCTGCATCCACAGAGCGGTTCAAAAGAAGAGGTGGAGGCCGTACAGTCTCAGAGCAAAGCACTATCGAGCCTATTGATTGATCCTGTACTACAGTCTCTGACGTGTCAGCATACTTAGAGAACCAGAGTTGTTCCGAAGCTGACATGCACAGTGTTACTACAGTGTTTGGCTTAGTATGAGGTGCAGGACTGAAAATGCCATACACTGTTATATGTTTACAATTACTGATTTTACGAAGAGTTTTATTGAGGAGTTTGTTCATCTTTCTTGGTATTTTATAGGCTCTGTTTCAGGGTACTGTTTGTAATGCGGTGCATTACATCGTCCTGAGAAGTGTTTGCAATTTTTCATCCACCTGTTTCACATCAAGGAGAGACTCTGACTACAAGTCACACAAAAACTGATCATTATAACCTTCAGTTTATTTATTATTTATAAGGGCACACAACTTGTAAACATGAAATAGCAGGAGAGACAGAAATCCTGTGGGCTTTACAAATGTGTCTTAGACAAACTGTTATTGCTAATGAGTTTCTTCCATATAAGAGAGAGTTTTTACCTGTTTTGGCTGGAGCTCAATAGATATAATGAAAATTGAGTCCCATGGTTGTTGTAAGAAAAACACAGGGAATTAGTGACACAGGCCATTCCTCCCCACACTCCTGAAGTCTTGTGTTGCATGCGGTAGTCAGCAAATTCAATACAGACACTTTTTCCAAAAAAATTCTTCAAGCAAAAACTGTTTGGACTTGTTAGTTCTTATACAATTAGACGAATCCCATAAAAAATGGGCTTTACATTACAAATGATAAAACATTACAAATAAAGCTCTTTCTTTGACTGACTCACAGCAAGAAGGTCCCTGGTTTGGATCCCCTTTGGAGCAAGTATCTGTGTGGAGCTTGTATGTTCTTCCACCTTTCCACTTTATTCCCATAGTCCCACAGAGACTCTAAATTGCCTCTAGGTGTGAGTGTGGGTGTGAATGGTGTGTGTGTCTGTCCTTAGACGGACTGGAGACCTGTCCAGGGTGAATTCCCTGCTTTTGCCCTGTGTGCTAAAGATAGACAGAAGCAGAACTTCGTAACACCATTGGGTACTAAGCAAGTAAGATAATGGATGAGGGCTTGTGTTTGTAAAATATCTGAGCAGCCGTAGCCACAGCAAGTTATTGTTGGAGTAGACGCCCAATCAATATTTTGTCACCAGATCGGGAACAACATTGTGGGCCAAAGTGTTTAATTTATGGATTGGAAAAAAACGTAGCTATTTGTTGTCCATGTTGCCACAAAATGGCAAAAACTACATCTCTGTTTGAAATGTTGAATGTTTCGAGTGGCCGCAACCTTTTACCTCACACGTTTTCCCTCATCTGCCAGGACGCATTGTCTTTTTCTGGTTGCCGAGTCCGCGCTGATGTTTTGTGAATGCCAGAGGGAAAATACAGTATATAAGTGAACTAAAACAATGTCTAGTCGCTCAGATTTCTGCAGTCAGAGGGATTCCCTGCATTCAGGGGATTGACTGAGAAAAGAGTAAAGCAGTTTACATTTACAATGATTTGAATTGTGTTGAAGCTTATCAGGTTTTCACAGGGCCGTGCAAGCGAGGCACTGCTCATCCTCAGCTGCTGTTACATCTCTTTGGTTGGTCCTATTTGTGTAGAAAAGAGTTATTAGATTCGCCAGACATCTGTGCGATACAAAACAGCTCTATTTATTGTTTTACACTTGTTTGAATATAAATTTATGAGGCAGCTCAAGAAGAGGTTTGTGCAGCTGTTTGGTGCCTCGGCTCTTAAATTGACTACATTATGTGTGATATAATACAGTTTATTGTTTTTAATGCTTAATAATCCCTCATAGATTTCAGTTGATGTCTGTCTTTGCATATGCCAAATATATATCCAGATCTGTTTACAAAAGGAATATAGTGAGAGGAAATGTTATACTCAGAAGTTCAATGTCAACCTGATTGTTCACATATGTATATACACAGTACAGCTGTCTCCCCTCAGTCCATTTAATTTGGGTGTTATTTGTTCATTTATTTTTCCTATTTTCGATCTGTCTTTTTGGAATTCCTTCATGGTTGACTGTTTATAAATTGGCATGTGTAACATCATAACTAAACATTTATTCATTATCTCACTCGCTTTGTATCTTAACATTGTCACGGTAGTCTGCAGGAGCCCATTCCAGAGCACACACAGAGGCAAATACAGGTAACACACCCATATTCACAACCAGAGTATGTGGAGAAAACAGACTCGGGTGAGCACATGCAAACCCAACTGTCTACTAAGTCACTGTGTCACCACAATGTAAAACTTTTTATTTACATTTTGTTTAGTTTTTGTGAGTCTGAAGTGTTCCAGCATGAACATAGATCAGTTTACAGATGCAGTGAGTTTGTTTTCATATTACAAGAGTAGTATTGGATAGATGAGATTGAAATGATTGGATTATGCTTGTGCAGAAATGCTGAATGAAACCAAATACACTGTATAAGATTAATGAAATTGTACAGTGCCTGACCTCTTTAACCTGTGCAAAAACCTGAGATTGAAAATGACAATGAAATGAAGTTGCGGGTTAACTGCGGGATAACTAATTTGTAAGATTTAGACCTTTTAGGCAGATTCTTATTTATCTTCAGACAGGGCCAGGCTGGCCTTTCCCCTTGTTTCCAGTCTGAGCCAAGCAGCCATTGGCTTCATATTCATCATACAGACAGGAGCTATTGAGCTATTCTGCTTCTGGTCTAACTCATGACAAGCAAACCAACCCTTAAATAATACGCTTTTTTATTAAAATTAGACAACGCCATCATGCCTTTGCAGTGGAATTTTGTTTTTACAAGACACTTTACATGTCTTGAAGGAGATAAATACGGATGGTTTTAGTATAGTGCTCTGACTCACTGCAGAGGATTTTCCTGCGTTTCAAAGCTGTTTGTTTAACAAGCACGATACAGACAATAATTACTCATCCCTGAGGGGCAAAGCCATCCATCCCTCTGCCCTCCACGTCATCCAGATCAGTCTGGATCCCCCTCGTCGTACACGCCCGCACGCTCTTTTTAGCCCAGCTCCTCAGTCCACAAGTCTGCTGGCGTCTATTTTTAAACTCTTGCCATAGCGGAGCAACTGTATGTGCGTGGAATACTAAGCACCGCGCCTCGCTCTCGCTCATCCCCTCTCTAACAGTGGGTGACTGTGCTCCTCGTCGGCTCACTTCCACACGCCGCGCAGTGCACACTTCAGTCGAGAGGCAGACGAAGAGCCCTCTCCTTCTCCCTTTCCAACAGCACACAGTCAGTCAGTCTGCTGCCCCCCCACCCCCCACTCCCCCAAACCCCAAACTGCATCTCCCTATTTCTCTCATCCATCTTCCATCAGCTATCTGCCACTGCAGACCGTAGCTCCTTCAGCCTCGTCTGGAAAGGTGTGAGGAGAGAGACTGACCGACAGACTGCTTTGTAATCTCACGACGTCCCGGAGGGAGCTGCTGTGTGATGCACAGAGCGCTGCCCTGCCTTCCGCTGAGTGTGTGTTTTCTCAGAGCTACAGGAGGAGGAGGAGGCAGCAAAGGTCTGTGTGACCTGCGGGAGCTTTTTCCTTCTGTTCTCCGTCTTTCTTCGTGGCTTTGTTCACAGAGAAAGACAGCATGGGAATGACTCACTGAAGGGGATTCAATTCCCAGGCCTGATAAACTCTCAGATACCATGTACTACATTCAGCTGCTGACATATTCTGCAACATGCTGTTCTCATGTTAGAGGGAAATGTCTGTTATGGATGCTTCTAGCCCAAACTTGTGTGTGAGCACAATGCAAATTTATTTCAGGAGCTTTTTTAATGTGATGGGAGAAGAGGTGTGGTCCTGCAGGCAGACGGCGAGCGTCATGATGCTGAAAGTTAATCAATGTTGGCACAAATCTTTGTGCTGCAGCACCCTGGAGTCCTGTACAATCAAACCAATTCAAACCCTGATTGATATAACATACACATTCACATGTGTGTGAGAGCACAGATGGTAGCAGAGAAATAAAAATATGCACTGAGACCTCCACCAGCCCCAGGCCTTCAGTCGAGACAGGGGATGAATGTATTCCGGGCACGTTTTTCATCAATCTCTGCACCTCCCGTGGTCACACTATGAAATATGGATTTTGACGTCCACAGAAAATCTAATTGGTCAGACTGTGTGTTTGACTGTCAGCCACTCAGCCTGGAATCTGACTTTTAAGATGTTCGTCAGGAGGGGAGAAAGCCAGAAGGGGTAGAAAAGGTTCCCAAGTCACCTCTCTATTAAACAGCAAGCTTAGTGTACATTAACACCTTTAAAAAAGGGATTTAAAATAACTTATGGTAGATTATAACAACTACTTCCCATATATCAGTCCACTTCAGTTTAGCCTTCTCAGGTTACCTTGTAATTCACCTTTAAGTAGCTTCACAAGTAAACATTTGTAGTCCTAGGTGCTCCTTTATTGTAATATTTGCGTAAGACTTAAATTCCTTGTATGAAGTATCTGTGGTGTAAAACATAGTTACTTATGTAGAATACAGCTCATGCCTGATCCCATTCCTATTAATATTGAAACATTTTCACAGTTCTTAACCCAAAGGAAAATACTGGATAATCATTTCAAGGTAGAGTTCAAGACAGGGCTAGCAAAGTCCACCCACAGGGTGATCAAGATCATTGCACTATTGCACAGAACGGCACATTTGATAAAACTAGCCCTTTATCACATAAATTTACATTTGGTAAGCGTTTGACTCAGTTGGCCTGAAACCAGGATGTCTGCACCATAGTTGATAATATCTGCAAAGCGTGGGACAGAATTATGAGCACACCAGTTAGATGTTTCATGTTGAAATGTACCTTGACGTGTGTTTATATCGTTGCCCTGCTCCGTTGTCATACCTCTGACATTTCATTCTCCTGCCTATGCTACTACTGCTCCAGGTTAATAGGAAAAATGATGCAGTATGTTATCAGATGCTGGTATGCCAACCGACAGCTATGAGCAGTTTTTAAGAATCCCAGCTGCTGGACCACAAGGTCACACACAGGGCTCATACATGCTCCACATTTCTAACTGGAAAACCTTGTCATCATTTCCATTTGTATTGTATCTCCCCAAGTTTGAACAAGAAAACACGAAAATAGATACTTCAGTGCATTAATCCTGGAGACTGTGGAATGAAGTGAAATAACAACCAGAGGGGCAGCAACTTGACTGTGTGTTTCATGTATTTTCTGCTCTGTGTACTTCCCTGACCCGCTGACGAGCTGCTCCACAATGCTGACATGTTTCACATTGCGTGAATGGACATTACCACATCCAAGCGTCACATACATTTTTCTATATATTATAAATGGAGTTGTATCATCTCATTTACAGTCAAAAAATACACCCTGAAAGCTTTATTTTTGGTGGCGTGATTTTTTTTTTTTTTACACACAGCTCAAGTGTAATATAAACAGACCTAATTAGATTTCTGCGCTTGGTTTCTGGGCATCACACATCAAGGCAAGGGCACCTCCTCATTTCCATGTTTTCAATCCCTGGGCTTTAACTGGTGATTAGAAACAGCTCTTTTTACTCCTCCTTTCTTTGTTTCCCTCTGCATTCTTTCCGTCATTGTCTCCTGCTAATGTTTCTAGTTCCCCGCCCCACCCCACCCCCCACACTCTGTCTCTATGCAGACTCTCATCTCGGTCTTGATTCATCCATATCAAAAGAGCGAAGAGGTGCTCTGCATCAATTAAGGGCAAAAACTGACTCAGAGGAGCACATAATAGACCGCTTGCTGCTGTGAGTTCACTCTGGAAACTTTCCTCTATTTACATTTGCTCTGCATGATTAATGTGATGCAAGACAGCGGAGGCTCATTGGAAATGCAGTTTTCCCTGTACACTCTCGTCCATCCGAACTCTGAGCTGCCGTGTGATTGGAGGATTTAACCCACTGTCTGCTAAGACCAAGGATTAAGATGCACCCAAGACAGCTGTTAAGGAAACAGCCTGCACAGTTATTTAGCCAATAGCGCAAACTTTCTTCGCCATGTAGCGAAAGCTCTGATTTGAGAGTCGATGACAATATGGCGACTTCTGCTGGTCGTCAAAAATCAGATTTGTTGAAGCGTAACGAGCAGCCGCCCTCCATCTGAGGCCGCTCACGTTTGCCTGATTGTCGGGGAGTGGAGAGGAGCGAGCTCTGATGAGCCTGTGCTGCCGGCTGTGCACCGTCTCGTCACAGCCTGCCCGGTGACTTTCCGCCGCCCTTGGATTTTTGGAGATGCCGGGGAACCACAGGTCTCCATGGCAACAAGATTATTACATCACTACTCTCCAGCTGCTGTCGTCAGGCTGGTGTTTGGCCAAGCTCTGCGGCAGCCCAACAGTGACTCCACACACTCCTCACGCTCACGCACACACACACACGTACACACACACGCATGCTGCTATGCATGCCAATACCCTCGCCCTGAACTCTCCCAACTACATGTACAAATGGATCAAGGTTTTCAGAGGAGGCAGTTGTTTCCCCGTTTAGAGTCAAAAGCTGAAATGTGTGGAACAATAGAAGTGTGTGTCTTACAGCAGTGCACCACCTCCCTTAACTGCAGTGAGATTGTGACAGCTTTTTAATCAGAGCAAAAGAATAAAATCTGAGACATTTCATGGTACCAGGCTCTCGATAGTGAGACAGCTTGCTGCTGTTTTTCTTTGTCTTGTTTCATTGATCCAATGAATTAGTTGATATATATGTATATATATAAAGAACACTGGCTGTATGAAGAGTAAGAAAATAAATAGATAAATAAATAAAGTTTGTTAACTAAATGGTATTTAAGAGGACTGATGATGTTCTTGCTCCCTGCCAGACTTTGTAGCTGTCGGCTCTCACTTGTAACCTTCTTTACCCCAGTTTGGTTTTCGCCTTGGGGAAGGTTAGTTCTTAAAACATTTGGCACCATTTAAATGGGGTTAACCGTGTCTGTTAGCCCAATTTTCGGTGTGCTGGGTCCCTGTGGACGCCTGTGATAGATGTCCACATGAAAGCACCTTATGCGCATGCAGAGGAGGCAGGCTGTGATCAGCGCTTTAATGTCCACAGGAGTCAGGCCCGTCATTTGTGGAGTTTCAACGCTGCTGTCTCCCTATTTCTTAACCCCCGTCTCTGGCAGCCAGGTTGTTTCAAGTGCAAGACTGTCCCACAACTACATCATTCATCAAGTTGCTATTACTGCTACAGACAGGACAGCGTATCCCAGAAGGCCTTGTGTACTTCCTGCTTCAGCGAAGGTCAGCGTGACCTTGCCGCCTGACTGAATCCTGTCGGCTGTGGCTCTGGTCCCTCAGCCGCTGAACATTTATGTGTGCACAGCATGCTGAGGGCTCTGGGGTTGCACCATGAGCAGAGAGCTGAGGGTAGAACAGTGAGTATCAGGTGAGCCACAAATGAAAGAAGGAGAAAAAAAAGGCGAGGATGAGAAGAGGAACTCTGGCTTAATTGCTTAATTGGGCTCTGAACCATCAAGCTAAGGTGTGAAGAGGTAACATCATAATATGTCCTACAGTGGTCCTATAGAGAAACTATGGAACATCAGGTTAATCAGATATGCCAGAGATGCTGTTTTCCCTTTTTCAGTCCTG
This sequence comes from Karalla daura, assembly GCA_029224185.1. Lineage (NCBI taxonomy): Eukaryota > Metazoa > Chordata > Actinopteri > Chaetodontiformes > Leiognathidae > Karalla > Karalla daura. The sequence continues at coordinate 15,323,115 of CM055190.1, forward strand.
TTTATGGTGTGGGAGTATTATTGTCCATTAATGCACACGTTTGTAGCTCTTTCATGCTTATCTGGCAACTACATGTAGACTTGTAGACTACTCTGTCTTGCCTGCCTGACTTGAGTGATCATGTGACTTGATGTTCCTTGCTTAACAACAGAGCTTCCCAACTTTGCCCTAAACTAAGCTTGTTTCTGGAGTGATACAGCTATGGAGCACATAGACATCCAGCCTTTTATGTTTGAAGCAGAATCAGAGGAGGAATCAGATATTGAAGAGGAGCCAGGAGTGCGTATTCTGATATCACACTTCACTTAACTGTTGCATGTGTCTTAATTTACTTATGTACCTGAATATAGGCTGGTATACACTAATGATTTGGAGGTAGGGAATTTGTGTCACATTCATATTTTACATCACAGTCTGACTCCGCTCTGTTGCACCTGTTCCTTAGCTTGTCTATGTCAACATCCAAAATTCACACATGAATGAGGATATGATATGTTAGCATCTGCTGACACCTTTGGCCAGTAATAGATGATCAGTATTCAGCAAAGCTGAGCTAAAACAACAAAGAGGGTTTTTCCACTCTAGGTCTCCTTAAATTAGTTGTTTGTATTTCACAATTCTCTGCCTATCCTCTTGGACACTCTGTATGTCCATGCTCATCTGGTTATTACATAATTCAGGTACATTTTGAGCAAATCTAAAATAAGACTTAGGATCTCAGCATATATACCTGCAGAACAGTTATGGCCGGTAGATTAAAAATTCATAGATTGTGTGAAGGTGGAGGATAATGCAGCAGAATGAGAGGTGAGGACTGCAGGGGGGTCAAAGAGCGGAAATAAGGAGGAGAAGTGAGGGATTCGGCATCCGTGAGAGTCACAGTCAGGACCATGTTTTGTGCAGGCTGTGGCAGCGAAGATAAGCCCTGAAAGTGTGGTGGCTACATTACAACTTGGTCCGTTAATTTTCAGTTCACCACAGGCCTTTTACCAGAGAAATAGTAAACCTAACACAGCGTTAATTGCTTTTGTCTGGATGGTGCTGTGTCATCTGTGTCAAGGCTGCACACAGCCGCAGTCTCGGATGAGGAGCAGGCATCCTGGCCAGGAGGGAGAAATAACTTTAGACAAGGGCTTTCTTCAGTCTGCCCATCCATGTATTTATCTGTAAGGTTCGTGACATTATGTGATAAAAACACAAGCAGTTGTTCAAAAAGAGATATTTTTTTTTGGCCTAAATGAGGTTTATTGTTGTCGTGTTGTTAAAGACTAGCATGGGGAAGACTTTCAGAAACAATAAAACCCAAAACTATAACCTATTGGTAATTAGATAGTTACTGTTTGCCAAATGAACAACCTAGATAAAAGGCCAAAATAGGATAAATCACATATACAGGTGAAGTGTTACTGTTACTGTGTAGTATTAAGTTGTTACTAAAGTTCCCCTAAGTGCAACAGGAAATAAAAGTGCAGCGGAGAAACCAATCAGCTGAAGACACAGGAGAACGATCGAGGCTTTAATTAAGATTTAGTGCTGGGTGCATATGAGATCATCAGGAGGTTTCACTGCCTCTTTAAGAGGTTACACTTGACTTCCCTGCTGCAAATGAAGGCATGGAAAACTTTCTCTATACTGTCTGGTCTACAATAAATGGGTTGATGTGACAAGAAAAGCACCATATATTGTACAAGCCCATTAACCACACTGAGAGAACCAAGTATGCTCAACTTCTTTGTGACCTTTCGCTACTGTACATTTATATGAGTAGCCCTAGATTCACTGGTGTAAAAGATGGACTAAGTTGGCCATTTGACATTAATTTACTGAGATGTTCATCTTAAAATGATTGGATGAGCGTTGATGTTAGTATCCAGAGTTAACGTGTCTGTTGAGTTACTAGTCGTAAATTAAAATGCACTCTGCTATTAATATTTACACTGCAGTTTCTATTTTGGACTTGTCTGGAAAGATCAGATAAAGTCCAGAGGAAGTGGGGCTAATGTAATGCTGTGATCTCCTGGTTGTAATTATGAATATTTAATTCCTAATTAAAGTAATTTGATATCACGCATCACACGATAAAGTTGATAAACAAGAGCATGTTGATGCATCTGAAAGTCACAAACGCACATTACGTGTCATAATTGATGCCTGAAAGCATCCTCACGCCTCGCTTTCATAAACTGTTCAATTTTCATGTGTTTTCATTATTAGCACCAATTACCGTTCCCACATTAAGCTGGGACAGTCTGGTGTTAGCCTCGCAGGTGTTCTGGCTCTCAGCATGATGACTTGACAGAAGTTATTGCAGCAGAGCTCTCGCCTTGTACATCATTTACATTTACCCTCGTCTCCCCTCCGCTCCTTCTACGCACGGTGCTGCTGTTGTCACTCATTAATTAGTCAGCGAGGTCTGACTTTGCAGAAACGCCTGAGCTCAGTTTGCGACGGTCCTACACCTGGATACTTGGACGCATAGTTAATTGTCTCTTGTGGGGATAAACCACTGTGAAAGTGTCAGAAGTGCGCCTCTTATTGGACAAGACTGCTGTGTTTTTGTTTTTAGGGTATTTAATCAGCAACTAAACGCTCGTCCAACTTTGTGATGATTATGGGGATGAAAACAGCACTTCTCGGCTTCAGTTTGATACACTCTATATCAATCCGAGTCTGACTGAGGGTCTTTAATGTGGACTGTGCATTTTTTTTCTTTTATCAGTGGGTTTTTTTCTCCAGATTTGTCCCACTGTCCACAAAACTTGCATGTTTAGGTGGGGTTTAGGAGTGTTCACTGCCTTTACTCCACAGTATAAGTGCTGGAGATAGGCACCAGCAGACCCCCACAACATAATGGCGGGATGGAGTACTATGTTTCACAATGTGTTTCCCATGTTTCTGAAAGTCTGTATGAAAGGCTGAATCCTTCCTCCATGGCCGGTTGGGCTAAAGACATTAAGAAAGCATCTAGAAGTCAATTACTAACTCAAAGGATCAATAATTGCTCTGTTCCCTACAGAGAATAGAGTCAAACAATGATACCAGGACCTCAAAACCCAATTTCCCTCTTAATTAATCTAGTTTTTGTTTAACACACTCGCTCTCAGTCTGGTGGGCCCCAAAAAAATTCACATCATTTATTCATTTGACATTTTGCTCAATATCGAAGCGGCGCAGAAATGATGAATGTTTATGGAGCCTGGTTATAACAGAGAGCTGCAGCTCTGCTTTCAAGACCGCAGAGCACAGGCTGCACGTGCTGGACGACTCAGTCCTTCATACATTAGCCGCTCTCCTTCAGATGACGCACTAATGCACAGGCAGATATTAATGCTATGGACATCTGGCTTAAATAGGGTGCTTTTATGTGTCAGTCATCCCCTGGTAATGGAGGTCTGTTACGCTGGACGCTCGGCAGCACGTGTGCCTGTGGAGCTCAGCAGGCAGCTTCCATTTAAGGCGGCCTCCTCTCCTCCTTAGCGTTTGTTGGAGGTAACCGAGCCTTTAATTGAGAGACTTGTACAAGAAGTGTCTGTTCTAAATGAAGTGTCGTCTCAATGGGATATGCTCTCTTCGTCCTCCTTCACCAGGTACATGAGAACTGCCTGCAACTCGTCAGCGCTCACTTGTCATTAGACTCAAGTATGGAAAGCAGCCCACTCCGTCACTGCAGAGCAAAGTCACAGATGGAGACCACTGTCGAGACTGTGTCGCTCTTTTTGTTTGCGTCTTTTAAGTTTCAACAGTCCCACAGGCCTGGGAACCACAGGTGCAGGATTACAATGGTGTATTTACAATACAGACACAAATCATCCCTCTCTGAAATCCCCTTTTCGTTTGCTCCTTTATCCATGGCATTTTCCCTCCTCGGCAAAGACAAACACTTCTCCCTCCTGTGTTGTGTTGGCTGCAGTCGTCGGTGCTGTTTGCCCATATTAGCGCTGGTTACAAAGCCTTACAAGAGGAAGTTGGCATCACTACGGGGTTTAGCCGGGCATGTGCCCTTAGACACAGTTTAGCCCACACCAGGGCATGGGCTAGAGCCCTGTGAAATGATCCGGCTTGGCCCTGTGTAAACTCTGTTTATCATTCTGCCCCAAATGAAATATCAGACTGTCTTTAACCGTCTTACCTCCTTAATGCTTCAAACTGTTTTTGTCAAGTTGTCAGTCACTGTGTTTCTTCAATAATAGATGAAAACTGTATAACGTTTGGGGCAGAAGTGGAAACAGAAAACCTCTCACACTCTGTGACGTCCGCCACCTACCGCACACACACACACACACACACGCCCCACTCCCCCACCGCCTGTCTGTCTCGTCGGACGTTGCGCGGGGCCCAAACGTAAACAGTCTGAATCACGGCTCACGCTCTTCCCCTTCCTGCCAGGGTGGTTTATGTGCGAGGCGTGTGTTGTTGGGCTGAAGGCTGTGTGACAGGAATAAGAACGACTCCCGGTTGTCGTCTCCGGGGCTCAGCGAATCTCTGCTGCTCTGCAGCTAATTGTCTCCTCCACTGCGTGTCTGCGTTTTGAATGCCTCTGCAGCATTGTTCCTGTCACAGACGGCTGTTTGCTGCTGGAGATAATCGGGAAGGTGCTGCCAAAACTTGAGGGCGTTTGAGGTCATACGAGACATTATGTTTATTTCCCTATGTCCTTTACATCATTTGTGTGAAATAAAACCAGTAACCTCATGCTGGCCTGCATTTGTAGCTCTCTGTGTCAGTTGTGGATGTTAGTCCTTATGTGTTTCTCTCTTTCTGAGTCTGTGTTCGTGGGTGTGTGTGTGTGTGTGTGTGTGTGTGTGTGTGTGTGTGTGTGTGTGTGTGTGTGTGTGTCCCAGAGGCCTCTCTAATGCCGCTGTGAACAGTTTTATCCATATAATCCCCGCACCCTAAGTGGCGAGTAGCACAAGTGGAGAGTAGCACAGTGACTGGGGTAAAATAAATGTGTTGCACTGTGGAGAGCTTTTACCTTAAACGATGATAAAATGTGAGAAAAGGTTGTGACATTCAGTGAAATTTAAAGCTAATCTCCATCACTGTCGTTATGGGAAGACCATGGGCAGACCATGGAAGACAAGCAACCAGCGTTACTCCACTGTAGGAATTCACCTATTCGTGTATACATTTATTTATCTAAAGGCCTGCATAGTGAATCAATGGTTAGTGCTGTCAACTAATCCTCACTGTAAAGGAGGTTCAGATGAAAGGATTTTATGGGCCCATGTTTTCCCTATGTGAGTGTGTATTGTGGTTTTATCCCAGTCCTTAGGTTTCATCCCGCGGTCTAAAAACATGCATGTTTAGGTCAAGAGACTGTTGACCTGTCCAGAGTGTAGTCCTGCATAGTATGTTTCCAGTGTGTGGATGTATGTAGACACCAGTAGACAGCGTCATTATGTCGATGGGTAGATTAATGAGATTAAATGAAATGAAAACTGCAAAGGAAAAAAAATTAAACTTCTCAAAATGTGTTTTATGTTTCAATTTAAAACTCAAGTTATTAAATTACCAAAAGTATTAATAACTTGAGAACTTAAGATTTTATTCTTTAACTGTTGTTTTAAGGTTCATTTTGAGCCATCTTTGAACTAAGACATTTGATCCCTCCCCTACCCATCAAGCTGTAAGACAACTGAACATAAGTTACCAAACATGAGTCAGTGTTTCACAGATCGAGCAACTCTCAGCCACACTTGGCTCCTCAGAGAAGATCTTAAGAAAAATGAGGAACATGTCTAACTTGGCTGACCCATGTCGATCCACTTCAGCAGGCCGACCCAGGAGATCTGCTCCTTTAATTTAAAAGTAGGAAGTGGAATTCATTGTGCTAATTTTGCACTCGCCGAGGCAGACACTGTGAGTGCTCCTCAAAAGCTCTCCCTCTAATGGAATCTAGCAGGCTGAATATATTGACATGATGTGGCTAGACTTTCATGTAGTCATAGCCTATGAGTTGGTTTGCAGTAAGTCTTGCCATCAGAGATATTTGACTCTGACGCTGGAGATGTAATGTGACAGAGCTGGAGGACGTCGTCAGTGGTAAAGTCAGGCATGGAGAGCCTCATCTCACCAATGTGCTTTCCAGTCAATACAAGTCAGTGAATGCTGGTGATATACTCCTTAAAAAAAGTGAGAGTCCGTGTCTGTATTTCTCTGTGATTTTCTGGATAAAAGCATCTGGTGTGTGCCCGCAGTGATTTGAGCTTGTAGGAAAATTATTAAAAATGTACATTGGTTTGTCCTCTCCTGTCAGAACACAGACACAATGTCCTCTACTCTCCTTCCAGTGCTTCAGGAGCACTGACGATGCCCTCTTGTAGGGTCCCCATGTGTCCTGGAAAACTTTGGCTGTGCATGGAAAATTACAGAAAAAAGTAAATTGTCCTTGAAAAACATGAGTTCCATCCATCCATCTTACCTTTTCAGTGTCACAGAGGTCTGCAGGAGTGCAAATACTGTAGGGTGAAGGCTGGGAATACACCCCAGACAGGTCTCCAGTCCTTTAGAGGACATTCACTCACACCAAGAGACACTCAACTTAGAGTCTTCAATCAACCCAATCACACATGTTCGCAAAATAAAAATGCTTTTGGACTGTGCAGTAACAACTGAAAAATGATTTATGGAAAACAGTGGGATTTGTGTGTTTTTCAAGATGGATCGTTTCCCACCGTTCAATGTCGTTAAGATTCAATCAGGCGTATGAGAGGGATTTTTGTTGATCAAATAAGCAATCTTGAGAGTACACCACCATTGAAACCAGAAGACCACCGCCATTTTACGAGAAGGACTTACATGTTTATTCTGGAAATAGGACCTTAGAAAACTTCAATTGCCCAGTTGAAAAGGTTTCAGAGAGCAGTAGGCCAGAGGCTGTGGATAGCAGCTTAACAAGAGGGAAGACAGTTTGTGATAGCGCTTCATTGTCCCGCAGGCACCTGCCTCGACCCAGGAGCTTTCCTGTGTTTTCCTGTCTTGTTTGACTCCACCGGGTTTCAGCTTTGAAGAGACGTTTCCAGAAATCTATTCCTTCTCCCAGCTCAGTAATTCAATCAGGTGGAGTGCTGCTCCTGTACTCACACACTTGCTCTCTCTTTGCAGAGGAAAAACTGCTGTCAACTTCTGTCACCGTCAGCTGTCACTTTGTCATTTCTGTTGCTTATGTGGAAACCGCCAGATTGCTTTTCGCAGAATCACAGGAGATAATCGGAACCTTTTTTGCAACTGAAATCCCCGTTTTGCTCATTTGCCTTCAGCCATTCAGTGCTGCTTTATATGAACTTCAGGAAGATCCATTTTTCAAAGATGTGTAATTGCTCACTATTTATTCAGTCATGCACTTAAAATGACATTTCTCTTTACTTCATCACTTCATCACTCGCAATTTCCATGTCAAGAGTGCAGCACATTACTGTCTTTGTGACCATGTATTTCTCTTGATCCCAAGGGCGACTCCTGAGGGGAAGAAATGGAAAGAGGTGAGCATTCAGTGAGATGTTGTCATTCTGCTGATAACTGGCTCTTTGACATTGTGCCAAGCAAATAGGACCAAGCCTGGATTGAGTCAATAATGCAAACGCTAAGGTCATCTACTAATGTCTGATTCCATAACTGTCTGAACCCGTAATAGCTGACAACAACCTTCAACTGTGCTTGGCTTAATTGAAGATTACAGAGTCATTGTTATGACCTCTAGAAGAAGAGAGATTAATCAATATTTGCTAATTTGCTAATTCATTCATTCATTATCTTACCTGCTTTGCACCCAAATGGTAACCAGACCACATGGCAGGGAAGGCAGGCAATACACCCTGGATGGGATGCTAGGGCACACGCACACACACACACACACACACACACACACACACACACACACACACACACACACACACACACACACACACACACACACACACACACACAAACCATTTACTCTCACTCACACCAAGGAGCAACTTAAGAGTTACCAATTGACCTAAACATGCATATTTTTGGACTGTAGTAGAGTATCTGGAGATAAGCCATTATCTAACCCACAGACTAAAGGAGAACATGCATTCTCCACACAGTATAGCCCAAAGTCCAACTCAGGAGATGAACAGTGACAGTAACCACCATTTCACCTTGTTAAACAATGAGAGATGGACCATAACAAAATCAGCTAAAGTAAGGTAGGTCGCCTGAGACCAGCCTGAGACCAAAGAGCCATCAAACAGTTTTTTTTTTTTTTCTGCTGCCAACCAAACTAAACCCACACTGAAAACCTCAATACAGCACAGAGAAAGCTGAAAAAAACAAAAGAAAAAAAACAGGCAGATCAGAGAGAAACCATCAAGCACTGAATCTACACACAGTCACAGATCACTGCTGCTGCTGAGGCCTGCAGGAGGAGGAGGAACGAGCCAAGGTTCCTGCTCTGTCTTTATTGGTTTCCCATCAGTCAGAGTGGACCTGAGGCACCTCGGGGAAGAAGGCAAAGAATAAACCACTAGTCAACGCCATCTGCACAGCACAACCTGCAGGAGCACGAAACATTCATTAAAATCCAATAATGGTTTATTTTTTCTTCTGCAAAATACAATTATTGCTGAGCCATATGGCATTTCGTGTGGGGAAAATATGGTAACTGGGCTTTAAATAACCCCATGAAAATATATTCAAAAAATTACACACGTACAATCATTTATGTATTATTTTTATTTTATGTTGCCTGATTTAATCAGTGTGCACACCAGTAGATATTTCTTTCAGAGATGTCTGTGCTCAAGATGTGAGTGAAGTGAGCCCCTCCACTGGTCTGCCCAGTGTTGCCAGGCCTGGCAGCCTGTTCTTCAACCAGCGAAACGGAGACCGTACATGGAATCTTAAAAGAAGCGTAAAATAAACTCACACCACATTGTTTATAGTGCGTGACACACAGAAGGATGTAAGAGCGGAGATTTCTCGGATGATTTACGGCGAGCTTGTTCTCTGCCGCGGACTTTCTTATTTCTACGCCTTGCGAAAGATTGATCGATCCCCTTCTTAGCAGTGTTTTCACATCTGTGCGTATGTGGTGTTAAAGTTCCTGTGTGGGTGGTTAATCACTGCTCATGTGCCAAGGTTATATGGATGGGATGAATACAGCAGGAGGTTGTGCATGCCTGCAGGTCAAAACACAGAAAGATAAAGGAGCGTTGTGTTGTTTCTAGCAGAGGCATTTATCACACATTTTCAAACAGCAAGATTTTGTGAATGATTTCTTTGGAGTTTTATATACAAATGCATGGCGTAAAGATCAGCTTAGTCTGTAATTAAGATCAGTGTTATTTATGGAGCAATTAGTGTTATTAGTGAAGAGCATTGTCTAAAGGAAGTGCTGCTTTCGTGCAGCCTCTCCTGTTTCTGGCATCCATTAACGTAAACAGAGGTGATCAAATACAGATGGTTTGCCTGTGAGGTGACTGTTTCTTCTGTGGGTAAAAACTTAGCTCCTAACTGAAGTGTGTGGGCTATTGCGCCCTAAAGGAAATTAGCCCCAGTAGGCATTATCATTGTTTTAGAAATAATAGAAGAAAATAGAATAGAACATTTTCCCAAGAGCTCTGTGGAAATGATTGTCCAAGGAGGCTGAAAGTCAACATCAGTTCATTTTGCTGCAAATAGCTTATGCAGATTTGTAAATAGAAATAGTTGCCATGTAAATTTTAAGTATTGAGGACTAGATGGACAGTTGCGTGTTCAGTGTGCGTTGCTAAGAAATGGAAATGATTTTCATTATGGTGTTTGGCTGCGTTGATCTGCATCACATGAAGGGGAAGTCAAAGCTTGTGTGAGAAGCTTGTGAGACGTACAAACACTCGCATACAAACAGAGCAGACACTTTGATCTTTGCCGCGAGCATGATTCATATGGTTTGTCTCTCCGTAGTGAAGAGGACGGGTTCAGGCCTCTTCCCCACACAGTGCCCTCTTCTCTTAGTCAGTGTGGAGGGCTCTTTCCTCTGGCCTTTATCATATCACATCCACCCACACCAGTGACAATGACTGGAGGGGAAAAGGCTCAGACGGCCCAGCGTGAGTTCAGCTGGTGTCATTGCTGCCCTGAAAAAGTGGTATCCGCTTATTTTGCAAGTATGCTCTATTGTAGATAGGATGCAGGATCCTAGGAGTGCTAAGATAAAGAATTTCACTGAGATGCTCCTTCATTCCCTTCCTGCAAAGACGAGCATGTGTCTCGGGTTTCCCCGCTCGCCTCGCTGTCATGTCCATCTCCCTTTATCACCAGGTTGGTGCAGGAAGGAAGCAGCTTTACTGCTGCTCCGGCTCAGTTTCCCATTCACAAAAACCATCCTGGCAGCACCCTGAGTATTATGACAGCACACTGATGGTCGGATCGTCCCCAAAGGAAATAAACCAATTCATCCAGTGCACAAGTGTGCTCGTGGTGAGTCGAGAAGAGTGCGAGATGAGATAATGAAAAACCTTTTGCATGGAGGGTACATGGCCTCTCTATTGTTTGAGAGGACCTCTGCCTGTGTGTGCACACCATCTGGTATAGAAGGGAGATAATGCTAAGTGGGTGCGTTACGATAGCTGAGACTAAGTGCCAGGCATGTGTGTGTGTTTGTGTGTGTGTGAGCTGTGAAACAACACTGTGTCCTTCTAAATCCTTGTCTGGATGCAAGCACAGCAGATGCAGGGCGCCTGCCTCCATCATGGACGGTGATCAGTAACACGTTTGACCTGCTGTCTGCTCAGTCAGGACGACCGTATTGGCTGTTTGCACTTTTCACACAACGGACCGCCGAGCGCCGAGATGAAGCTCTAAGCCCCATCGGCTGCAGTGACGCCAATGCAGGATTTCCTAGAACTTCACTAGAAAATGTATGTTTGCATGAAATATAAAGCGTCACCTCTGTGACCACCACTTTAGATTTGAGATGCAGGTCTGAGGATGTTTGTGTCGCTATGGTTAAAAGTGGCATACAATGGTTGACTGGTGTCATCAGAAATGCCTCGGATGTTACAGTATTTTACATTTTATGTTGTATTTTACGTCACATTCATTCAGTCCTTTCAAGTCCTCTCAGATTTGTTCAGATTTCTTCCATTTCGATGTCATGAATCCATGTTTGGATGAGAACATGATGTTATCTTTGGACCTAGAATATTCAGCAAACCCAAGGTGAAAGTTTTTTTTTTCAAGCTGCAGCTGAAGCATTGCAGATACAGGTAGACACAATGTCTGTAGTATTATATCATTCCACCTCATTCGGTCTCATGAAGTGTCCAAAAGAGACAGCCAAAAGGAGTCGTTTATTGTGTAACTGCAACTACTGCAACTATTGTGTAACTGTGTCCAAACAAGGTCTCCTCGGACGAATAAATGAACTTTTACATTTCTATTTGCAGAGAGTCTCTTGTGATCTACAGCAATGATCCAGATTTTTGGCACAGTTTAGTAGATCCAATTTAGTCCAGAATGAGAGAAATCATTTAATATGCGAAAAAAAATGACACGTCAGTATTATCCTGAGGCCACGGTCATTTCCACCGATTTTTTGGACCTTAATAACTCATTTCCCTTTTTAATAAGGTAAAAAAAATCCTACAATTCATGTCACTGTAGGTTGTCTGCTATTGCGGCAGAAATTAATGCCTTTCACACATGTAACTAACACAACTCACTAGAAATGAAGTGTCCTCTGTCTTGAGGAGGAGATGCCATTAAGCGCCGGTCTGGGCTGTGCCAATATTGATTCTGTATGTTCTTGCCATGGTGTATCGTTCAATGTCACACCCGTCATGCTATACTGAAGTTCAGGTAAAGACACTTTGTGCCGAAGATGTGATGTAGGTAATTCATCTGCGATGTGTTTCAGTCCTCATCGAGACCAGGACATCACGTCTCAGACCTTAGCAGTGGCTTCACTATTGTCAGAGAAATTATTTTAAAGCTGTTCACTAGTTTTCCATGAACCTGTGTCTAGATTCAGATCAGACTATGTTCCTACCCTTCTGCTCTATCTAACCCTGGTTTCTGCTCCACATCTCACTATCAACCAATCAGCTTTGATCTGAAGTGTGATTTGAGCAAGAAATAGTTCTGTAGAAACCACTAGTCACTGCTGTTGAAATGATCTAGGTGTTTCTCTTTATAGCACTGACCGTCGGGACACCTGTGCATCCAAGCTGAACTATGCTTCAACTTTGCAATGTGATTATTTAGCTCTCCACTGAAGGCGTGAGGAATCGGCAGCCCTGGCAGATTTGTAGTGGTGAATGTTTAATGTTGTTATTATGCTTGCCTACTTTTTCCCTTCTAGTTAAGGGTCCGACCATGCATTTTTAATGGCCTGTCTCTTTGTGGAAGCAACACATTCACAAGCTAAGTGTTTGAGTTTGTCAGCTCCATTGTTGTGGCCACTACATAATGTCCGTAGCATGGCCTCAATCTTACCTACCACCACTTACCGAGACATATCTGGTCTGTAACTATATCCCTGTATAACCCTAATTTATCTCTCTGCTGTAAACTCTTAGAAAAAGTTTTTGTGACTTAAACCTGAGATGCAGTGTGTAGACTTCTGCAGAGTGTAAGATTTTTGTTTGCAACCACAATTTATTTATTTATTTGAAGCTTTTAATTCATATCTTGCCATAAGGTGTAACTACTGTGATTTATAGTCTCCTACTTAAGCTATTCGGTCCCATGTTTAGCTCATGTCATACTCTTATCCAATTGTCCCCTTGCAAATCTCATTTTAATGCCTTTATTTATTGCCACGTCGACAGTAAAACTCGCAGTACTATTTTTGAATAATAAAAGGCCCGACTATAAGCTTACAGTGAAACTGTTGACTGGGCATACTGTACACTGTACTCTGCTGCAGTGCTTATTTAAATGCCAGACACGACAGCAGCTCTTACCTTTCTCCACACAGAGCAAGCGTTAAGATACTCTCCCACTTGACTTTGAAACAGTTCTCGGGTCTGGATTTCATCACTCTAGGTTTCATGGCTGTGGTCTTTTGACGTAGCAGTGAAAGGTGCCTCTGATAGTTGTTTGTAGCTAGCTGCTGAGGATTTGTATACATCAGTCAGTCTCAAGTCTGAGGGCGGCTTCTGCCGTGCATCCTTGGCGGTGAGGAGTGTAACCACAGACAGAGTTGTGGTGAGATGTCATCAGTTCTGGTCTATTTATTTAGCTTTAGTTTGTTGTATTCATATGGTTTCATCTAGTCTCTAGTGTTCTCTCATAGCAAATCACTCACAATAAGATACCGCTTGTCTGCCTTCTTTTAAGTGTGTATGCATGACTGTTGATGACGAAGGCATGGACCAAGTCCTGAAACATCTTATCCAGCTCATTGTTACATCTGAATAGATGGATCCATTGGTAAAGAGTCACAAAATACCATACTGTACATCCCAGTAGAAGAGAAAGAAAAGATCTTTATAGTATTGATGCTGTGAAACTATTGCATTTTTCTACAGTTGAGGACTGAAATTGTGATGGCCGAATCCCTGTTCAGTAATTCAATTAACTGGAGTCTGTGGCGGGAACAAAATGAACTGAGGCTGTAACATTTGCTAACTTGAATCCCTTGTAATGCTGCAATTAATTTGACGGTTGTTTTTTTAATATTAATATTATGCACCACACTCAGGCTATGTGTGGTTAACGGCAGTCACGCTCCACATTCTTTTCTTCCTAATAGGAGTTCAAAAACCACCACACTCTCCGAGTCTCTCTGGCAGAGCCCCAGGGACGCACAGCCTCACCGAAACAACAGAGCTGGGGAGACTATGTATATGCATAAAAACAATAAAAGCAATGTATCTAGCAGAAACTTAAAAATCTGCCTTTGGCAAGCAGCTTCCAACTATTTCACAGACATAAATAGCTCCCGACAATTCAGGAACACCAATCTTTGTCATTAGCATATAGCCTTAGATATTGTGACCTAGCCTCTTTGACTTCTTTTGGTTCCTTTGGCTCGTTTGGCTCTAATGTTGCTCATTCAGCTCATGGCTGAATCCTAAACTATCACAACAAATATTAATATCAAATAATTCTAACAAGAAAAGAGAGTGGTGTCAATCACTGCTGCAAGGTTATATTGTGAAAAAACGTTTTTTTTTAGAAATATTGAATAGCACACTGATTTTGTTATATAATTTTCCTGGGTGCTCTCAGTGGTAAAGTAGCCATTAGGAGTCAAAATTTGTCTGTCAGAGGACTATATTTAAAAGGAAAGAAGGAAGGAAAACAAGCAACAACAATGAGTGAGCAGTGCCTTACTCTGCATCACTAATAAGTATAGCACAGCATCCCTGTGGAAGGACAATAAACAGGAGTTATGGTCAGATATTCAGGAGAATGAAAGTTGATTGTGTTGAAAGTCATTATTCCTGTTTTGTTTGCTCGATGCTAATGGCCCAGTATGTTGTTGCTTCCTACCAGACTTTCACCTCTCAGCTTTAAGCTCCAGCAGTGACTTGTTGTGAGTGCCCAGCTCAGTCCCTTGAGCGGGAGGGTTAACGGAAGGACACAGAGAACAGGTGCACAGTGGCTTCGCTCCTTCTCATGCCGTGCACATCACTGGCCATTTCCTGGAGAAAAGCCTGAGAGACTGCTCAACTGGGACATTTCGCAACCGTCTTTCTTTCTGTTGCTTTATTATTTGTTCTCTCTCCTTCATCATTTTCCTCTCCCACTGTTCTTACATCGTCTTAAATCATGTTCTGCCTCCGAGAAGCGTTACTTAGAAGAGGGTTAAAGTGGTGATGAGCGCTCAGAGTACAGTTACCACTATATCTCCTACTGGTTTCCTGCTCGTGGGCCCACTTCTCCACTGTCGCCTGTCCTGTGATGGAGCCCCTGGGAGCATAGGCCTCGATCTCAACAAGAACAGATTTACAGAACTGAGCACACTGATTGGGAACGTACTCGCAGCATCACTGAGTCCAAGGGCAATAAGATGGCAGCCTGCTGACACTGAACATCTTTTTAAAGAGGATTGCTGTCTGTCTACCTGTCTGTCCGTCTGTCTGTCTTGCAGGGTTGTTTTTAGCAGCATGTGAGTGATTAAAGGTGAATGAGTAAAGGTGAAGTTCATCAAATATGCAGGCATGGTTTTTTGTTATGAAGGAAAATCTGTGTGTCTGTTTTATGCTTTGCAAATTACAGATTGAATTGAAGTTTGGCAACAATACAATGAATTTCTGTAGTTTAATGTCTTTTTAAGTTAGTTAAATGAACAATCCATAGTGAATAAAAGGGTATTTTCCAGACAAATTTGATTCTTCAAAACATTCACCTGAGAACTTTATGCATTAAGGATCAGTGACTAAGTGTGACTGCGAGTCACTGAGCTCCAAAGCGCAGGGTAAAACAAAATGTTCTGCATAAGAAAATTCAAATTGTCTCACTTGGAAGTAAAATAAAATGTTAAAGCAATTAGTCCACACTGTCACTGTAAGCCCAGGCACATGAAACATTCACACGGACTTCCTCGCAGTAGATTTCCACCAGCTTTGTTT
This sequence comes from Karalla daura, assembly GCA_029224185.1. Taxonomy (NCBI): domain Eukaryota; kingdom Metazoa; phylum Chordata; class Actinopteri; order Chaetodontiformes; family Leiognathidae; genus Karalla; species Karalla daura. The sequence goes on from CM055190.1 coordinate 15,338,645, forward strand.
AGTGAGGGGTCAAATCTGGGGAAGAATGATCTAGCCTGAGCAATTTACATAAGTGCCTCAGTGATGTGCTGCAAGAATGAATCACCAGCATGCAGCCAAATGTAAAATAGTGGCTGTGCATGCACAGGAAGGGCCAGTCTGTACATCTGCTGGAATTTCATGGCAAGGATGTCTCCATCCTGAAACTGTGAGCAATCAGCACCATTGGATATCATGTATCGGGGATCTGTCTATCTACCTATCTGTTTATTCAATTGTCTACGTGTCACTTTCAGCACCTTATACTGATTAGTGGCCCTCTAATACTCTACCACTCTACTGAAAAATACACAATATAGAACTTGCAGCCCGACATTTAACAGCCTGTTGTTTTTTGGGGTTTTTTGCAGACGTGTTTATTCATTTAATCTTTTCTATATAAATACTAAGAGACCCACTAAACCTGTTTTACCCTTCAGTACACATCACCAAGATATTTAAATCTGTGATGATACTAAAGCATTCGAGGTATTGCTTAGAAGACAGCCAAAAAATAGCTCACAACGTTGCAGAATACATCCTCGACCTGTCTGCACATGGCTCTACAGTAGAACTGATGTGTTGCTTCCATTAGATTGTCATGGAAAGGCATGATGAGCGTGCCACTTAATGCCTGCTCTTCGAAGTATGGAAAGTAGACATTACCATATCATGAGATTATAGTAAGCCATTTACAGGCTTTTGCTGCTGGCGGCCTTGGAGCTGGCAACTTTCACAACAGTGAAAATCAGCATAAAGATCATGCAGCAGGGTACTGAATTATGCTGACTACGAGCGCTGCAGTGACGCCTCAGAGAAGCGGCCGTTGCTGCGGACCACCATCAACTATTCTTTGACTTAATCTCTTGCTGCCCAGGAGCTCGGAGTTATGCATAAACACAAAAGCAAAGCAAAGTATTGTCAAAGCACCAGTGTTTCCAGACGCTTGCCTGGTAAACGGCAACCTTTCAGGACCACTCACTCAGCGGTTGCAATTTCTATCCCTTAACTTAAAGTGACACCATCATTTATTGATGAGGTGTTTCCCAAGTTGATATGGAACCCCTTTCAATAATTAATCTGACGCAATGGCTGGCCAGCCGGAGGGAGCGGCGTGCTGCTGCTCACGCTCCCCCTCCAAGGACCACAGTGATCATTTGGCCCCAGCCGGGGTTATTTCCATCTCTCCGTTTATCACTTTTATAATAGCTGTGATGAAACGCCGCACGTGCCTCCATAAAGCACTTACGGGCCTCTGCTTGTTTAATTCATTCCTCTTCCTCTGACAGGCCTGCACTAATCTCATTTACCCATGAGTCAGTGTGGCTAATAACGCCGATGCCTGCAAACCCATCGCATGTCTCATAAGGAACATATTACATATATGAACATGGGAAAATCCAGGTACATGCAAAGCTCTGTTGCCAACAAGAAGAGGGGTTAAACCTGCTGAGGTGGTAAACAAAGCTCATCTAAGTTCAATAAAAAACTGATTCCGGTACCATAGAAAACTGACATTTTACACATGCTTTAATCTTATCTTTCCCTGAAAAAGTTTATGTATTATATGTATACAGAGAAACAACTACATTTGTGTTCAGGTAACCTCAGTTTAAGCCTCCATATTTATGTATCACTCAGTCTGCCAAATATTATCTATCAAATATATTACTGACTGTTATTATTGTTTTAATCAAATCACAAGAAGTTCTGCTCACTGACAATAGCGCAAAAACAAACTCAAATACATTGTGTATTGTGTTGTAACACTAAGTGTGACGTGTTGACTCTTGTGTCATGGGTCATTGGGTAAATGGTATTTAATTGAATTGTTTGGAATATAATGTAGATAGATTCATGGGCCTATCCCTAACTCTATACACAGCACTGTCATAGGTCTATGGTGGAGAAATGCACATTTTAGACAGCTGAATAAAGATGCCATGAGATCTCTGGGATTGTTTAATGGCTTCAGTGCATGTAGACTACGTCTTTGTCTAGTCTGTATTTTATATGCAGGAAAATTGAATGTTTGGCTGCTTCAGTGTGCCAGCAACTGCTTGTCAGTACAAACTAATTCCAAATGAACCTGTTGGAAAACAGGCCGACGTGAGGCTCATTAATAGTTCCAATTCTCTGCAACATGATGAGATGAGTTGACAGTATAGGCAGAGTTTGAGTCATGCTTTGTTTACTCTGACGTCTGATGCAGCTCAGCTGATTAAAACATTGCTCAGTAAACCTCTTTAAAAAGCCCAATTAGTACAACCTCACTGTGGTGCTAAGATGTCACATCTGAATGTCACTAGTTCACCTCTTTTATCAATTTACAAGGAAAATTAAACATCTCCTGGTGTGTAACATTCAAGTTAACCTGGAGGACTGTGAGACCAAAGTTGTTGCCAAAGTCAACAACACTCTGCAAACTCTAAGCTATAGGTACATCCAAAAGAGTTTATTCACAATGTATTGCACAGTCAGTGTTAAGTCCCTGTGTTTAGTATAAAGTAAAAAATCAATCTCTCTGCAGCCTGCTGTATAAGTTCCAAAGTTTCAAGTCATTTGTCTTCATAGCAGGTTATTTTATTTCCTGCTTCCCTAATGTCTTGGCAATAAAAGAGTTTTAATCCTAAAATAGCATGAATCTAATTATTCTCTCCCCCAACAGCAGTAAAACCTAAGGGAGTGAAAACTGAGGGAAGTGATTCCCACACCGAAATCACATGACCACGCACCACATAAAAGAGCTGCAGTGGGTCTACTCAAAAACAATAAAGCGCTGCTTTAACCGGCAACATATAACATTTCCAGGCTGGAGCCTCCAGTGCATTGCAGCTCGGCTCCAGGTTGAAATCTCATAAGGATGTTGAGGAACGCTTAACTACAGATCAATAATGTTTCTGGCTTTTGTGTCCCAGTGGAGCCTCGGTCAGCTCACTGAAGTTCAGTGTCTCTCATTAGTATGCATCTCCACACCGCATATACATAGTGAGTGTCTGGTCAGCTGCCTATAGGCCCTGCTGCTTTGTTCTCAGGCAGAGCGGCGTGGGATGGACTGAGAGGGCGTTTCAAGCTCATCATTACAAACTGCATTAGAGCACAGAGTCAGGTGAATTACCAGCAACAACAGGATTACCAGCACACTTTGTAACACAGCAGAGGACGCCCGATCAGGAGCTCTTTATTATGTCAGTGCACTTAAAAATCCATTGCAACATCTGATAAATCCATTGTGGAAAACGTACAGGCTTATATTGTGCTGATGCTGCTGAAAGCATCATCACAACAGTGCAGTCTGTCTCTGGAAAGAAGTTTGTGGCAAGGAGTGAGGAATCCTTCATCAGTGCCTTCAACTAATGCATTTCATCCCTTCTCTCTACAGCTTTAAAGAGTGAGACTGAGATAAATCTCCTCGCCTCAGTGTTGTTGCTTCATACTGTTGCTACTAATTTGGACATGGATCATCAGCAACAATAACAGAAACACAGACCCACACTACGGCATGGCATATAGAAACACAGGCAGTGACAACATGATTAATCGGCAAATCTTTTTTGGGCTGTAATTTTCACCACATTGCACAGCAGACGGAGGGAGTGGGAGGTGCATGCTCTGAAGATATTATAGCTGTGGAGGTTTCACAGGTGTACCAGAGGCATTTAGAGCAAAGTCAGGAAGATGGAGGTTCAATGTGTGCATATTTAAGGTTGCACAGGGCTGCGTGTGCTTCTATTCTTGCCACTGATCGAGTCAGCAGGCCTGTCTCTGTGAGTCAGGGCGTGTGGGGTGACAGTGACATACAGACATACTGACAGAGGAGATGGAGCCTCGGCCCCAGTGCGTTCTGGGTAAGGCCAAACAAGTGCATGGCTTGGCACAAGTGGAGTTCATAGGTTTAGGGTCGGTTAAACTCTGGCTTCTCACAACAAGAGGGTCAGTGGTTCAATGTGTTTAGTTATACTGTGCAAGATTTTAATAATAGACAAGTATTGTTACAATGTATAGTTTGTGCTAAAATACATATTTGAGTTGAACTATTTATTCTTGATGTGTAAAATCCCTAGATTGATGCTTCAGTCATTTTGATCGTGTCAAAAAGAGTGAGACAAAATTAAGTTACCCAAATTGCATAAAAAGTCATGGAAAGAGCACAAGAGAAAGAGAGAGAACAACAGAAAAATTTGTGCATAGTCAGAGAATTCCTGAGTCTGCCTCACAAAAAAAACTAGAGACCGGAGGATAAACGGGTGCGAAACACTCGAAACCAATTTCCCGTCAAGCTCATAGATCAGTCACAGGCTGAGTGCACACTTGTGCACACATGGTCTACTGTGGACTTGTTCACACGGTATTTGGTGTATGGGTATTTGGAGTGAAGCAGCAGAAGCCAGCAGTGCAATTCTGCTGTGAGAAGCAGAGCTTGGACGTCTTTGAGTAATGAGTAAAACAACACAACATGTTTGGTCTTACACGTTCAGTTGTCCAGTATAGCGTCCTCTTGCAGCGTTTGTTTTCAAAGGACTGTATCCCCCCACTCAGTGTCTGCTGTGGGTGTCCAGCTTTCACATCCACAGAGCAGGGTGGGAAGCACCAGTGATTTGTAAAGTCTGACCTTCACAGAGAAGCGGGTGGAGCTGCTTTTCCAAGCACAGGCTGGTCTTGTCATCGATGAGGCTGACATCACTCCAGTTTTGTTCGTATTTCTTTTGTGGAGCTGTTGCCTTCACTTGCAAAGGTCACAAGGGAACTTCTTAACAACTTCCAGTGTTTGCCTGCTCATTCTGATGTTGGTTGGTGGGATCTTATTTTTTTCAGAACGCAGCTCTATGCCATATGCTCTAGGTGGTTTCCCATTATGTCAAATGTATTGCTATATACTGTAGATTGCTATCTATATTCAGCTGTCATTGCTATTGTGCAGACCAGTCAGCTTTACAGCCTCAGTCAGTGGACTACTTTGTCACACATAAGTACATATATATACATATATATGTATATACAGTATATACAGTTAGAAAATGGTTACAAGATGAGCTTTGACCTGAGGAAGATAGAGGAAAATTATTCTGGGTTATACTCCAAGGTAACAAGAAAATGTGAGTGAAAATGAAAATGGGAGTGAAAAGAGATGTGAAAAAGACAACCCATCAAAATGTGGCTATTTTCCATGAATGCCAATAAGTTCAGTGTGACTTTGACAATTGCACTGTGCAAAGAGAGGCAATAACTCTAATCTCAGCGTGTCGCGGTAATGTTAAGCCGCATGCTGCCTCAGGGGTATTCATTCTGCCATATGATCTGACATAGACGGGACCAGAGGTGTGAACGAGCCTCGTATGAGAGATTCTCACATTGCGTGAGGCGTCCCAACAGGGATTGCATCTGAAAATGCTTCATACGTGACCCAGTCACTCTCTTCTACCGACCTCCATGTTTAATTGCTGTGCTGTGGCGTCCTGTGTTGGGAGAGATTAATCAGTGTCAACCCTCCTCGCCCGTTCTCCCTCCGTCTCCTCCCGCTCTGTGTTTGGGTTTTGTCTTTCTCTTCTCTTTTCCCCTTTCCGTTCTCATATATCTGCCTCTGACTTTCTCTGACTGTGCACTTTTGTGTCACCGCATGTGAATGCAGTGTCTCCTCTAAAGGGCACTTTAGGATATTTTATAGCGTCCTTTGCCTCAGAGAAAGAAAAGCTCGAGCCTGATATGTGCGATCCGCATGGTGCAGTGGGAGAAATCCTAACACTGGATGCACAGTGTGCACACCCACTAAGCAGGCATGTAGAGATCATGTCAGTACTGTTTGTTAAGCAATGAATGTGCCTTGTAAGGCAAACAAAGGGTGCAAGAAGAGTGCAGAGTATTTGGTTTCTGACTGAAGGTTGAGCTTTTGAAGAACAATCCCACTCTTTAAAGTAAATTTACAGCTACGTACAGTTGACTAGCCTTAATAAAAAAAAAGAATGGGATGTCAGGGACAGCCAGTCTGGTATTCATCTAAGAAATAGTCAGAGAGAAAGTATGGGTTAAACAAACACTACTGCGTGTAGTGTTTGTACTCAGTGCTGTATTGCAACACAGTAGCTTGGTACAAGTAAAAAGGCTTGAAATCCTGATCAGACAAAGGACCTTCTGGTGTACCCTTGTGTATCCTTTGCCCTATGTGAACTGTTGATAGGCTCGGGCAGACTCCCATGGCACTGTACGGTTCAAAGTGAGTAAGATGATGGATGGACGATACAGTTAGATAACCATAATAAAGAGTGGAAAGAGAGAGACATCCACCCTGGCATTCATCCAATAGATAGTCCAGGAATGTACAGCTCATACAAACCAGATACATGTTCTTCATAACTGAGCTGTGATGTGCTGTGGCTATAACTGTGGCTCAGTCGGGCTTTCTGTTTCCAGATTCTGTGCTGGGGTAAATTCATACAGAAAAACATCGATGTTCTCTCTAAACTCTGAGCAAGAAAGCAATCAAGAAGGTTTCACAAAATATTAACTTTTTATTTAGACGTTGGCACTTGTTTGACAGCTGACAATTGGCACAACTGGGTGAATAACTGGGTGAATTTTGAGAGGAAAGATGGAGACTGTGAGTTTTGTGCATATCCACTAACTCTACATATGTACCGGCTCATGATTTCATGCATTCACTTACCGCCTTGCTGCCCACGTAGCTTACTCTGGAATTAAATCTAAATAAAACAAGGTGTTGATGAGTCTTTTGGGGCATGTGCAGCGTTATTCAAGGACCCTGCTCTCTATGAGTTGAACTGTCCCTGCCAGCGCTGCAGACCTGCCTGCTCACCTCACACCCTCACAACACGATCTCCACGGGGCAAAACATTTGAACTTGAACTTATATCATTTTCTTTGCATTTTATCTTTTTGAAACGGGTTGCCCCTCCCGGTTGCTAATGATGATACAAGAAGCATTGCGCAGCAAGCCTTTCCTCTCTTCTTCATCTACCTACACTTTGTCTCAGTGCTTTCCCAGGTCTTTTTCTGCAGCAGAAATTTCTCAGAGCTTTCACAGGTGGCGGCTGCCTGAATATGAATATTTGATAGCCCTCGTATATCTCCCTTGTGGATAGTGAAATATTAAAACACTTTCTGGTGGCCGGTTTGACTTCACAGAGGCTCTAAAGAATGGTGAAGGGTCATTTTGATGCAACACTATCAGTATGTTTCCCAAATCTTCATCTCATAATGAGTTATGCTCTTTGTTGTTTTGCTTAGGCAGAGTGCAGACTCCGTATGTTTACATGTGTGTGTACCGCTGATCTGCTGGGGGTTCGTTAACTGTGTCTGAATATGCAAATACTGAGATGTAGAGGATGCAGGTGAAATGGTGAAATCTCTCTTTCTCTCATGTCCCTCAGTGTCATTTCCAACGTGTCATCATGTGAATTGTCTCTTTCAGCGGGATGCTAAAGGACAGTACCTGTTTGACCTCATCTGCCACCATCTCAACCTGCTGGAGAAAGACTACTTTGGCATCAGATATGTTGACCCAGACAAACAGAGGGTGAGTATGAATTTTTAATAGGAAAAAACCATTTGCATTTTCTTTGGATTCGAATCAGTTGGATCCAGTGGTGTCACTGTGCTACCACCATGTGTCGTGATTTGCCTTCTTCTCCCTTGTGATTTCCTAATTCAGTTTTGCAGCTTTTTATTTATTCTATGTACACTAGCCTTAATATACGTCAATTTACCAATGCGCGTATGAGTCTCGATTATTATTAGATTCATCATTTTTTGCCTTGAATCTAATTAGCTCACATAGATAACACAATTTGCATCTTTGGCTAAGACAGTATCAGTCACTTATCCTGTCAAATGTATTTCTGCTATCAAATAGACTCTATTTAAGGATGACAACATTAACAAATTGCATAGTTATTTGTTATTTATAAATGTGAAACCTCAAAGGTCTGTGGAAACTCTGTGAAGCTGATGCAGGGATAAAACTCCATCTGTGCCCACCTGTTCCGTAGCTGCTCCGCACAATGTCAGTCTTAACCATCTCCTCACTCCTACACACACACTCTGAGAGTGTGTACAGCACATTATCACCGCTCACAGGCGGCGACAGATGCCTAAACGTTGTTAGGTGTAAACGCAAGCTTGTGCCGTTCTAACGAGCCCTTTGTACCGCCACATAAATATTCAGCACAGGTACAACTTGAGGCTGATTATGCAAGCTGGCAGGAGGTCCCCCACCGTACAGTCCTTCTGATTGATATGAATATCAATCGCAGAAGTTAACACAGACCTTGGTTTGAAGGTTGAGGGGGCTCATGCTGAGTGTTTGCTAATCAGGCACTTTTGAGTTGTCAGAGGGGAAAGCAATGCTTACAAGGCTTTGTGGACGCCTTTGACAGCATTTTATGGACTGATTGAAAGGTATTTTAAGAAAATATGTGCAAGTTATTTATATTCTAAAAGGAAGAAAAAAAAAGTTAATCATGAAAAGCCAACTGCGTCATTATGTTGAATCCTGTGCTGTGAGCACAGAGTCCCATTATTGTCAGTGTGTCATCATCTCGCTGATTGGAGCCAGTTTGGCCGCGTGATGTTTAGCACTCTGACAGAAAACAGCTCTTTCCTGATTGTCTCTCTAATAGCTTTCCTCCCTCCACCCCCTGCACGCTGACTGTGTCGGAGGGGGCCTGAATACACAGAAGGTGAAGGGAGGGGAATAATTCAACTGAGCCCTCCAGCTGCAGATTGCCAGTCATCGCGCAGGCAGCTTGACAGACAGGCCCAATGTCCGGTGTGCAAGTCCTTACATGTCTTGTCTCCCTTTCAGCATTGGTTGGAGTTTACCAAGTCAATTGCCAAACAGATGAAATGTAAGTATGTCTCGCCTGATCAGCTGGTTAAAACCAGTCAAACCAAAGTAATGCCATGCTAAATATATGATGCAAAAACAAAGGAAGCACACAGATCATGCATACCATACCAACCTTGATTGGTTTAAAACTCACAAGCCAATTTTTCAACATCAGACCATGTGACTAACTAGCACTAAGTGAAAAGTCACAATAGTGTGCTCAAAGACATGGATCTGTATAGTTTACTAGAACATTTGCAAAATGAATGGTCATTACACTACAGTGGTGAGCCTCACAACCCAATTCGCACCATGTGTAATTGCTGCCAGCACATTTTAATGTTCATCTCATTTAGAGATGCTTCTGGATGTGTGTGTGTGTGTGTGATGCCTGTGATGGACTTCCAGAGTGCATTCCTACCTTTGCCCTATGTGCTCCTCTAGACCCCTGCGACACTGTGACAGTGGGTTAGATAATGGACAGAATGAGGACTTGAATAACATTTCTCACAACTTTCCTCCCCAGCTCAGCCTCCGTTCACCATGTGTCTGCGAGTCAAGTTTTACCCGCCTGACCCCGCTGCCCTGAGAGAGGAAATCACCAGGTTAGATCTCGTGACAGCTGGAGGTGGAGCGGGTGGCGGGCGGGGTGCTGAGGGTTTGGGCGGATGGATGCGAGTGACATTTCACTTTGATGCCTCGAACAAGAAAGCCATCGGACTGTCACACCGTCGCCGCTTCAGTGATTTGCTCCACACTTCCGATGGAAGAGGAAGGTCCAGCCTCCGCTCCGCTGTCACACTGTCTCTCTGGCTGATGGACAGTTTTCAACGCAGGGGGGTCAATGAGAGCGCAGTAGATTTGTGAGGAGCTGCCCACGCGCGCATCGCGAGGCGTGGGTCACGCCGCGGCGTTTGTTTTTTATTAGAGAAACGTGTCAAAGTGAAAACGAGAGGAAGCGACCCTGCGTTGTGAGTGCAAGCGTTTTCCTAGAGGCTGAGTAAGCACAGGGTTTTCTCAGCACACTGGAGATAACATCCAAATATTTCACGAATCTTTCCACAGGCAACCGAGAGATCTTGATAAATTCTTATAATATTGTTCTTCCTCTGATATTGCAGCTCAGATCATTCATGCCAGCTTCCTTTTCTTTTTTATCTTTTTCTTTTTTTTTGTTGGAGCACTTACAGTGCTGGTACTTTCTGGTGTTGGGCTACCATTATCTTTTCTAAAACAGAAACACACATTTGACCCATTAATACACTCAACTTAGGGCAGTTACTTAGCACACGGCTATTTTTTACAAAGTCATAACCACAATTTAGAAATATTGACAAAGAGCAAACATGAGAAGCATAAAAATTGGTCTCCACAGCACTTAAAGACGGCTCTTATTAAATCCAATAGATTGTCTCTATCTTCTGCCTTTCTATTAATGCCTTTGTCTAATGAAGTCAGATCAAAAATATACCCACATCTGACAGTTTTTATTTTATGCCCCTGCTGCCAGCTTTCAGATAATTGAAAAATGAAGGAGAGCACTTAGTAGCAGTTTTATTTGATTTTATCATCTTCGGGACCTGCTTCTGAAGGCTGCAGTGATCAATTCCAGCAATTTCATGATAGCTGATTTCACAATAAGGTGGCGAGGGAGAATATTGGACTACTTTTTTTTATTTTCCTTTATCTCGGCTTTCCCTCTTTAAATATCTACAATCGCACGAGGTTCACGCGGACACAGCCATTTCGGTATTCAATTAAAGTAAGTCTTGATGCAGAGCAAGCCGCCACTGCGCTGTGAGTGTGAGTGACAGACTCGACAGCTGAACAAACTGCTGTGATGAGCGAGCCGGAGCGCTGCGGAGCGCACAGATCCCTGTAAATCACATCCCTCGACTGGTTGCCGCGCAGTGAAATCTCTTATTGGCGATGCAGCTCGTCCTGGTAGAGCAGAGCACCGGCAAGGGACAGCTACGCCATCTGCTCTGACTGGAGGCTTGCACACACGCAAACACACACACACACACCTAAAAGCATAGTAGAAAAGCAAGAACATAACAATATCAACCTCTTGTACACTGTGATGCTGCTTTAAGGGCCACAGCAGCAATCATTGTGGCTAGGTTTTAACAGATTTGACCAACTAGAATAACAGATTCATTGGTTTATACCATTTGCCGGTGAAATAGTAAATGAGGCTCAACCATTAACACACAAATGAACAGAGCATGTTACTGTACAGATGTCGGGCGATATCACCAGGTAATAACTTCAGCAATGTGTATTGTGAAAGGCTTCAATTTATAGACCAACTCTTCCCTGACATTTTGCTCAGCAGTGCTCAGTACTGCTATACTATTTATTGCTCTGCTGCTTGGAGAGAAGCCGCCGCACTAGCATTGGAAATGAATGTTGGCCAGGCATTGACATATGAGTAATCGCTGGCTGTTTGGGACGAGCCCAGAAAATTGAGTCTCTCCCGAACGTCTTCAATGCACAACCCACAGTCACATCTGAAAGTATTGTCTATTGTGAAAATGATTGCGCTTTAGCCTGGATTCTTCCTTCTGGGTAGGCTGCACGTCCCCTATCTAATCTTTCAACAGGAAAATGTAGGATTGCCAATCATGTAGCCATTAATTTCTTTTGAAATAGTAATTATACATTCATTTTAAAGGGATTGCAAAATGGCTCTGGAGTAATGGAGTCGTTAGCTAAATTTCTTTTACGTTTCACTGTGTAGGGCGACTGGCTTATCAGTAATAAACAGAGACAATAGCATCCAGAGCAGATTACTGGCAGTCTGAAAAATCTAATCAACCACATGATAGATTACAATGATGAATCCCTCTGACTTTGATGTCTCCTATTTTTTTTCTGTAGCACTACCAGCATTGTGCAGCTTCTCAGAGTTGCTAAAAGGGGCTTTGAATTATTTGACACTGGATTCAGTTTCGGGATCAGAAAAAACATGTGGACGCACACACACACACACACACATTCGCACATTAACACAGTCTCTGAGGACACCTTACGTCTGAACTGTTAACATCCATTCGTGTTGCCAACAAATGGGATGTCGATATTGATCCTGTTTAAATAATGACCACAAACAGTTCCTCTGTGCTCCGCTCCACAGATATCTCGTCTTCCTGCAGGTTAAGAGGGATCTCTACCATGGTCGCCTCCTGTGCAAGACATCAGATGCTGCTCTGTTGGCTGCCTACATACTACAAGGTATACCAACATGGAAAACTGCTCTTTATGCTCAAAACGTAGCAACGTGGTGGTTTGGTGAATAGCGTTGGTGAAAGAAAGTCCCTGGTTTGAATCCCAGTTGCACCGAGGCCTTTGCAGTGCGAAGTTTGCTTGTTCTTTATGCGCATATGTAGTTTTTAAAATGCCACCAGAAGCCTTAAAATAGATTACTAGACCTTTGTTTTCAAGCAAACTTTCAAATAAGAGGAGTCCTCACACTCGACCTTTTCTGAAGAGTCAGCCATTTCATGTCTTATCTCACCCATTGTTTCCCCAGAAAATGATACTTTCACTCATCCCCTCACATCTGATCACATCATGATCACAAATTACAAATGTATACAGATAAATGCAATAATCATCTTATTTGTCAACTCTTGTCCTCTCCCGGTATGTGTGGTGTCTTCAATGTCTAAACCAAATACTGGACTTGTTATTTTGTACTGTAATGTGTGCGAGGTGACACTCACACTGCTCATATTTTTGAGACACACTGCAGTTCAGCTCTGGTGTTTTGTGAGAAGCTGATCATTTTGGAAGATGCCAGGTTTCCATTTGACAGGTTCATCATTATGCACCGTGGAACAGTTTCCCTGTCACAGCCAGCTCTGCTGCCAGCTTTCTTCTCAGCCACTCCCTGAATGTTAATGTTACTGGTTTTATCTGCGGATAAAACACGGATGTGAAGAATCTATTCATTTATTCATATACAGCATGAGAAAATTAGGTAAAAACCTGAGCACTGGTGAACAATAGACAGATGCGTGTGGGAACACGGTGGTTCAGTGAAAACTGTTGCTGACTCACAGCAAATAGGTGCCTGGTTCAAATGCTGGTCGTACTGTGTGAAACATCTCACCGTGGGTTTCCTTCCAAAATCCAAAAACATGCATGTGATGATATTTAGTCCATGTTGAGCATTTGAAGTTCCCATGTTTGTTCTTGAAATGTCTGTGACTAGAAAGTCTACAATCCAGAGCTGCCATTGACAGATGTGTCAGTGAAATGGCTTTTAACGTCATCACCACAGTTTATCGCTCTCCACTGTTTTACATTATTAGTATTATTATTATGCACATTAATTTATTCTTTTGTGCTCACCTTTTCCTTTTCTTTGCCTGGGTGAATTCATCACCTTGACTTCCTGGTCTCGGCCTCGTGTATTCTGCCAATCACTGCTGGGACGCTGATGCAAAATATGTGACTACCACACACTGCAACAACTACACACAAATAGTGCAAAATGCCCTTGACACAGTGGAAGATCAGATTTGATTATCTATTACTGAGGTTATTGAATGATGTTTTTCATTTAACAGAACATTTGATACGAAAATGGGATTCTGCACGATTGCAGCTGCTTTTTGCTCGTCGTCTCACCACCAGCACTGCTTAGAGCTTTCTAAACATCCATGTGCTGTTGGACCATCAAACATTAACCTGCCCTCTGCTGTGTCCCCTGTCCCTTTTTTTTTCTCTCCAGCTGAAATCGGTGACTATGACCCCGGGAAGCACCCAGAGGGCTACAGCTCCAAGTTCCAGTTCTTCCCCAAACACTCGGAGAAGCTGGAGCGACGGATCGCTGAGATCCACAAGACTGAGCTGATGTAAGGTGACACCTGTCCATGTCCTCATCCGCAGGAGCACATCCAGCTGCTGGTCCTGCTCACACGCTGCATTTTAGATTCATACATCGGCCCCTGGGTAGCTGGAATAGCACATTAAAATGCAGCAGGGCAGATGCAGTTTTTATCACAATATGTTCACTGTTCATCTCCAACATTCAAGTTTCCCTTTAAGCAAAAATACAGCTCTGTTTGTATCAGTTTGAGGATCATGAAATCTTTAAGAGAGATGTAATGTATTGAATTGTTTACAGTCTTTACCATCATTGTCTTCTTGCATATCTATTTTCCACGCCTTTCATTTATTCATTAGTGTTGTTTCAGTACGAAGCCCTCTAAATTTCTTAATGAAGTATACTTCCCTTTGATGATGAGTAGTTCCTGAGCTTCCCGTCATAGGATCTCCTGCATTGTCAGCTTGATAAAATATGCAGGGCTACAGAGTTGAAACTTCTCAGTCACTTTGAGGAGCCTCCTCTATTGATTTGTTTTTGTGGTTTCTTTAGAAAACTCTGTCCTGATTTAGTAGCAGCATCTGTATTCTACCCACGTCTGTGATGTCTATGTACTCCCTGCAATTCACCACTTTTGGGGAGTCTGCCTCAGGCAAACAATGGCCTAGAAGCAGTGCTTGGCCAGCCGCTAATGGTCTGGTGCACTTCTGTTTGTTAGCCTTGATGACAGTTCGCGCAACTTACTTTTTTGCACTTTTTTTCTCATGAGACGTTGCTGAATCCTTTTCCAAGGTTGTGCTCTCTCTGAGCGCCGTGGACCTCCAGGAGAGCTGAGGTTGCTAGGATGCTGCGTCTTTTTATCAGCAAAAGGTCAGCTGCAATGGCACAGTGTTAGGTGTTATTCTCGCGCTCGCACACCGCCGCTGATGAGCAATGGTCTGGACAGGTCTGAGCTGAGGATGTCACTCATTCCTCCACATGGTGCGAGACACGTTGCCCCTCGCCCGGTCTGTCTTTCAAAGAGGTGTCGGCTTTTGAGTCGCACTCTGTGATGAGCAAAGCAGCTCTGCCCGCTGCATTGTGCGTCTCCAGGACCGCAGGTTTTCAGAGGCTGAAGGTTCATGTTACCGATTTGTACAAGAGAAGAACTATAGTGTTTTTTTTCATGATATGGGATTGGTGTAAGTTTGTGGTGATCAGACATGTTCAGGTTTTCCTCTTAAGGTGTTGCCTCCTTTGGTTCATATCCTTTCAACGACAGATAGATAGATAAATAAATAGACAGATAGACATAAAGACAGGCAGGTAGGTAGGTAGGTAGGTAGGTAGGTAGATAGATAGATAGATAGATAGATAGATAGATAGATAGATAGATAGATAGATAGATAGATAGATAGATAGATAGATAGATAGATAGATAGATAGATAGATAGATAGATAGATAGATAGATAGATAGATAGATAGATAGATAGATAGATAGATAGATAGATAGATAGATAGATAGATAGATAGATAGATAGATAGATAGATAGATAGATAGATAGATAGATAGATAGATAGATAGATAGATAGATTCCCATTCCCTTAATCTCTGACACATACTGTACTCACACACCTGTATAGTATTTACTGTCCAGTCAAGGGTGACAGTACACAGGCACAGCGCGGTGGTCTGAGCCTACACTGCCCTCTATTGTTCATTTTCTTGTTTCCTCTTTTTCTCAGAAAAATCAGATGCCTCTCTCCATAGTTTTTCTTTTTTTTTCAGGAAAAACAGGGTGTAATGATTTAAAAATTAACAGTGGTGAATGGGAGGGGAAATGTGCTCCTTCTTGCTCCGTCTGCCAGGTTGTCAGGACTCAAGGATAATGAAGGGGGATCAGGGTCAGTGCAGAGCCAAGGCAAATAGCTCCACACTCTGTCCTGCACTTTAGCCTGTTTGACTAATTCCACTCATACAGCAGCCTCAGTGGGGGCCGATAAAGCAGCACACTGATGTTTAATCCTTTGCTTTTTCTCCTGAGCTCTTTACACAACAGCTGCGTGTTGATCAGTTGGTGCTTTAGGCTTTAACCCAGGATAAATACAATCAGTCAGGTCACTGACAGACCTGCCTTTGCTCGGCAGCTATATTTGACTGTAAGATGGTATCGTCCTCAGATTGTAGTAGGTTCCTCAGTTGTTTGAGACTTTTTCCCTGGACATAAAACTCGGATGTAAACTTTTTGTCTTCATTCTTCATCCCTCCATGCAATCATATTTCTGTTGGATGCCTTACATTTTTATGACTAAAAACATGACAGATGGGCTGTATCTGCAAAGGCTATACTAAGTAAATCCTTTGGACACTCTCATCAACAGGCCATATGCTGTGTGTTTGTTATTTTAATGGTGAAGGTCCAAAAATGTAGATCTTTCTGTGAATACTTAGATATCGGCTGATTCATCAACAATCAGCACAAATGTTCAGTCCAGAGAAGCTGCTTAACATGCCTATTTCACTTCTGTTTACCTCTTCTTTTGTAAGAGGTCAGAGTCCTGAAACGTCAGAGCTCAACTTCCTCCAGAAGGCCCAAATGCTGGAGACATACGGAGTGGACCCTCATCCATGCAAGGTGGTCCTCACTCCTCATGTTTGTTCTGTAATGATGAGTCTCTGCCTCCAGTGCATCTGCATGCTGCATCATGCTGCAGTTCGATGCAATGCCATTTTGTGTGTTTTTGCAGTACGAGTGAGATGAAGTGTGACGCAAACTGTGCATGTGTCTGCAGGATGTGTCTGGCAACCCAGCCTTTCTGGCTTTTACTCCTTTTGGATTCACTGTGCTGCAAGGAAACAGGAGGGTCCATTTCCTCAAATGGTGAGTGCAGGTTAAAAGATTAAAACCAGGCAGGACACTAGGTGATACCAATTTCAATGAAAAGCACAGTGTGTCAGTAGCTATTTGTGTAAAGGCCTCATGAAAGGCACAGAATAGGCAAAAATCAATATTTCTACCACTTATGAACTAGAGAGGAAGAGCTTGCTCAGTGAAGTGTTATCAAACTTTAGAAGCTGCATAATGCTCAGGTTAAATCATGAATCCTCCTCTAAAATAACATTAGTTCTTCATATCATAATGTTTATGGTTCCCACATCTAAAGAATATAAAGAATAATTAGATGTTATTGTTTGCATTGGTTTGTCTCATGATTCTTCTCCCTGCAGGTATTTAAGGTAATTATGCTGTCGAGCCTACACAGAAGCTCTAAATAAGTTACTTAGTGGATAAATAATTAAAGATATCTTATGAATCTTTTTTTTTTCACTTGTGCCTCCTAATGAAACTCACAACAGTCTGCCTGGAGCTGCACTGTGTTGTGTTGTGATTTATGTGCAGGGTTGAAGGAGCAGGTCCTTTGACACCCTCAGACAATTATTCCAGCTTTTCTAATAGCTTTAAGACCATATAGCAATCACTCCAGATCACTGTGTGCACCCGATGCTTTCATTCACAATTTGCCAAATGTCATGAAAAATAAAGAGAAAGGAGTTGTTTCGTTGTTCTGTTGTTCAATATCCTGCCTCGTACAGTACTCTCGACATCTGCTGTGTGAAGTCAATGCGTCTAGACTGCTCAGCTCAGCTTATAACACTGTGGCCTCTATTAATTTCTCTCCAACCACAATTAATATTTTAACACCTCTTTCATTTCCTTGTTTCCCTCCTGCATTTCTGCCGCCGTCTCTCTCTTTGTGTTGCCATTTGTTTGCTTTCCATCCTGCATGTTTTGCTTCCTAACTACTTCTGTTCTCATTTGTCATCTGTCTGTGCCTCAAATTCAGGGAGGAGGTGACCAAACTCAAGTTTGAAGCAAAGACATTCCATATATATGCAAATCAGAAGGAGGTATGTGTGTGCATTATTAAAGCCATGCAGGGCTCTAGTTGAATAAGTGTAATCTATTCCTCATAGTGAAATAAAGGGGAAATGATAGAACAAGAATCTGTCTCAGCCATACATTTAAGCAGACATAAGAGCCTGTATGCTCTGAGAGTTGGTTCATATAGTGTATGTCCTCTAGAGAAACTAATCTTGTCAGATGTCATCTGATTATGTCCCTGTCCTCACAGGACAAGAAGATCATACTGACATACTTTGCACCCACACCCGAGGCCTGTAAGCATCTGTGGAAGTGTGGAGTTGAGAATCAGGCTTTCTACAAGTGAGTGAAAACACCTGCAGCAGAAAAACACCAGAAAATACACTGTTGTGTTTAGTTTTTGACTTCTTCATGATTCTGATCTTTTCCCTCTCACTCGTAGGTTGGAGAAGTCAAGTCAGGTCCGCACTGTGTCCAGTAGCAATCTTTTCTTCAAGGGTAGCCGCTTTAGATACAGGTATCTGAAGTACTTTCACTACATGTTTACTGAGGTATATTTTTCTGTGTTGTGCTTGCACTGGGGCTTATGTTTCTGCACTGATCCCATATTAACAGATTTGTTCATGTGTGTCTTTTTTAGCGGAAAAGTGGCAAAAGAGGTGATGGAACAAAGTGCCAAAATCAAGAGAGACCCCCCTGAGATACACAGGTCAGAACATTTTAGATAAAGTTTATAAATGTGGGCTAATAAAAGGTTACATAATTTTAGAATGTCTACTGTACATGTCATATACACTATGTGTGTGTGTGTGTGTGTGTGTCCAGGGCTGGAATGGTACCAAGCAGGAGCTGTCCATCCATCACCCACGGCCCTCGACTGACCAGCGTCCCCAGGACCCGACGGAGAGCTGTGCACATCTCCATCATGGAGGGTAAATCACACTGAAAAATAACTGGAAAAAAAATGCTTTCAAAAGAGTGAGCTCCATGAGAAACATTTGGGCTGGGACAGTGAGGAGGGGGCCGTCTGTGTCGTCAATATGTCCTGTGGCACACTTTACTCAACTATCATCCATCATGTTACAGCTGTGTTCATATGAATTTATTTCATACTGTGACCGAATAATATTTGAAGCATTTATCCAGTCTGGAAGCAAGTTATCTCAACGACTTTGAATTAAATCAGTTCAGATCAAAGAACTGCATTTGTCCCTGGGGCCATAACAATAAAATATGAATAAAGGATACTGACAGTCGAGGTGATAAGAATAGAATATGCCTTAATGCATCCCGCAATGGGGGAATTTCAAGTGACACAGCAGTCAAGTGGGCGGTGTAGGTTCGGTAAAAATGTAAGTTAAGTGAAAAAAAAGTGATATAAATATAAAAAAAACTGAACAGCAATGTGATTTGTACTGTCACTGAATGAATGAGTGAATGTGGGCTACTGGTAGCAGAGGATGGAAGGCCCTGTGAAACGCCTTGGGTGAAGGTGCCTGTCACTGAAATATATACACAGGGTCCAAATGTGCATTGATGACATGGATGTGCAGCACCAAGTTTAGTACAAGTACCCTGAGGAGTAGAAACATCTATAAATATGATAATATATAGAGTCTAAATGTGCTGGTATGTGCATGCTAATTGGATGGTGAGGCTGATCAGATGCAGCACTAGAGTGCAATATCCGAGAGGTTTGAAAACATTGTTGCAAACAAATCTTTGTATTTTTTGCACAGTGTTGTAACTTTCACCCACGACAAGTTTTCACCTAGTCTCAAGCAAAGTGGTAAGTGGTCAGGTGTGCCCATCTTCACTCTATAGGTTGGATTATCTGATATCAAACTGTGTCAATCACTTTTTTGAGAACTTCTCCACAAGTTGTTTCAGTGCATCGGGGCAAGAGTCACTGTTGACATGACTTGCTATGATCTACCATGGATCACACACACACACATATACAGAGACACACAGCTTTTCAACACCCTCACACAATTTTGCTGCACTCACACATACGCACACATACTGTTTGATAAAGTGGCCTTTCCATGTGAACGATCCCCCTCGTGTGTGCCGCCCTTCACTCTCCTCCTCACTCTCCCTCCTCTCAATGTTTGTTTTCTGAAAACACACCCACACACACACACACACACACACACACTATTGCACACTTTAAAGGAGCAGCCATCAGCCGGTGACTGCAGACATTATTGTGACACAAGAAAGTCATCCTGTCAGTTCATAAAGGGCACTTACTGTCCCCCCTCTCCTCCAACAGGCTATTAACCTTTTACCAACGCTGCCACTGTGAGTAACTTTGCTCTCAGTTCAGCAGCCAGGACAAGACTAAACTTAGTTTCGACGCTAACGCTGTCTGTTCCTATCACAAAAAAGGTCTTTTATCAAACCAGTCGCCCTCCCCTCTCTCTTGTCAGTGGCACGGAGAGCAGGCTCTGACATTGCACCCCACTGTTGCGACACTGAAACAAACCCCCTGTGTTTTGTCCTGGTATTTCCACTGGTAATAATATCTCAGCCTGAAAATAGCTCCTGCTGTCAGGGGCCATGCCGTGTATGTCACAGCTGACAGCAGGGAGGGACGAGGTGAACCGTGCCACAAGTGGACCACATTCCCGGGCCTTGTCTCTCGCTCTGTGTCCCTCTTTCCGTTTGTCTTCTGCTGCCAGACGAGACGTGTGCGCGGAGCTCGCTGTGAGGGGAGAGCTGCACGACCGGCCACAAAGACAGACAGACAGACAGACAGACAGACAGACAGGGTAGACAGAGAAAAGTTTCCAGGGAGTGGCTGTGTGCGTGTGTGTATGAACCATGGTGAAGTGTCTGATCCGGATCAAGACCAAGGTGAACGTCCACCTGCGTATGATCAACCACTGTTATCGAGATGTGAAGGTACGCGTCCTCTCCCTGGGGCCCAGGCTCCTGGGAAAGGCTCTGGGGGTCTTTCCACTCTTCCCCGCTCTCTCCGATGGCTCTTCTACATCCGGCTCTGGTTCTGGGTCAGGACAGAGCTCCAGGACCCCCTCCAGGCTGTCTGTCCCACCCCAGCTCTATGGTGGCAGCCCATTCGGCAGCCGCGCAGGTAAAAACCAGGGTGTGGTTTCATCACAGTGGACCTCTGCAGAGCGGCGTATGCAGCTTCTCTGGGAAATTTATGGCTGGACGTCTTGTTTTTAATTCCACATTTCAGGAGTGTTCCCCTGATCTTGTAACATGCAGAGATATCAAAGCTACAAAATTCTGGTCATCAGTGTGTAGAATGAGAGAAGATGATGATCAAGAGAAATGGTGCTTGGAGGACATTGCTCTTACGTTTCATGTTAGAAGGCTTTCCTCGCCTAGATGTTTCATTTTAAGATGGATTAGATGACGAGATGACAAGTTTTTAATGGCAAGCTGTTACTCTAGTCACAGCGTTCAGTGGATGAGTTCATAGAGAATATTTTGGCACTGCAGCAAATAAGCCTCAAAATCAAAGAAGGTGAATGGGACTTATGCCCAAACTTCATCTCTCAAGATTGAATAACAAACTAGATCATTGGTTAAAGGTAATAAGCTTGTTTCCTTCACTGCTATAAGACTTTTCAGAACAGAAATGATAAGAAAATGAAATAGAAAATAAGCAGGTAGTAAACTGTGATAAAGGTTAATATGCTGTACCAAGTAGAATAAATATTTTGGTAAATTTGGTCTAACAAATTATTATCTATTCCATCCATTATCTTAACCAAGAAATAAACCATGTGGCAGGTCAGCAGTACTTCACAGTGCCCTCCTCTCCTACCATTCTGATCGTGCTGTGGAAAAGTCGACATCTTGATTTGCACAGGAGGACAGGAGCTTCTCTGATCTGACTTGTATCAAACAGTTTATATTTCTGATCTGTTGTGTTTTCACATGGCCTATTTTTGTGTGTTTGAAGGTCCCTTCGTTAATTATAACTTTAGACATTTACTGTGATTAACCACACACAGCACTTCAGCTGTTTCCCACTGCTTATAGAGAGATAATGATTTATGTTCACAGAGGAGAGAGAAATACCCATTAATTCTGTCTGCAATGTGTTTATTGTGGTCTTTTATGTGCTTCTTTACCTCAGTAGCAGATTCTAATAAAGAGTTTTTCCATTTAACCAGTGTCCAAAGGATACGGCATTCTATATTTTTGTCTTATGTATAGCACACATCCAAAATTACTTTTTTGTAAAGGAAACAACTGAAACAAAAACAAACAACAGGTATATCAGAGGTCAGAGGTCACAAAGGTGAATTTTGCCCACACCGATTAGCTGAATCCAACTAAACAACCACACCTACTCAACAGCACTGGGTCCTCTTTAGGTCCTATGAGAGTCTTTCCGAGGACCATGTTCCAGATTTGATCTTCACATTGCAGTACTTACCCTACTCCTCCTCTCCTCTGTCCCCAGGTCTGGAGTCTCTCCGGGACAGCGCCCATTCCACACCAGTGCGCTCCGTCTCCCACGGAGACTCCTTCCTGTCCTCCCAGGGTCACAGTGCGGACGGCGGGGAGCCCAGCACGTCGGCGGTCATCTCAGACGAGGCCTACAGCCCCTCGGACAGCGTACTGCCCACGCCTGTGGCCGAGCACGGAGCAGAAATGCCTCTAGCCCGGCACCTTAACGGCTCCACCTGCAGCGCGGACGAGCAGAAGGATTCAGAGGCCGGGTCGTCCAAAGACGGGACGTCGGGGGACTTCACTGCCGGCAGGAGGGCGTTGCGCGCAGGGAAGAGCAGACCGTCTCCGCCCAGCGACGTGGAGGAGCTCAACAAGTTCATCCTGAGCGTCCTGCGCTTGTTCCTGGTCACCATCGGACTGCTGTTCGCTCTGCTGCTGCTGCTCATCATGCTGACGGAGTCTGACCTGGACATTGCCTTCCTGAGAGACATCCGAAAGACCCCCGAGTTCCAGCAGTTCCACTTTGAGTACTTCTGCCCCCTGCGGCGCTGGTTCGCCTGTAAGCTACGATGGATGGGAGGCTTCCTAGTTAGTAAGTGAAAAACTGAGGGGACAGAGATGAGACGCACCAGACACTTCCCTCCAGGATGGAGTTCCTGTCACAAGCCACGGACTGTCCCACGTCCCACCGCCCCCCCCACCCCTAAAAAAAAGAGCCTTGTTTTCTTCTGTTCCAACATCACTACGAGGGGAGGGGAAATCTCATTTTTCTTTGGAAATTCAGGTCATTTCAAAGCGTTTTATTTTTTACACAAAGTCACAGTAACAGGGTTTGATTTTAACACTGACTGACAGTTGCCTTTATTTTTGTATTCACTTACTCGTTGCCGCAGTATGCTGAGACAGACTGGCCGGGTGTGTTGGGGTGGAGTGTGGCGTGTGGTCCGAGAGTCTGAGGCAAGTTTGACGAGAAGATTGATCATGACAGAATGATGTCGATCGTGTTTGCTGCTATGACATCGAAGGCTGCTGTTCTGACGGCATCTGGGGAGTTTGACAGGGTTGGGAAATGGGAAGTGATGCATAACTTACTGAACGTAGATCAGGATGGCGCCTCGACACTCCGCATATATTGCAGTTTTATACATGTTTTAGAAACGTGGATTTCAATACATGTACGGGCGATAAAAGCAGTGTTAAAAGGGATGTCACAAGAGTTCTGTCACAGAAGAGGAATATAAATGATCTTGTAAGGGGTGAACATGAAATCAAACATCGTCTATGAAATTGGTTGCCATAGCTTTTTGGCATAGGGGTGGTGTTGGTTGGTTTATTTTTGTAATGTGTCTCAGACATCCAGTAACAATGTGCTCACATTACCATTGTGGTCACAAGAGCACCAGAGAAGTATAGTCCAGTAAGTCAGTGAGAAATGGAGGTGGTAGTTTTACTGGTTTTAAAATATAGCAGCCAAATAATGCTGATAGCTACAATCAATTTCTGTGTGTGTGGGGGGGGCAGTTGTCATTTTGCTGTAGTTCCTTTTACAGTAGTTGTAAAGGCGATGGGAACGTGTGAGCTCGCCCTGTAGTGATAGTGAAGTGTTTGGTTAGCTCTTTAACTCCCACACTCTGTAGAAGGAGTTAATCTTGATGTGCAATACTGTTAATATGAGAAGAACCTGACAACATTTCCCTTAGGGGAAATCTGACATTGTTTTACCCTTGTAAAGTGCTAAAAAAAAATTAGAGCTATCTTTCCACACCATTTGGTTAAGGGAACTTGTTTTTCATTGAGTGCAGGTCAGAAATAAGTTTTGCATTCATTTGTAAAAGCTGAGTATATTGAGAAATCACATTTCCATTTTTGTACAAACCCCTGTCTCGGTAACACATTCCTCACACCAACTCTCAATGTACTTGAAGCGATATTTTTTTAAACCGGTGGGTCTATCGTTCCCAGCCTCCTGCTTACAAGAGCGCTTAAGATAAAATCATGTTTACGTCCCGCTGCAATCGTCATCTTCACGCCTACCAAAGAAACCTCTGTTGTCTGACATTTCTGTCAGTTTGCGTCAACAGATGGAAACTCTGCTGGCCTGCTGTCCCTCTCCAGCCTTATTACGTACGTGTTATTTCACAGCCTGCAGTGCATCTTCAAAGCCCAGAGCAATCAGCAGCATCGCCTGAACCAGTGACGTCAGAGCGCTACAGTTCATTACCGGTCCTCTTAGCAAGCCTACAAGTAGCTGATTAGGGAGCGTCTCTGTGGTGTTTCTGTGGATGACACCGGCCGACCTGCTATTCAAACATCAAACCTGAAAATGGATATAGGATTTATGCAACAAGGGGCATAGTGGAGAAAAGCTGTGGCGTTTGGATACCTCCTTTATTCAAGGTGGAAAAGTATGGTTAACGAGAAAATCCACAGGTTAAAAGTCATGAAACGGTGCAGTGAGAAACTCTTTAGTATTAAATAGCTACACTATAAATGTTGGTTTTATTTTTTTTTATACTGTATTAATCTTTTAATTTGCAGAAATCCCCATGTTTTATTTCATGGTTTAGTTTTAGTTTAAATTATTAGATACTGATGAATTTAGCTGAGATGGTGCTTGGTGGTTGTTTGGTGAAAACTTTTTTTTTTTCAAACTTCCTGTCATTTATCCTTGTTTGATTTTCTTATGTATCAAAATTTAACATAATTGGAGCAATAAATATTACAGATAAAGTACTGAATATTGATTAACCACAAACAGCAGAATAAATGTCTGCAAGAAATGAGATGTCTGTTACCCCCGAGAAGGTAAAACAACCAGTAGATGCATGTGTGAAGGGAACGGTGCCATCATTACTGATTTTTTTGCAATGTCAATGAAACTTCTCCAAAGTATCTGAAGGTGAAGATTTTTCTTTCCTCGATGTACATCCTGTCTGATTGCTGCTCAATCCAAGACTGCTCTTCTTCAACACGAATACAGAAAGAGAACCTTTTTTTTTTGTTAAAGTCTGTCTAAATTAAGTAAACACACCTGACAGTGAATTCATTTTCAGCAGTGTGCAGTTTGTCTCTTTAGCCAGTTTTAAACAGCAGAAGTAGCATATTTAACTACCTGAATCTTTCTTTTTGCAACATGTATTTTTTTGTATTGCTTAAATCTGTTTCAGATCACTTGAACTGGCACAGTGGTAAAGAGAGGCGACAGCTCCATAGACATACTTGTACTCACTGTACTGAACTATGTGAAGAGAAATAAGACACCTCAGATGGGGTCTTATTGTAAGCTTTCTTCCTGTACCATGGAAATGTCTCTGTAAGCATGTGTTCTGCATTTATTACCTCCAAGAGTGCTTATTTCCAATCACTGACTGAAGACCGGTGTAATCTATTTATGAATAAATATAATCTATTCTTGACATCTGGCATCGAGTCTGGCTACAAATTCAATCATGAGTTCAGTGAACACAGAGAACACAAATAATGCTGATGAAACTGCTTGACAACATTTAACACTGGAGTCAAAGCCATGCAATGTTCTGTGATGTCACAGTGCTGCCATCTTGAGGTGATATTTCTATTGCAAATGGTGAAGTTCACAGCTAGAAGTGCACAATTTACACCTTGTGTGGGTGCTACAAATTAGAAAAAAAGTATGAAAGAACACTGATAATATCATGTTTAATGATGGCCATGTCAGAAGCTGCTCAGATACAGTAACTTATTCCAGTATTCTAAGTAATAAATTGCTCGTTCAGGGAAAGATTCCTCACCTTTTCAGTCATTTATTACTCTTACATCACACTGGTGATTGTACAATTTTTCCCATGTAGTTTTTGTTTACAATCCAAATCAAAATAATATACATGTATATATTCACTTAGGTTTACATTTCTAAAGCCCCATCATCAATATACTATCATATACATTGACTACTTAAGCATGCAACATAAACATATACAGAGTAACATTGTGTTGTATGCTGTGCATGGCAAG
Source organism: Karalla daura (assembly GCA_029224185.1). Classification (NCBI taxonomy): domain Eukaryota; kingdom Metazoa; phylum Chordata; class Actinopteri; order Chaetodontiformes; family Leiognathidae; genus Karalla; species Karalla daura. The sequence continues at coordinate 15,364,636 of CM055190.1, forward strand.
CCAAGAGCAGCTGTTCTGGTTATGCAATGCACACCATGCTGTCACAGTTCAGTCAAGGAGCTCCCAGGTATTTTCCACCTCTGCCTGCTCAGTCACACCTCCCTCATCAAGCCAACTCAGCTCACCTGTGCACACAGCTTCTTCCAATCAGAGACAATAAGTCCCAGTTTAAATTCCTTTGCTTAACACATTGCCAGTGGATACCCCTTTATCCTCCTGTGCTCCCTGCAGCCTGAACCTGCCATGACTGCTGGGATTAATTTTTTTTTGATAAGCAAGATCTCCTACATTGCAGAGTCTTGAGTTTAGAGGGCAATGGGTTGAGGTGATAGTGTCCTGTTCTTATAGATGCTGAGATAGAAAAGCATGAACCTGGTGGAATTTCTGGGTGTTTATGGGCTCAGATCTGTGCAAAGAGGCTGAATTTTTAGTCAAATTGTTCTGCGATTTGACCTGAGAGCTCAAGTTCATTGCTGGTATTGAGTCTGCGGTCGGCTCAGTTCTGTAAGACCCAGCTGCTACTTTGAGTCCATCAAGCAGCATGGACTTCTTGTTATCTTTGCCAGTAACACTTGCTGTTCCATTATGAAGTCATCCAGGCAGATGTTAATGATTCCACACATTTTGAGGAACGAGGTGGCATGTGATTCATCCAACAAAATGAATACAGGGACTTTGTGGTACTTGCAGGCAATCACTCTTGCATGCTCAGGCATGTATGGTCTCATCATACCAGGTGGTGGATAAGCTGTTCTGCGATTAGATTAAAGGGGATGTGAGTCGTTGTGTAGTGTAGCTCTGTGTGGGTTGTCCCTTCAGTCCTACTTCTCGGCTGTAGAAGAATCACTGATGAATTGTTCTTTCCTGAAAGCCTTTGCAGTCCAGGGTGCCTGGGTCTGGATCTCCTTGGGGTTGGCAATGGACAACTGGCATGTAAAACTCCAACAATGAGTCAGCTTGTGTAAATCCTGGTCCTGTGTCACTGCAAGGCCTGTGATCCCCTTCGGTAAAGTCCCGTTCCAGGTCTGCCTGTCCAGCCACACTCCCCGCTAACCCAGTTCACCCGTGCACACAGCTGCATCCCATCAGGGGCAATCAGCCCTAGTACATGTTTTCCTGCTTGACATGGCTCGCTGCTGGTGGATATGGTCAAAGTTCTGTGGAAGGGATCCAAATGCAGTACACAGACATGGAATGACAGTGCAAGCAGGTTTGTTGTTGGAACAAGCAATGACCCAGGCATTGTTTGGGATGAGGTAGAGATGGGTAAATTAAGCTTTTGTGCAGTACTGAACTCACTTGAGCATTTGCTTTAAAAATGGGTAAACAACCCAGAACAGGGACCTCTCCTGGTGAAACGCAAGATTGCAGTCAAATTAGGCATAGTAGCATAGGTCAGTTGTGTATTTGAAACTATGACAGCGTGTGGTTATGAATGGGGAACAGTCAATGTAGTTTGAAAATACTTTTTTCAACAGTTTTGACATTTGGAAAAACCTTCACATGGTGTAGATGATGATGGTGTGCAAAATTGTTTTGTAAGTTTGAAGAGGTTAGGGTGTGTGGCTTCTCAGGAATTTATGAAGTGACACTTCAGCTGGCTTCCATTAATGCATGATTATTAAAGTGAATTAAAAACTGTCCAGTTTCTCTCCATCCCTACTAAAAATACATACACTGAGTCTTTAAATGTGTAGCTGTGTCAAAAGCTGTTCTCCACACACTCCCTCTTCTTGGGAATAGCGTTGACCTGGGTGAATATGGTCGACAACAGGGGGGGGCAAACTATTCCACAAAGGGCCATATGGCTGCAGGTTTTTACTGAGCAGCAACACGTCAGACTTGACTCATTTATGAATGACTGGCCAGTTATCTAGCTCTGCAGAAGTCTGAATGAAGTGTGCTGAAGCAGGAAGCATCTGAAATATGCAGTGCAGTGGTACATGAGAAACGCTGATGTAGCCAAGAAAAATGCTTTCCATGTTAACGCACTGTTGATACACCGTTTTTTTATGCTGCCGATGACTTTCTGATCGTTTTGAGTAAAAGTCTTAGTTTTCGACAAGAGCGTCGTCCTGATACTTCACGACCCTCGAGTACGGTCCATGTTTACAGCTCACTCTTTGCCACTAGGAACATGGCGACGACGTTGACGTAATGCAAGCGCGCCGCTGCGGTGTTCTCGCGTTCTCGGTGGCGGGTCGCCTGACGTACGCGATGACGTAGTACGTTTTCCAAGGTATGTAAACGAACATTAGCTGGCGTCAGGCTGCGCTGCGGCTCCCGCTTAGCTCGCTCGCAACTCGAGCGCAATGGGCTGAGACCATGTAGTACGGAGTCGAGGAAAACATGCGCCCGCCTTGCTGAGGTAAGAGATCTTGAATAAAATGTCAGCGCAGGGTAGCCTGTTGCTGTCCGTAGCAGCGGCATGCTAATTCTCGCTAGCATGCTAATGATGCTAGGAATGACAGCATTGAAGTCTGGGAGAAGTTGGACCGCAGCAGCAGCTACAGGAACACAAACACAGGCAGAAACAGAAGAACCCGGGCAGGAGTGGCAGCTTAGCCTGGTAAATACTGTAAATCAGAGGTGTCAAAATCTAGTATACTACGGAGAGATAGATGGGTGGATGGCTCAGAATAGGCTCAGATAGATGTATTGTTGAGTTTGATTATAGTGGGAGTAATACTCTTGTAGGTGTATAGCAACTAAAGTCACCCTCCTCTCTGCATTTATTTTGCTTTGACAAGCTGGCAACTACTGTGCAACTGCTACAGAAAATAAGTTAAGTGAAGAAGACAAAACAGTGCCATGCCAGAATCTTAATTCCAGAAAATAAGGAATTAAGAAAAGGTCTATTATGTATTTATTTAAACGATAAAATACAATGCCTGACACATCAACAAATCTAGTGAAGTGCTCCTGAATTTGACCTGTACGGGAACGTAGAATAAAAGTTCCTGTGATGATCTGTGATAAGCAGCTGATTCTCCCTATGTTTCCTGGTTTCTACAACTGAAACGTGGATACGTTTCTGTATCAGTAATGCCAGAGAAGAAGGGGTCTCTGCCAAGTCTCCTCCACCGGAGAGGAGAGGGATACGCAGCAATGGCGACCGAACTCCATGAGGCTATTTTCATGGCCAAGCAGGAGCGCCACAAGAGCCTGTTCCTGAACTATAGAAATCTGATTAATTTCCCAGTGGAGCTGCTGAAGGATGAAGGCCTGCAGTCTCTCGAGAGGCTCTACATGAAGAGGAACTCACTCACCACTCTGGTATCCATGCACATTTGCTTTCTGTCTGACCTCCCAGATGCACAGTGATGTATTATGTAAGCGGCAGCACAGAACGAGGTTCAAACCTTTCTGTACGTTTTACAAGGTTTGAAGGTTGTGACTGGAAAGTTTCACAACGTTTACTGATTTTCCACCTCGCTCTCTTTCGCTCTCCCTCAGCCTGACGATCTGGCCCAGAAGCTCCCTAATCTAGTTGAGCTGTAAGTATTCACCTGTGTTCTTTGTAACATGCAAATAGCAATACGAATTTCCACTATTTTATGATAAAAATGGAAGGATTGAACAACATTGTCGTCATACATGTAAACGATACGAAATATGATGATTTTCTCAAACTTGTATGTCTGTTTTTGTTTATTTTCCAAGGTATTTGCACTCAAACAATATCGTCATTATTCCTGAAGGTAAGCTCTCCCTTTGGCGCCACAATATGCAGTGATTTTTATGTAAAACAATATTTGTGACTTAAAGAATCACACATCATCGAATGAATTAGTCAAATCAGACGCATCGGGTATAGACAGGAAACTCAGCGTGTTTGAGTGAAAAGTTCAATCTGCCCTGTGAAATCTGTGTCAAGTTCAACTCTTGTGGACCGCCGTGTTTTCCTTCCGTCTCGATTCCCCAGCCATCGGAAATCTGGTCAGATTGCAGTCGCTGGACCTGAGCAACAACGCCCTCCAGTTCCTGTGTCCAGAGGTCGGCCGGTTGAGGTGTCTGCGGCACCTGAGGTTGTCCAATAACCAGCTGAAATGCCTTCCTCCAGGTAGATCGCAGCTGCTCTCCTCCCTGCTCTTCTAAAAACGTATATCTAGGCCTTCATTCAGAAAGTCGTATTCATTCTCCATGTCAATAGGCCCCATGCAGCGCATGCACCAGTCATGGGTTATGCTTAATTTTAGTGTTGAAACAGAATTCAACATTTTCATTTCTGGAGCACATTTGTTATTGTGTTTTGCTCTAGCTTGTTGATCTGCACTTGTGGAAGCGTCAACTTCAATCTAACTTGTTATTACTGGTTTAACAAGCAGGGGGCGACAGAGTCGTTCAGAAACACTGTCAGAGACAGATTATTTCCTGTTATCAAACATGGTGAAATGTTTTTATGTAATGTAAGCTGTTTTATCCCCACAAACAACAGTAAAAAAAGAGAAGAAGAATCACATGGGAGTGTGCTATCACACACAGTTAGAGATCAGTTTGAAGAACTTTAGTCATTTGTGTGCGATTCAGGAAGTTGAATTGCTGTTTCAAGCTTAAATTAAAGATGTGCAGATCGGGACTTTTGTTAAATGTTGTCAGCAATGTGTCTGAATGAGTTCCACATCAGTTCCTGGAACTAAAGCTGCCGCTGTTAGTCGGGGATTTGATTCTGAGTTGATTTCAGAGCCGCACAGATCACACCTGGAAGGTGTTTCACCCTGTCTCTCTGTCTCTGTCTCTGCCTCTGTCTGTGTGGCTCCCTCAGAGATCGGAGATCTGCTCGAGCTGGAGACCCTGGATGTGTCCATGAACCAGCTGACGTCCCTGCCGGTCCGGCTGCACCGCTGCCCTCTGAGGAACCTGACGGCCGACCACAACCTGCTGAGCCACATCCCGCGCCACTTCTGCTGGCTCTACCGACTCAACCAGCTCTCCCTGGCCGCCAACCGGCTGACCTTCCTGCCGCTCGGTCCGTGCAGCTCCTTATCTCTGTTGCCATCGTGAAGTGGATATCAGAGGGAGCTCATGTTCACGTGTGTGTGTGTGTGTGTTTCAGATCTGGGCAGATCACGGGAGCTGCAGTTTGTGTTTGTAGACAACAATGTGGACCTCAAAGGCCTTCCCTCCTACCTGTATAACAAGGTCATCGGCTGCAGCGAGTAATACAGCTCGTCCACCACACTGTTGTTGCCCAGGATAGTTGTGTCCATCGTGAAATGGAGCAGGCTGGGTGTAGTTCATTTACTCAAGCATTTTAAGAACCATGCTGTTAAATAAGTTATTGAAGGATTTGTCCACATACGCTGTTTGTAAATGAGAATTTTGATCTGATGACTTTAAATTATACATGTGGTTGGAAAATAAAGTAATGCACTGTGTGTGTGTGCTTGTGTTTCCCCTGTGCAGGTGCGGCGTGTCGGCCCAGGTGCTGGGCAGTGACCTCAGGGAGGCGCTGCCTCGGCTGCCGGCCGAAGCCAAGGTGGTGGGCTCAGCGAAGGATAGGGTGGTTCCCCTGGAGGAGCTCACCATGAGGACCCTGCACCGCATCTTCCACCGCTCGCCCTCAAGTGAGGACTCGCCTAAACACACACACACACACAAGAGGAGTTTGTGCTCAAGCTCTGCTCGTGTGTCTGATGAATCCGTCCTGCCCGCTCGTGTGCTTCAGCCCTCAGCCTGCTGCCTACCATCAACCTCCCGAAGAGTCTGCTGGACCTGCTGCGGTATCCCCTGGGGCACTGCCACCGCTGCAGCCAGGCCATGTTCACCATCGTCTACCCCAAGCTGTTCCCGCTGCGCGACACAGCGCTGGCAGGCGTCCACCGCAGGTCCCTCGCACACTTCTGTGACCGTTAGGTGGCGACTCGCGCCCTTTTCACTGCATCGAGAAGAGGAGGTGGAATATCAATTGTCTGTATCTAGTCCAAGTGTTGTGAACTGGAGTGAGGTTTAGCTGCCATCTCAGAGTTTGAACAGAGGCAGAATGTGGCTCATCCAGAAATAAATGGCTAACCTGCCTTACGTGCCTGCCTCTGTCTAAATACACATGTGAAGGCATACGACTGTGAGACAGCAGGTTGGTGAGGTGTTCCTCAGTATCTGAATTGCATAACCCCCTTGTTAAGCAAGAACTGTTAAAATATGTGATATCTCATATACATGGCTGGCAAGACAGCCAGTCGGATTGTGTATTGCGTGTAGCTTCCATGTGAGCCTGAAAGGGTGTTAGATCTGTGCAGAAAGGGACCATAAAAGCACACACTTAAAAACTGTGAAATCAGTTCTGAGGCATTTCTGATGAAACCGACGTTCCACAGACTGGAGGTGCTCGACCGCTCTAGGTCTCCTTTAAAAAAAAAAAAGAAAACAGCTTTCAGCTCATCTCCTCCCCCTCTCTCGTTTGCTGTGCAGGACGACTGTGAGTTTCGTGGCCTATTGCTGCTCCACTCACTGCCTGCGGACGTTTGACCTCCAGGGATGATCGGGTGGTCCACGGTCGTTCAGGGACTGTCGAGCGGTTTCCAGGAGGAAAAGGTGGAGGACCTGGAGGTCCAGAGAAAGCGGGACGTTGGCTGGGACAGACGACTCTACGGACCGGAGTCCGGCCGGCTGGGAAGATTGTGTCCCCCCCCTCACCCCTCACCCCCCCCCCCCCCCCCCCCCCCCGCCTGTGTGAGCGTGTGTGGCTCTGAGCCGAATCACCACAGCTAGGACTGAACGGTGCACACAGCTGCTCCGTCTGCTCAGCTCGGCCCAGGAACTTACAGTATTAGACCCCGAGTAACTACTCACAGGTGGGCACTTTTTAAAAAGAAAAAAAGCAAGCACTGTTTTCTTTGTGATGTCAGTAACGATTCACACACCTTAATCCACACGTCCTCTTGACAACGGAGTCCCGTCGGAGGCACTGACACTTGTTTTACCTCCGATGCCGTTCGAGGTATCGACGCCCGTTTCGCCGCTAAATGAAGGAGGTCTGCGGCGTCGGGGGCGTGCGTGTCGGTTTGAGTGGTGTCGCCTTTCCGGCCGGACCCGTCGCCGCATCCACTCTGAAACCACGCGTCTCCGAGCTGTTCGGAGCGTCACGAACGCTTCCAAGTGGACGCCGTGACGTATGCAGGAGCCGGAAACGATGCAGCGGTCACTACGACCTCCTGTGGGTTCAGCGCCCCGGAGGCAGCGCGGGATCCTCCCGATGAGCGCACACGCGTGTCTGCGTGTGTGTGTGTGTGCGTGTGTGCGTGCGTGCGTGCACGTGTGTGTTCGTGCTCGGCGCTCCATTGTGCAATTCTAATTTATGGTTTGTTTTGTGTGCATTGCATTTGACAGTAAACGCTGGCTGACCTTTGACAGTCAATGTGTCCGCGAGTGTGTCGCTTCCCTAGCGTCGGATTTGTGACGGTAGGAGATTCGAAGACTGAGAAACGGGGCTTTATTGTTACAGTCTCCTGCTCTTGGCTACTTCTGTGGGTGAAGGAGAGGCTGCTAAGAGGACATGCTCCATGAAGGAATCCAAATTCCGTTTCACACGCGCCTCAATCCAACAAAAGTTACAGGCAACAAGAGAGTATAGAACCAAACTAGTCTTCTCCAAGTCGCTCCACCCCAGTGAAATGGTCTGAAGAAACCACATCCCTGTTTGTAAGTACAATAATAATAATAATGATGTGCACTGCCTACACAGACCTCTCTCACCAGAGAGTGTAATTACCGTGTCGACACTGGGACAACATGGGAAGCAGCCCGGCAGGAGCTGCTCAGGATGGACTGCAAGCTTTCAGTTTTCACAGTTTCAGTCACCATGATTATGCAAAATTCAGACGAAAGCCATTCCTGATCAAGTAGCATTGTTGATTGTTTTTGTGGTGGTACAAGACGACATTTTACATAAACTGTGTTGCATGTCCCCTGTGACTCTCCCAAGCTCACAGTGCTGTCTTGCCCGCCACTCACATGAACGACCACATGACTTGATGCTCCGTGCTGAACGACGTAAAGCCTCGCTGCTTCTTCCTGAACTCAGTGGTAACTGGAGCGATACAGGAAGCGGAACAAGAACCAGACGTGGTGGAATAACCAGATCCATATACACGGACGTTGCACATGAAACTCCACCAAACTGTTGCCTTGTAGACCCTTCGTATACACGCCTGAACAAAGGCAGATACAGTGGGGCAAATAAGTATTTAGTCGACCACTAATTGTGCAGTTTCTCCCACTTGAAAAGATAAGAGAGGCCTGTAGTTGTCAACATTCTCAACCATGAGAGACAGAATGTGGAAAAAAAAAACAGAAAATCACATTGATTTTTAAAGAATTTATTTGCAAATCATGGTGGAAAATAAGTATTCTTACGAGGCCACTCCTTTGTTGGCCTGGCTGTGTGTTTGGGATCATTGTCATGCTGAAAGACCCAGCCACGTCTCATCTTCAATGCCCTTGCTGATGGAAGGAGATTTTCACTCAAAATCTCTCGATACATGGCCCCATTCATTCTTTCCTTTACACAGGTCAGTCGTCCTGGTCCCTTTGCAGAAAAACAGCCCCAAAGCATGATGTTTCCACCCCCATGCTTCACAGTGGGTATGGTCTTCTTCGGATGCAATTCGGTATTCTTTCTCCTCCAAACACGAGAACGTGAAAGGTTATGGTCATCTGACCATAACACATGCTCCCAGTCCTCTTCTGGATCATCCAAATGCTCTCTAGCCCGGACGTGTACTGGCTTCAGCAGGGGGACACGTCTGGCAGTGCAGGATTTGAGTCCCTGGCGGCGCATTGTGTTACTGATAGTAGCCTTTGTCACTGTGGTCCCAGCTCTCTGTAGGTCATTCACTAGGTCCCCCCGTGTGGTTCTGGGATTTTTGATCTTGTTATTGTTTTGACGCCACAGGGTGAGATCTTGCATGGAGCCCTGGATCGAGGGAGATTATCAGTGGTCTTGTATGTCTTCCATTTTCTAATAATTGCTCCCACAGTTGATCTCTTTACACCAAGCGTTTTACCTAGTGCAGATTCAGCCTTCCCAGCCTGGTGCAGGTCTACAATTTTGTCTCTTGTGTCCTTCGACAGCTCTTTGGTCTTGGCCATAGTGGAGTTTGGAGTGTGACTGACTGAGGTTGTGGACAGGTGTCTTTTATACCGATAATGAGTTAAAACAGGTGCCATTAATACAGGTAACGAGTGGAGCCTCATTAGACCTTGTTAGACCTCTTTGACAGCCAGAAATCTTGCTTGTTTGTAGGTGACCAAATACTTATTTTCCACTCTAATTCGGAAATAAATTCTTTAAAAATCAAACAATGTGATTTTCTGTTTTTTCTTTCCACATTCTGTCTCTCATGGTTGAGGTTCACCCATGTTGACAATTACAGGCCTCTCTAATCTTTTCAAGTAGGAGAACTTGCACAATTGGTGGTTGACTGAATACTTATTTGCCCCACTGTATATGCAGACTTTTTTTTTGTTTAGAGAAGGGGGTCACAGGTGTATTTTACACCATTTTCGTCTGTTCAGATGCATCTCTTTTTTTGTGCAATTTTAATAAAAATGATGTGATGGACCTGCCAGGAATACACCCCTCAACGTTATTCCTTATTCATCATTATTCAGCAAAGCCAATGTAATAGTGTTTGGCTTCTTCTAGGTCCTATTTATATCATCAGTTATTTTATGAAATCAACCCATTTTTAAAAACGGAGTCAAATCAGCAGTGAGCAAATCTGTCGTTGCTTCAAAAAGGAAAACCAGTGGAAGTTGGAGCCCTGTGATGGTACACAGTTCCAAAGGTTCATGGAGGGTGGAGCAGAAAGCTCCGAGGCTACATTACTGCTCTGTGATCGATGGAGCGTTCACATAAGTGTGGGACCGTGATGGTCTCTTCTCCAGTTATCTACCCCCACCACCCCTCCACCACCTCTGGGACTATCACATCTCTGCTGACCGTACATATGAAATAACACACACACGCACACTTAGACACAGGCACACATGTTGCAGGCTCATATGAAAACAAGGCTGCTCGACATACACAAACACAGGTGCACCGCTGGCTGAGACCAGACGGCCTCACATCCTGTGAGAGTAGCGCATCGAGGCTGTGTGGATGGGCCGGTCTTTGAGTCACATTTCTGAGGATATTGGTTTTCTTTGTGCCACAATCATGATCTTATCTTTCACACCCAAGAGAAAAAAGCAAGCGATCCAACAGAGCTCCACTGTGAAAGAGAGCTTTAATGATCTTCAGAGACTGGGACTGGCCCAACACAAAAAGCATAACGGCATCTTAATGGACCTAATCTTACTTTTGATGATAAATTTAACCTAAGATCCTCTCAAATAAATGAGTGAACCAGATAGTAGTGTTTACAATATTTTTCATTTGGGAATGTCCAATGAGTTTGGACTCACTATAGATGTCTTTAAAGGGACTGTTTAGGTCATTAATAACAGTCTTTTTAACAATTTCTCTGCAATGAACCAGAGACCTGCAGGAACCCTGGGGATATCACTGGGTCCAAAGTGCGTACGATAATGAATGACTTCATGAATAATTGACTTCTGCGTTAAATCAGACCCTCAGATTGGCAAAGTAACTGCAGCAACTGAACTATTGCTGTGTGTTCCTCCCGAGTGGAGCCTGCGTTATGAGACACCGTGTGGCATTTGGAAACATGATGCAACGCTGCAGTAATTTCCCGCATCGAGTCAGGCAGGGCAGAGTGAGAGTGGAGGGTAGCGCTTGAGAGGATTTAAGCATTAACTGATGTGGACAATCGCACATTTCATCACCTGTTTCAGACGCTTTTGGAACAGTCCCACAAACCCAGCCTCATGTATCTGTGACCTCTGCTCCGATCTGCACAGACACCTCAGTAACCCCACTTCAACTTGTGGCACTGCAGTCTGATTGCCAGAGGATCATCCATTTTGGGAGGAAGAAGGATGTTTAATGGTTTCTTCAGTGGGGCTGGTAATGATCTGAACCCTGCGTGGAAGAGACAGATCCATCTTCCTGTAGAGATACATTAAGATGCTCTGTCGATCTGATCCAATGATCCCGATCAGGGCTGCAGGGATGACCAGGTGTCGTGTTATATCTAGGGATTAAAAGTCTACAATAAGATTTTTTAGAAAATGGAGACAGGCGGTCAGGAGGGAAAAAAGGCTGTCATGTGTTCACTGATGAGTGACTGTGAGGTGAGCGACCGATTGAAAAAAAACAAATGATATCATCTTCGTCCTGTCCCTCCTCTCCAAGCTTGTCTCATCACATACAGATCCTAGAAATCCCTTTGTGCCAGGGTTAGACAGGTGACAGGCCCACGGGACACTAACAAATTACAAACGAGTTTGTTCCAATGCTTTGTTCATGTCAAAACACAGGTTGATATCGTTGTTATCCGTTGTATTCACTGTAAACTAGGGGTAAGAATGCCAGGCCGTCTGAGCTTTTAACGTTAAATCACCACTCCTGTGTCTAAATTCTTTCCATTTCTTTGATGAAAGGGTTTATCTCGTTGTAAATAGAGCTAAATTGAATTGAATTGAAAGTGGGGGGACAAAGGTGTCTGAATAAGTTCTAACCCCTGCATGCGGTCAAGACAGAAACAATGAGACCCCTGGCACTTGCACAAGCTCCTGGCACGCAGATTAAAGGGAGTGCAGCGCAGCGCGAGGGTTGAGTTCATCACGCTCTCTTTACGATGCGATGGACCGATCTCATTCTCAACACACGCTCACATACACTTTGCCATTCAATCAAACCTTTCAGCGATAATAACGATTCAAAAATATAATTATTTTATCCACTCCCTCCGACGTCAGAGGGCGCGGCCATTTTGTAAGATCCGTCAAGAGCGACATATTCAGACAGAAGGTCGGGCAGCACAGGTATCAAAATAAAAGCATTGCGAAAGAAGCTTGAAATGAGGGGTTACTGTAATGATGCTCTCCTGCTTCTCGTTCTGTCTCCATCCATCCGTCCATCCATCCAGCCATCCATCCATCCATCCATCCATCCATCCATCCGTCCAATAATCTTATGACCCTCTTTTTACCCTATTATGTTGCCTGGGTTTTCTCCAGGTATTCTGGTTTCTTCCCAATCACCTAACATTATGTTTGACTCCAGACTCTGTGCAGACCACTGCAGCACCGTTCAGGTTAAAACAGTTCAGATGGATGGATTTCACTGTGCCCAAACATGCATCTGAATCAGAGTTGCGACAACGGTCAGCAAACTGCAGTCTTCCTGCTTTTTTGCTGGAATAGCTTGGCGGCATGACAGACACCCATCCAGCCATTATTTTGCCCATTTATATCCACTGGCGTTGCAGACTTTCTGCAGCTCCCATTGTGCAAAGACAGAGAATACAACCTGGGCACATACACAGACACACCATTTGCTTTCACAGTCGTACCTAGGGGCCACTGTTTGGACTGTGGGAGGAAACTAGAATACCCGGAGAAAACCTACATACTAACACAGGTGGAACATGCAAACTCGACACAGATCCTGAATGAATGACACAATGCATTCATACAAATAGTTTCACCAGCCAAATCTGATTTATTTGTGACTTTAGGGCAATGTGCAGTTTTAGTGAGCAACCACAAATCGTTGGAGCCGTTTCTCCCTCAGTCATATGAGATAATGTGACGCTTGGTTATGACTGGAGTTTTGGACTTTTGGACTCAGTGACAATGAATATGACCTGACTCAAACTGAGACCAGTGGAGAGCTGGGGACAGAGACAGAACCCAAGACCACACTGTAAAGCAGGTAAAAACAGCAGATGCGTGGACTCTTATTTTGTAAAACCGTCACAGGAAGCGCTTGTTTTGTGAGCCTGGGTGTTTTGTCGGTGGGTGGAGGTTCGGGAGGGGCGGTGTGATTTCAGCGGGGACAGTCCCGTGGAGTTGAGCTCGGCGCAGACAGACATCTTCGCGTTCTCCGGGTCCAAACAAACAAACAGCGAAACAAGAAGAAGAAGACGTAGAGCATCGGAGGGGACGCAACCAGGTGGGTGCGACTAGTTTTTCCTCTGGTTATCAACTCAACGGGCAACGCAGGTGTCGCTCTTATCGAGCGAAATAAACAGATTAAGCGATTAAAGTTTAAATAATTGACACAATGTGGCTGTAAAGTTGGGCCGCGGCGTTTTATGGACTGAGATCGTGGATGAAGCCGGTGTTTGGTCACAGGGAGACGCAGGAGATTAAGAAAAGACGTTTGTTGTAAGGATTAAATTAGCGGATGGAGCGATCGTGCGCGTGTGCGCGTGCGTGCGTGTTTGCGAAGCTTTTTCTCTTCTTTCTAAAAGACTTTACCTCACACACACACGCACACGCACACACACACACACACACACACACACGCACACACACTGGAGGAGGCTCAGCACCGTGGACAGTTCCCCTCTACTCAGTTTAGACTCGGGGAAAACTCTGGGCTGCGTTTAACCACTGTCAGGGAAAAATTACTTAAACTGAAGTTGATTTAAATCGGGGAGCTGAGCGCAAGTTCATCCGGTTGTTTGCATGAAAAAAATGCGTTCCCTTTGTGACCTGCGCAGTATGACTGTGCCATCCATTATGCATTATGTTTTCGAGCAGCTTTCTGCATGTACTGCATATTTCCACTGTTTATGTGCGTCATTTTTACTTTACTTTTCTAGTATTTTTTAAGTGCATCTACTGTTTATTTTGTCTTAGCTGATGCTTTTCTTCTATCCATCCATTATCTCACCTGCTTTGCACCTTAATGGGTTAGGGTTAATCCACTGGTGGTGCTGGGTCTCCACACACAAACACATACCATTCCCTTTCTCACCCACATCTATTGGCAATTTGGAGTCTCCAATCGACCTGAACGTGCATGTTGTTGGGCTGTGGGAGGAGGAGACTTGGAGGCAACCCATGCAGACACAGGGACATCGTGCACAAATCAGCACAGATTGGCTGAGACAGGATACTAACGAGTCACCTCGCTGAGGCAACAACACAAACCACTCCCAAAAATCTAATATAGTGAAGTAAGGGGGAATATATTTTAAATCTCAGTTAACAGCCAGTTAAGGCTTCCCACTACAAACTAGTTTGAGGTGTTTTTGGAGCTCACTTTAGCTCATGTCCACAAACTGTTTCCACTGATGTGGAAGTACCCCATTGAGTGGCATGGCAACAGCCAAAACTAAACAGAAATGATACATCTAAATAAAGGCTTGTCATTTCTAACTCATGGTGTAGAGATTCCTCTGGTCAGAAAAGCCCAGAGGAGCCTACATTGGTAGCTATTTGTCTCTCAATTTAGACCCATCAAGGTGCTGTTTCTCTTCCCATTTCTTCACCCTCCTTCGACTTTTTAATGACACAAAGTCATGAACATTCATCTGTAGACTGGTTGTGGAGGAGAGAGGCGTGCACCACCTCGTGTGGTGAGCAAGTGACGTGCCGCTGGTGTTTGTTAGTTTGGCACATTGGGAGTTTGGCAGCCGTCTGCTTCCTGTGTTTGCATGAGAGGATGCAGGAATTAAGGCTTAAACACCGGATTTCCACCTTAAAAATAAAACAAAATGGCTCTTTGCAGTGTGAAATGAAGGAAAGCAAAACTTTCCTTGCAACAGTGTGAACCGTTGTTGTGATGCTGTGAAGATTTTGGCTTTGGGCTGTTCAGTTTGCATCACTGAATCACTGTTTGGCAGCTGCCTGTTCTTTGTGAGCAGGTAGATTTTTATAGTCCAGGTCGGAAAAAATGGGACATGAAGCATGTGACTGACACTAATATATACTACCTGAAACCCATCCAACCTTGTTTCACTCTGGCTTTTTTTATTTACCAAGTGCTGTGTCATTTCCAACAGAGGCTAAGGTAATGAGGTAATGTAAGTTGCACTACAAATACACATTAAATCAGCACTAGTTGAGTGACTCCACCCATGGTCTTGAACATGTAGCAAGGATCATAAAATTGCCCCTTTGTAGAGGAGAAATGGTACTTTTAGTTTGTTCAGACTGCATGTGCTTTTCACTGATTTATGATCACATGAGTAAAAGAGCATGAAGACATAATTTGTGCCGAAAATGGGTAGGACACCAGTGCTAAATCACCCAGTCTCTCTGTTCTATCTTTAAGTTTTATGACAGTCAAACACTTCATTCATCGCTCATTGTAACAATTATTCAGTGAGGTGACCCCTTTGACTGTCACATAACCGTGCGCTTAAAATACTGGTTCCCCTCAGGTTTGGCCCTGCATGGCAAAACAAGCCGAAAAGTTTGGGGTGGACATGAACCCGGGGTGCACAAGTCACCCCCGAGTGAAGGCAAACATCACCCACGGGAGGGTGAGACATAACTGCCAGCCTCTGGTCCAGTCCTGATGCACAAAGGACACACACACACACACACAGTGACGGTCACAAATTTCATTGCTGGTGCCGTTCATGTGGTCATCCTTTAATGTATTCACCGGGGACTCCCGGTGCCGCGCCGCCTCTGAACCTCAGCGTAATCTGCTGTTAAATGTGCCAGATGGTGGAGAAACATCAATGCACTGTGATCACAATCTTCCCCCTCGCTGCATGTTGCTCACTTATTAGCGGAGAGATCGCTTTGCTTTTTTTTTTTCTGTAGCGTGGCTCCGTCTCCAAAACCCCGTGGGAATCTAAAACGCAGATTTATGTCGGACATGAACTGTTAAAGCCTCTTAATGCGTCGGTGGCGCGTCATTTGTCATAACGGGCTTGCCGTGAGTGTGGCACGTTGTTTGTCTGTGCTTAATCGTGTCTTTCCTGGGAGGGGCAGATGTGTTTTTTTTCTAAGAGGCCCCGCGGTGTGTGTTTTTTTCGGGCTCACCCACACTCGGTGTATTTAAAGTTCAGTCGTCCGCGCTGCCCACAGCACTCGCTGGCACTTCAGAGCAGACTAACGTGGGGAAAATTACACCTTGGAAAATGGCCTGTAGTGAATTTTCTGTCACGAGGGATACAGTCGCATACAGTAGCGCACAGACAGGAAAGACTCGGTCTGATCTCTGGAAAAGCAACAAGACTGTAAAATTGTCCTGCGGAGTGACTGACTGTTAGTTGCAGTGGCTTCCTTGTTTCCAAGGAACCGTTTCTCTGCATCGTTTAGATTATTTTTTACCCTGAAGGACCGAATCTGAAATGTTGAGTGTGGAAAAACCGCCACAGCCTATAAACATTGTATTCTGTCTATTGTTTTAAATGGGAAAATCTCTGGTTCCTCTATGAGGAGCAGAAACGCCTTATAGACTCGTTTCCTGCTCAAAATCCTGCAAGTTGCCATAGACCTCTGTGGTCTACATCCACACAACAGACCATTCCATATGTCTGATACTACAAAATGGCAGATTTCTCAATGTATGTTCATCGATCATGCTTTCTTTTTAACCATCAGCCCCTTCTTCCCCAACTCTCACATCTCTGTAAGGATATGTCGCTGTTCAAGTGCTTAAGAGCAACAACTTCATTGTTTTGTTCAAAAGTTTATCTGATCGAGATATCCTTCTGAAAGTCCTTGATGTGTCGCTAAAGACGTTTTGTGATGTTTCTTTGTCGGGTTGGGGTTAATCTCTGGGTTAGATCAGTAGACGTTATGTTGTGTTGAGGGTAAACCTTGAGGAAAGGAGAGTAAATCTATTTAAGGTCTGGAGAACTCATGGAAGCACAGCGCAGACTGTAGTCCTCCGGTATGGTGCGAGGATGTGTTTTGTTTCTCCCTCTCTCCATCCTGCATGTGAACGTCGCACAGTTTCTATGCGCTTGTTCTATATGTGGCTGTCAGCTCCGCGTATGTGCGAGCGTCTAAAAGAACAGCGTGTACGGCGCAGCGCGTTGACAGGTGTCCATTTGAATGTGAGCAACCGGGAGGAGGAGAGGGAGTGAGGGTGTGTGTGTGTGTGCGTGTGTGTGTGTGTGTGTGTGTGTTTGCTGCGAGCAGAAGTGAAAGCCAGAGTGAATGAGGAAGAAAAAGCACGTATGAGGGAGGAAGGGAAAGTAAAAGAGAGTGAGAGGGTGAGTGGTCCAAGCATTATGTAAGTGTTGTGTGTGTTTGTGTGTGTGTGTGTGTGTGTGTGTGTGTGTGTGTGTGTGTGTGTGTGTGTGTGTGTGTGTATTCTGTAGGCCTACAGATTAATCCAGTGGGTTTTATCCTCAGTGAATGGGACAGTGGGGCTTTGCAGTGATTATCCCTGCAGGCCACAGATGATTGCTTTGAATCTCCTGTACGTCCCACACCAACATGTCTCCCTGCCTGCCTGCCTGCCTGCCTATCTGTGCGTCTGCACATTAGCCTGTCGGCACCATTTTTTGTGGAGCAAAAAGTTACTGAAGGCGGAGCTTTAAGACGTCCGGAGGACGTTAAGCATTCCTTGTCATTACGCCACTGGAACTGACTCTATAACAGTTTAAATGTGTGGTTTAATACATGTTTTACCAGCACTGCACAATATATCATATTTACTCACATCCTACTATCAACACGTGCGGGCTACATATTGGAAAAAAGTGGTTTGACTTTGATAAGTGGTAGGAAATATACCACTTATCAAAGTCAAACCACTTTTTTCCAATATGCCCCCCCCCCCAATATCCTTGTTTTCTGATTTCTCCACCTCTGCACACGTCTGTCCTCCTCTGGTTAATCTGCCCGCCTGCGGAAGCGCTCTTCTCTCTGTCTGTCCGTCCGTCCGTCCGATCGTCCTCCTTTGGATTATATAACAAGGAAATGTCAGAAATGCAATCTGCTCCATCATCCCCCGCTCCACCGAGTCACAAATGCCCCAGCACTGGAAACCAATTGTCATGCGGGGCGTGGTAATCCAGCATCGCAGCGAAGGTGTCAAAGCCGGAGCCCGGCATCTTTAGATGGTCCGCTTCTGCACTCCCTGCCGGGAAGAGGCCTGCTTGTGCCCTCGTGCCTCTTTGTTCGGCGGCTAAGTGGCAACCGAGCTCAGTCGCTCTCTGGAATAACGTTTTTCCTGCCTCTATGGCGGTAGCACGGTCTTCTGTTGAGGTATTTCCCCTGAAGATAAATGACACGCCGATCCTCCTCTTGATTTTCCACGGCAGATTTCTCTCGGCGTGTCCTTCCGCTCGCTCCGTGGGGGAATGTTTTAATTCACAGAGGCCATATTGTCCCGGCAGGCGCTGCACCGTGTGAGCTCTCCTACCTTGAGCATTCACATCCAGCCTGGATAGAAGGCACAAAGCTCGCTGTTCTCTGAGTGTCTGAAATGATCCCTCCCGCAGTTTGGACTACTAAAAGTCCTTTTTGCCTCCAGTGTGAGTGGGGACTTGATGGGAAGACATGACTTGAAGTCATTTTCACTCTAACAGCTCATTTACTCGTGGCGAAATGGACCTAGAATGGTTGAAAGTATTTATCCTTGTTTGTGGGTGTTAACGTAGAAGCTATGGAGCACTGGTTTCATCAGAAATGCTTCAGATGCTGATTTTACGGGACCTTTTACAATTCTGTCCTAAAACAATGGTTACCTCGTCTGCACCTTTCATGCCTCACACTCAGTGATTGGCTCACATGAATCACATGACCTCACGCTTCGCGTTCATTTATTTTGCAGGTGGTGGAGGGTGGTACGGTTTGCATCACAGTCATATTTTACAGCACATTCTGTCTCTCTTCAGATTTGCCTTGTTTTTTTTATTTCTACACGGTGAAGACGTAGAGATGTATCTGGACCTGATGTTTATCTAGAAATAGACTGTCATTGTTCAATAAAGCAGTGGCAAAAAGTGTTTTTTTTCATTCAATGGCCCCTTTAAGGAACACCAGCTAGGATATTCCAGCTGTGTGTATGTGTATGTGTGTGTGTGTGTGTGTGTTAGTCCATGTATGGTATATTAAGCAGTGAGGCATGAAGCGGTGGGTGCGCTGTCTCAATGGTTTAGCCCGCAGGCTCCCATCATGCTCTGTGGCCTGGCCACATCTTGGCTCCTGTTTACTGCTTGTAGGTCAGCAGGGAGGTGCGCTGTTCATGCACTAGTGCCTGTGAGCGTGTTGTGTACTTACAACAGCAATAAAGCATATGAATCAATTCTTTAATAAGACCCTTGACAAATGTGGCTTGAGCTGGTCACGAGCTGAATGACAGATACCGGAGTTCAAACAACTCTGTTGCCAAGAAATTATCTTTGTTTACAACAAGCCCTCAAACATGATTTGAAAGAAAAGTACAATGACAACGACAAGGCAGATAGCTTAGAATAGATCATCTGTAACCATGATAACCAGTTCCATCTCTTTTTTTTAACCTTTTGTTGCATTGTTGCTTCTCCATCCTATCATTCATTGTGTCATCTGTTCAAAAAAACAAAGCAAAACCCAGAAGATGAAATAGTTACGTTGGTCTCCAGGACTGCAACAAGCATTTAGCTGAACGCAAACGTGATTGGAAAGAGAAAAGTGAGTCGATGAAGCCGTTCGCCTCTGAGACACGGAGACAAACAGGAGCCTCGGGAGGTGACAGACTGTAGAGGTCCTGAACCGTGGCTGCGGTGTGGATAACACAACATGAGGGCTGCTTGAGAGATTAATCAAGAGCTGGGCCAGGTGTTAGGCTGGTGCTGTCCAGGGCCTAGGCAGGTCCTGACCCGGCCCTGACCCGGGAGGCTCAAACTGACCACGAGGGCACCAGTCAATATGGCTGAGGGCGCAGAGGAGCAGGCGTTTGTGTGTGTCTGCATGTTATGTGTGTGGACTCGCAACAAGGACTCTCTATCTCGCAGGCAATGTGAAGAAATGCACACTGTGAACATGTTTTATACATTTCACAGCAAAAAGATCAATTTTTTGGACTTTTCTGTCATTTGCATGTTACCCCTGTGTGTGTGTGTGTTTTTTATCTATGTACTCTGCCCCCCCCCCATAGTCCACAAACATCCATATTTAAGTTAAGTGCGATGGACTGATGACAAGGTGTATTCCCTGCCTCGGCCCTATGTGCGAAGATGATAGACCACTGTAACACTGTCCAGATTGGGCTAGGTAATGGATCCTAACATCCAAACATATTTTTAATCTCCGCAGCAGACAAGTGCACGTCAGCGTTCTGTAGTGTCCGATTAGTGCCGTCACAGACAGACAATGAGCAGATGCAGGCTGTTCAAAGCGCAAAATGTGACTTCAGGGCAATGTGCAGAGTTACAAAGTGATCACATTTCTTTGGAGCTATTTCAGCTTCAGTTGCAGAGGAGAAAATATGGAATTTTTAGCTCTCACTGCAGGTTTGGACCTCAGAGATGCATTAAAATCTAAAATAATGACACTAAGTAATGACAGAGCCCAAGACCACACTGTGCTGCCGAGGCATTTCTGAAATGCATATGTAAACACACACCTGCACACACACATGCACACACAGACACACACACACACACACACACACAATCAGGCTGTCAGGCACAAACATGCACAGAGGTTGACACAAGCAGAGCTGCAGTATTAATAACACTGACCTGGTTCTGTCCCGTCAATAATGAAACATTGTTCATCTTTGATGTGCTGCTGATTTGGTAGACCCTCCCACACCCACCCACACACACACACACACACACACACACACACACACACACACACAGACCTCGAACACGTCGCACACGTTGACACACTCACACCTTCTTCTCGTCCTTGAACCATTTCTCCCAGCTTGATGTCCTCTGTGGTAGAGAAGTGTCGACCTTCACAGAAGGGAGAAAGGGAGAAATAAAGCCTCGCATCCCTGTTATAATTACAGTAATGACTACAAAGTTTTAAGCTGCGGTCCGTCGTGCTAATTTTCCAAAGGAACTCGAGACGAGAGGTGAGGTCGGGATGAAGACGGGAGGTCACGTCTTTTTGCAAATAGCAGTGGGAGAGGGGGAGTACGAGCAGGGGAAGCTATGCTGGAAATCACTGTATACCTCTCTTGGCTTCTGTGCTCTTTTGTTCATGAATTACAGCCAAGAGGACGGCCTCGCTGTGAGTCTTTTCGAGCTCTCTGCTAATCGTTGGGTTGAATTGTCGCCCGCCGTTCAGTCCCACACAAGCAGCTTTGCGAGCAATCGCACAAAGAAAAGCGGCGCTACACTAATAGAAATGCTAATTGTCATCCGCACGCCGCCGACTGCCTCCCCAACTAATCCACGGCAACAAATGCATGAAAGAGAGGGAAAAGTGCAGCAGCTATCAACTAAAAATCCCCCAGATTTAGGTTAGTGCTTTCATAAACCCGTGAGAAACGTACAACTGCGCAACTGGCAGCTGACCTGCTTTCCCTCACTGTGGATCTCAGTGCAGCCAGACTGTCCCCATGTCCTATATTCCTGACAAACCTTGTTGATCTGAGGCGAACATGGCGCCTGATTGATGGCAGTCTTTTGGGCTCGGAGTGGAGGCACTTTATCAGCGCTGTCAGCCCGATAGAAGCTAAGCTAAGCTGTGATTTCCTCTGTTTCTTGCTGCATGGCAGCCCAGTCAGTCCCGAGTGCTCCGGAGCAGAAAGGAGACATTTGAGGTGCATCGAAGCTTGTCTGTAGAAATGTTTCACATTGTAGATGCTGCTTTTTTTTTTTGCAGAGTAGCACCATTGAGTCACAGCATTTCTGCGTGGAGTTGCACAGTTTAAAAACATGTAGGTTGAGGTCGATTGTTGCCCCAAGGTCTGAGTGGGAGAGGGGATGGTGTCAAAGACGTATTCGCAGCCTTTGTCTGATTGTAAGTAGATATAACTTAGGATTTTAGGAGCATCTCATTGATCTTCAATGCTCCTCTGCTGAGTAAGTCAGAGTAAATAAACTGCAGTAAAGTATTAAATGGAGTCTTTATAGTTGGGCTCTAAGATGACACTAACTAATTGGAGTAGAGAGAAAGCAGTCTGCTGCTTCAGCACCATGGACAGCACCATCACTGCGCAGTACTCTTTACACTAAATGTATTACAAACACAAAAATGATAAAAACAGGCTGTACTATGCTATAATAATATAATAACACTGCCCTAGTAACATGTACTATATAGCTCTGGATCTCTCCAACTGGTAAACAAGGTTATAGACTGGTTATAGTCTGTACAGTAACTCTGTCCAAACTTCAGTCAGATGGAGGATCAGCATCTAAAACTACACGGCCCCTCTGTCCTGCCGTAGCTGTCTGTGCTGTAAAGAGGGTGAGAGGAGTGATGGGAGGGCGAAAGGGGCGATGTGTTCTAGTCATTTCAGTCATGCTGCTGGTGAGGGACACAGACGTGGGTACACGTGGCCTGTGTGTGTTTTGCTGTGCGAGTTTGGACAGGAGCTGAAGTGATGAGTAACGAGCGAGAAAAGCAAATTAGTCACTGCGTGCCCAACTATTATTCCGATCCGATCCGAATCATCACCGGGAGGGTGTCGGTGCTGGTTGGTGAAGTCAGAATCATGTTCGGTGCTATGTAGAAGTGCAATTAAATCACACAGCTGTAAGGAATTAGTTTTGGTGTTGGGTGCATAGGATAGAACAAATCACCTTTAATGTTAGTGTATGCAAAGTGTGATATGTATAAAGTGATTGACTGATTGCTTGATTCCTAGTAAACTGAAATAACAATGACTGACCATTTTTCTGAGCAATCAACACATATCATTCACATGCAAAAGTTGCACATCCACACCATCAGTTACATCATGAAAGACCCAAACCAGTTTTCCATGTAAACATGCTGGAAAACGAGTTAAAAGTGAATCGTCTCATAATAATTCCTATCCCCCCCCGTGACTAAACGCAGATGGCTGAGGTGGTGTATGCATGTATAGTGTGTAAATTAGTCATAATTTGTAATCGCGTCAGAGATTATTTCACAGATCGGTCGCAGACGCAGACTGAACATCTTCCTCAGACTTCTGGGGGTGGGAGAGGAATCAGCATGAAAGAAAATATCAGTCAATGCACAAAATGCGATGTGCAAGCGTAGAAAGTGACACATCCCCGACGCATGGAGACTTATTAGTGTGTGGTGTGACAATTTGCCTGTCGCGCCGGAGCACCTGGAATGTCCTGGAAAAGCCCCGGGAAATGGCATCAAGCGAAGAGTGAGAACACTGACACGGTATCAGTCTTTATTCTGACCCACAGGTGCAATCGTTTGATGGCCTCTGGCAGCTTCTTCTTCACACGCACCCATGTTGTACGTCGCTCTGTGGAATTTTCCATCCGTACGCTTTTGACGGGATTTTTCTTTGTGGCCCGAAATAGCTTGTCGTTGGATTCCGGCACGTTTGGGGCCGCGTAGCTGTGTGTTAATCATGTCAAGCCTATGACAGGGCTAATCCAGGCCCCTTCTGGAGCTCTGTGCCAAAACGCCATTCTGCTCGGCTCCGACCGTGCAGAGAGAAGCACACTCACCTAGTTTCCTCCGGCTGCCAATGAGACAGGACACGAGACGCTGTGGAGGGGAGGACGTGATCACAGATGTGACGAGATGGGAGGCAGATAGAGACGGGCCGCCTCCGAGATGAAAGGAGCGCAGAGTGACAGAAGTGGGATCTCATTGTTCAGGGAGACAGATGGGGATTTGCCCTAATTACAAAACATGACAATTACAACAGTTTGTTCTTTCTGGTCGCGGTAAACAATGGCAGCAGGGCCGCGTTCACATCCGTACCCGAGGTCACCTCTTTTCCATTGCCCTCTCTCTCATCCTGTTTTCACATCTCCCTCCGATAGCTTTTAGGATTAATTCTATTAATATTCTGATCAATAATTCACCGCTGCCCTTTTAATGTCTGCATCCGAGTCTGCGTTCCACACTTTGTTGCTCACTTTGCGCGCCTGCTCGCTGTTGTGCTATTTTTGCACCGCACTCTCTTCTGACTGTGCAGATATTTGTGATTATGATTTTCCAGAACCACGACGCCGAAATATCAGCTCAGCTCGTCCCATACGACACAAGTTACAAAGCCGAACACCGAAACCTTTTTTTGCACCGCACACATTGGTAGACGGAGAGAGAGAGATAGAGAGTGCATGGAGGGGATGAGGCGAAACAAAGAAAGCGAGCAAGAGGAGATGGGGGTTAAAGGAAAGTGTGGTGTGAGAGCGAGAGAGAGAGAGATAGAGGAGAGAAAACAGCGGAGAGTAAATCCTCTTTCCCTGCTGACTTTAATCTGTGGGCGGGCTGAGCCTGGCAGTCCAGGCCTCACAGCAGCCGTCAGCAGAGACGAGCGGCAGCTCGAGCGGGTGGGGGAGGGGGACGACCGGACCTCGTGTCATCATGTCCGCTCTACTGTGGCGTGTGAGTGCGAGTGTGAAGCACGCTCAGCACGCTGAAGAGGAAGTGATGTGAAGCCTTCAGCGTCTGGAGTGTGACGTGAGATGGGAGAAAAAGGTAGAGACGCAAAGTTTTGGCCAGGATGTGACAAATGCCGCTCTAGTTTGTTTCAGTTTATTTCTGCTCGTGTGTCCACATGTCTCTCCCTACTCCATCCATCCATCCATCCATCCATTACTTACCTGCTGTGTCCACAGGCAGGAAGTGAAGGCAGGGAATACACACTGGGCAGGTCACCAGTCTATCACACACACACACAAACACACACACACATGGACACACACACACACACACACAAACAGATACACATACACCATCAAATCAACCATAACATGCATGTTTTTTGACTGTAGGAAGAAACCTGAGCACCTGGAGAAACCCTACTATACACACGCACACTCATACGCAGTCTCCACACAGAAAGGCCCTCAGTCCTAACAGTGTTTTCCCCCTAATTGTCTTGCTTTGCTCCAAGTGTCTCTTACCCTCTGGTCTCAGCTGCCCCTCGGGTTTCTTGATTGGATTGATTGGTCCGTTTTAGGCTTCCAAGGAGGGTTGTAGAGTTCTTAGGTAACAGTGGCCTGGATGAATGGCAATTATTATGAGAAAGATGATGAGAGCTGTTTAAGGTCTTTAGAGGTATTAAGATCTTTTAGTGCTGTTTTTGTTGCATCCTCCATATCTAGGTCTGTGCTTCCCAGTGTTTCTGTTCAGGTTGTTCCTTATTTCTATTTATTATAATAAAACCAGAAAAAGCCTTTGTTGCCATCACAGCAGTTTAGGCATCAAGTCTTCTAGTGGATCACACTGGCATTGTTGTGTGACAGCACAAGACAGCAGGATGCCTAAATAAACTAGTATAAGTGAAATTCTTACCTTTTTATCAAACCATACAGTGCATGTCAACAAGATAATGTGAGCAGAAATCACTTCCCTTTTCTCCCTAGTTTTGCCAGCATCACATTAGGGACCCTGAGCGTCACCCAGAAGTGGATGTTGTTGAAGCGACCCAAGTAGAGGCTGCTTAAAGGGGTGATGGAGGATGTAGACGGTATCTGCAGCGACGCGGACAATGACAGAGAGTCGCAGTCGATATGTGAGGAAATGAGAAGACGCAGCTGTGCCGTGTTAACAGGAAGCAGCTTCGCTGGAAAGAGATAAGCAATAAACAGCTGATCAATAACACAGCGGCACAGCTCTCTGGAAGCTTGAAGCGGAGACCGACACGTCTCGGCAGTCTGAATGGCTTTGTAAACTCCACCATTCCCTCCATATCCTCCGCGCGCTTTATCTCCTCTGTTAGCATCGGCGCCGTTGCCACTGGCGACGCAGCCACGGCAACCTAATCAACAAGTGGGCACGAAGTGACGGCGGCGGGTATGGTCGGTGTTGTTTTCCTCGTCACTTTGGGAACTTCACAACTATTTGCTAATGCGGAGCAGGGGAACGAGAGGATGGCGAGGGAATCAAAGCGCCATGTTGTCAGTGTCTGGAAATGGACGAGAGGAGGGAAGCCTAGCGGTGAAAAGTCGCCATTTGCTGCTAAAATCTGCAGGTGAACACTTCAGCTTCTCCATGTTGGTCCCTAACCTGAAGCCCGAAAATGTGAAATGCCAGCATGAATGTTTTAGAGTGCGACTATGCACCAGGCAGAGCACAAAAAGAAATAAATAAAAAAAACAGGGCGGGGGGCCAATGAAGGAAGGAGAAAAGCACTTTGAAAATGCTTTTTTTTTTCTTTCCCTTCCCCGCCCCTCCATCTCTCTTCCCGGCACATGTTCAATTATTAACAGCCCCGATGACTCCGCCGGGATGGAAGGAGGCAGAGACAGACAAACAGATGGACAGAAGGCAGGAGCAGAGTCAGGAGACACTTTATCAGACGTCCAGCTCTGATTCTACCTGACCTTGCGTCCGCTCACCTGCACGCAGGGATGGAGTGTAGGAGTGTCAGGTTGTAGTCGATCAAAGCTTTGACAGCCGGGGGGCTTTGCAAGAAAAGGAATATTTGTAGTTACGCACGGATGCAGTACATACAATACGATTCCTAAAAAATGAGATGGTAGATAACGAGCATTCAGTTCTGTGTTGTATGCACAATAGTGACCTTTATCCCTGGTGATAACCGTTCATTGTTTGCACAGCGATGATTCATCCTGTAAACTGTGTTTGCCTTTCATGCTACTGAGACATTTCCAGAATCCAGGATCTATGTATCAGAACTGTCAGGTTCATTTGAAGTAAATGACTTCTAGAAACTACTTGTTTTAACCCCAAGCACGCAGAGCATCCTCAGAGCAAGTTAAAGTTCCGATGTTGTTTCGACACATCGAGACTGCAGCCCCAACGAGTGCGCAGAGTCGCCTGTCCCTCCGTCACATCGCACCAACTGTATATGGCAGTAGATTAAACCGCATGAAGCTTTAATGATTTCCGAGTTGAAAGCTGCTGGGTGATTAAATTTATATCAGCGACAAGCCACATTAGAAAAGGAAGAAAAAAAACCCTTCCATGTGACAAGAGCAGAGCAACAGAGGCCAAAGCACCGAGTGGACCAAGCCGGATGATTTGGCTCATTAAAGGCTTGATTAGTCTGTTTCCCTTTGTCCTGAACACCTCCACTGACCTCCTCCTCCTCCTCCTCCTCCTCCTCCTCCTCCTCCAGCAGCAGCAGCAGCAGCAGCAGCAGCACTGTCAGCCCGCAGAGTTACAGCCACATACATTTTTCATGGATCGTACCTCCAGCTCTGCTGTGTGTGTGTGTGTGTGGTTATATGAAAGACTGTCTGCCAGCGCGTCACAGGAACAAAAATAGACCCCTGTCTCTGTCCTGATACTTTTTCTCTGCTGAGCGTTAAGAGCGATGGAGCTCCTCCTTCCCTGGTCCTGATTCACTGTTGATGCCCGGGGAGGAAACTCGGGAGTCGCCAGGGTGGAGGTCTAAACTCAGGGCGTGTGTGTGTGTGAGTGAGTGTGCATGCAGCAATGTTTCTCATTGCGGTCCTGCAGATGCACGCTGCTGGCTGCGTGCACAGCCAGCGCTGTGCAGAAAAGCACAGCCTGTTTTCCAACAGTCTTTACACCAATAAATGATGCATCACTTGTGCTTGCGAAGCAAGATCGCGCCTGTTGTTGCTGTGGCGGCTCAGTCCACGGTCAGTCAGCACTTTGATCCTCTCTTCTGCGTTCTCCCAGTCTGAACGTGGTGTTTCGTCGACTTCCACTCTTAGATATTGACCGGCTTTAACAGACTCTCTGAGAACTTCATCTGCACCGGGACGTGGAGGCAGAGTCATCGATCCTCGGCCCCTCTGTCACTACACTCATCTCGGGACCATTACTGGCTTATTTTGGCCTGGACGACAAATACTGCTCCTATGTGATCTAATTTTAGCAGGAATGTACAAAATGGAGAATCAAAAACAAAGGCTTTCACTTGAATGATTAGGTTTGATTGAGTTCAGGTGTAATTCTGTGGAACATGAAGGAAGAGCCCGTATGAGGTGGATGATGTTTGTTTGAAGGCTTCTTTGGTCAGAGTAGGACTTTTCTTCTTCAGAAGTTTGCAGAAAAGCTACTCAGGTCCTATGATTGCACATTGCATAATATTGCCATGAGACAGTGAAGAACAATTTTTGGTATTTAATGAATAATGATTGTTTCTGAAGCAAAATAAATGCTAGATCTCATACATTTCATACGTGCTGTGGGGCAGAGCAAATCCAATTCACATGCCACCCTGAGTTGAATGCTGGATTTGCTGATGTGTTAATATTTTAAATGTGCTAATATCTTTACCCCCCCCTCTCTCTCTCTCTTCCTCTCTCGCAGTCTTTCTTGCTTGACGTCAGAGTTCATCAGTCGCCATGGCAGACGAATCAGACATGCGCAATGAGCTGGCCGACCTCCAGACACGCGCAGACCAGATCGCAGATGAGGTACAGTAGAGGACACGCTTCTCTACCTGCCGGCTGGCACACACACAGATCCAGACGTTTTCAGCTCTGTCTAAATTCTGACCTAAGTTTAGATTACATTCAGTTTTTGCACATCACTGGTACCAAGGACAGGGGCATCCAGCGATCTAGAAAATGAAGTCAGTGAGATTTTGTGTGCTGTTTGACATCAAACCAGGGCTGTTCCGAGTGAGCAGACAGGCCAGAAGCAGACAAAAACACTGGCAAATGGTGAAATCTGAAGAGGCGCCGACTGAGCATCATGCCGGTCATGCGCAGCCATCTCTGTCCAAGGCACAAACCAGCACAAAGCTGGATCTAAACAAACCAGATTGTTGGTGATAATCCAGTTTTCCATGAACATTTCCCCATCGAACATCTCGGCTTAATGCATCGATGGAAATTTCCTTTTGTCTGCAATTTGTCTCAGAAACAAAGGATGAAAGAAAAACGTAACTCAAAAACACAATGTAACCCAGAGGGCAGAAAAACAGAGAAAACTTTGAAAAGTTTTCTACACAAGGCATGCCAATTGTAACGTGACATTTGGAAATGACCCGCTCTAGCAAGGAGACAAATGTCAGACGCGGCTGCCTTAATGCACTCCTCCCCTTGTTTTAGCTATTTGTTCACCCAGTCTTGTTCATAGAGACTGCACTTTTTTTGGGCGAAGGAAGAACTTTAGCCTTTTTAATGAGTCGAGAGGAGCTCAGGAAGAGCAGATAATTCTGCACAGCGGTATAATAGAGGAGCTCAAATGGCCTTATTAAACATTCATGAGCAGATAATGCAAGGCCAAGAGAGGCACTGTGGATGTGATGGGAGGAGGGTGGGTGGGGGGTGAGAGGGAGCGAGGGATTGATGGATGGACGGCGGATGGAGCTGCAGCGGGCCGAAGGGAGCAAAGCGAGATGAGGAGATAATACCAGAGGAAAGAGTGAGAAATGAGGCCCGGCGAGTCAGTGTTTGGTTTAAGAAATGAATGAGATTTTGGAAGGATCCTTCAGAGGATTGATAATTGGCAAACACAAGTCATAAATCAGATAATTAATCCCGGGATCAGAGGAGAGCAGAATAATCAGGGCTAATAAAATGACAAGAGGGTTTGGATCCGGAATATTAATGGTCGCATACTTTTAGATGTAGCGTATATATACTTTGAAGGCCACTGTGCGACTGATATTTGCAGCTACAGGTGCTGTGTTGCGTGTCAGCTGCTTGTTAACTCTCTCTCTCTCTCTCTCTCTCTCTCTCTCTCTCTCTCTCTCTCTCTCTCTCTCTCTTTCTCTCTCTCTATCTCTGCAGTCTCTGGAGAGCACTCGGCGTATGCTGGCTCTGGTCGAGGAGGTGAGTCCAGTCCCCACTGACACACACACAGCACCACACAGCAAACAACCGGGGGTCTCACTGACATTTAACCAGCTCCCGTCACACCTCGCTAACATATAGAGTGGCTGTCAGCTCTGGGCATGTTAAACTGACAGTCCGCAGGGTCCGGGGACCCGAGCTTTGGACACATAACGAGAGAGGATCAGCAGCAACAGGCTGGACGCCACAGAGAAGGGAAACTCGCTGGGATGATACTGCGGTCTGCCCTCATGGTTTATGGAGTATTACTGTTCACAGTGCATTACTCCCAACATGGGTCCAGAGACAACAGAGTTCACTCGCCACGCTGTCACACTGTTGCTCTGCAGAGCTGTAGCCTGTTTAGCAGTTTTTTCCACTGCTGTTATATCACTGTGAATGCGTGCAGAGGCTCCAGAGACACACGGCCCTGCTCTAACCTCCCGGACCAACCACCATGCCTTAATAAGACTAAACCATGAGGGACAGCGGCGAACCCCGGGCTGACCTGCTCGACAGACAAGCCTTTTCACTGGCAGTAGCTGCGGCCTGACCTTTGAAGTTAATGCCAAGGGAATGCCATTTGTTTGTTCCAACTGTTGGGGCCCTGATTTGAAATGTCTTGTGGTTTGTTAGCGCAGACTCGTTTTCCCTCGTGACAGGGTCCAGGAGCTGAAACCACCGAAATACGGGGACCTGCGTGTCACGCTGGGCCTCGTTTTCGAAACACACTTTTTATCCCTCTCACGTTGCACTTGTGAAAGAGAGTCTGCCAGTCTTTCCATCCACTGTGCTGTGAGCGCGTATGCTAATGCTCCATGACCTCCATGCTACAAGGACTCGCAGTGTGTTTACACTAATGGAATAAGTGGAGCGCTGCGATCTGTCTGAGATCTGTGCTGTGATACCTGCCTGCACGGGCCAGACCAGATCTGATCCTGATCAGCTAAAAGCGCCTCGTTCTGCAAAATCCATCTGGGTTTGTGAGTGCGCGAGGAAGTCAATAACACAATAAAATAGCTATCAAAGGGAGGCAACGACAGTTTTTAGAAGTTGTACTACTCACAGTGGTATTTATTGTTATCGTTATCGTGCTAGAAAACGCTGTAACTTTGTGTGTAGAGGCTCTTTGGAGACTCCATATGTAAATGAGCATAAGTGTGAAAAACGGCCTGGTTGTGAGAATCTGTGGTAAGAAATTATATAAGGCTTTTCAGATGATTTTTCTCTGTAGATACATACCACTACACAAGGCTTATCCGGCTTCCATTCATAAAAAAAATGCGTCTCACAAACAGCACAGAGAGAGAGGAAGAAGGGCAAAACACTCTTGTAGGATAAATCCACCTCTTTCCTCTTTAATCCGTCTCTCTCCTCTTCTAGAACTTGTCCCTTACATGATCCTCACAGGATCACACCCACACTCTGCCTGCTCTGCTGCACCGACGCTGTGTTTGTCATAATCCTGTAAAATGTTGATGAAGTGAAATCTCAGCGAGCTGCACCAGTTGAACACATCCTCACTCAAGTCCTCAGTTCCCCAAGTGAAACCGCAAAATTTGTGCTGGACCTGTGTCAAAGTGTCATGCATTCATTTTCATCTGAAATAAACGACAAAACCGGAGAACTATAATAATAGCAGCTGATATGAAGATGTCCCTTTGTTGTCCTTGGAGGGCAGTGGTATGTGTCTATTACCTAACATCCTGCCTGTTATTACTATAATGTCCATAAACAAAAGGGCTGTACAAGGACGCGAGTTTGTGGTCAGACTGTAAAAATCCTCCCAGGGGAGTGGTAGAAAAACGTCCTTGTCTCATGCAAATGTGACCCATAACTCATTTTTCTGCATCTCTCCGTACAACATGACCTTTGTTGTGTCAGATAGACCAGATAGTGTGTCTGATAATTGGTATTGGTGTTTGTGTGTGTGTGTGTGTGTGTGTGTGTGTGCGTGTTTGTGTGTGTGCGACAAAACAGGTCCTCCAATTTTCTGCATTTCTAATTTTCTGATTTTCTTTTAAGTCCTTTGTTCATATTAAGTGTATCACGAGTGGAGAGATGCATTGAAATGAATCCTCTTGTAGAGAAGAATGAATGTTGTGCGGCGCATTTGATATATATTTCTATAAAGCTTTATCAACCTTGACAAAACCTTATCAGAAAAAAAGAGATATTGAATTTCTTATGAAAGCGGGTTATCTTCACACCAGCTCTGAGGGGAACAGAAATGAGAAACTACTACGTTGGCAGGCTGAGAATGAAATGTGTGGGGGGGGACGCAGGTGAGAGAGAGGGAAATAAGAAAGACAGACAGAAAAGTCCAGATGAATGTAAGAGGGATGAGGACAGCTAGATAAACACAAGGCTGGAAGTGGAGCGGAGAAGCGGGAGCTCTGATTGACGAGCAGCGACAGGCCTGAAGTCTGAGAATACATTACACAAGATGGACGTGATGTTGTATTCATTCAGGCAGACTGGGAAACGCTGCACCGTTGCCTTTATGAGAAGAAAAGCACAATCTAAGCAAGCCATTTGATCCACAGGTCTTTTAAACTGTTTTTTTTCTATTCCAGCAGAAAATATAACATAGTACAGGGGATTTGCATTCAAAGTGGATTTCTGTACTGGAAGTGTTTTTCCACGGTCAAGGATTTAAGGAACACGTTTACTTCGTGTCATGCAGAAATAAAAAAAAAACGAGGCGATTGATACCACTCTCATGTCTGCACGGTGGATATCAAGCTGGCAGAATCTCTACAGCAACATAAAAATGTTATTTATTACCACTTCTGTTTATGAAGACCTTTTCAGCAACCTAAAATATCTGCGAGGTTCACTTTATCCCCTCTCCTATATTACATTAAGGACAGTGGGATGCTAGGTAAAATGCACAAATTACACCAGATCGTGAACTGGGATGCAATTCCAACCTATACGGCCTTGATAAGTGACCTGAGGTTGCGGCTGGTTTTCTCCACAGTGACTGGATTAGAATAGATTTCAGGAGACGGCAGAGTGGTCGCCAGAATGAAAAATCAATGCTAGTCTACATAGGCTCTGTCTTAATGTCAGCTTTCCCCTCGGCCTCCTTTCTCTCACTTATTATCTTACTTGTTTTCTACCTGTATTGTATTTTAGACAATTCACAGCACAAACATGCTTTTCTTGCAGAGTGACACAAAGTAAAAGAGAAAACTGACACGATCGTTAATCCCTCCCTGAAGTGTTCATCTTAATAAATGTAAAACCGATGAATTCAGGAAGGGCAGCTTTGCCGCAGAGCTGCTGCTGAGCGTAGATATGAAGAACAAAGACAGAGGGATGACTCTGAGATATCCATCTCTATTAATCTCTTGACACGTGGACACCTCCTTCTATGTTCACTTCCTGGACAGAAAAGTATTTTGGAGGCGGTGACAAAAACTCTCCAGGTTCTTCCCAGAGATGCCAGAGAGACAGTGAAAAAACCTGGTTGTGTGTGTGTGCGTGTGTGTGTGTGTGCGTGTGTGTGTGTGTGTTTAACCAGCCCTACACAAAGCTGTAATGTCATCAAATCAGAGTTTGCCAGTTGGCACGGTCAGATATCCTGTCCCGTAGTTCAGAGGCTCGTCCGCCCTCCCGTGTGTGTGATTTCCCATGACCGGGTAAACAAGTTCAGCACAAAACTGCAGCTCTGCTCAGAGTTCTCCTTCATTATCATTCATTTATCCACAAAGCTCATGTTAAGGAGCTGCTGCTGTCCTCCCTTTGTAGCCATCCAGATAATGGATGTAGGGTACCACCATATACCATCGTCCCGTTTCCAAAATAATTGGCAGAAGTGACTGCAGCAGTTTGATGGCATGTACATGCTCCTGGTTTGCTAAGCCCTAAGCAAGGATCATAAAGTCATATGATCATCAATGTGAGTGGCAAGCAAGACAACCAGTCAATGTAAAGCCGGAGTGTGTCTGTGCAAAAACAGACAGTATTAGAGTAGACTGTAGACCAAATTAGGAATGTTAAAGGACTAGCACCAGAGAACGAGGACACATCCTCCACTCGATCGTTCCAGGTCCCCTTAAACCCTACTGTAAGGTGCCGAAACAGGTCCGTGGCCACTGGCATATATCTGTGGCAGTCGGTTTGATTGATACCAATATCAGTGGCAGGTCTGAGTGGCCTTTCGCTCTCCTCCCCATTATCAGCGTCTGCTCCAAGAAGGTCAGAGCAGACTTTGATCCAGAGCAGCCGATGCATGAACCGAACGGCCTTTAGTCTTTAATATCTGTTAGAGGAGGCCCCGGGCCTCATGGAGAGCACAAAGCTGTTGTTTTGCTGCATGCGCACTGGTTAATACGGTTGTTGTGCGCTCACTGAAGTGTGCTATTATGTGATGAAGCCCATGCACGGCACGGAGAAACAACGGCATACGAATGTTCATGTCTGGTGTGTGTGTGTGTGCGCGTGTGTTTGAGCATGTGCCAGCTCTGCAGGCCAAATCAGAATGTAACATTACTGGAGCTTTGTCAACAAATCTGCGGCACCAGCTCAGCGAACAGAACAAATATAGCACATGCCATTTGGTTGGACGAGTTTATCCCGGGAATCTGTGCATGCAGGACCGTGCATGAATATATTTGCGGCAGGCGGAGAGACTGTTCTCATCTTTATTATGTGTCTCGTGTTTCGTTTGATGTAAGTTCGAAACGTGATTTGGAAACACAGCCGGTTTACCCACCTCCACAGTGCCCATGACACCATGCAGATTGTGGTTAAGTGGTTAAGTGAACTCTCATTCACGTGACGTGAGCATGGAGTTAAACAACTAATTGGAGAGCAAAGAAGTGGTATTCTTTTATCTAAAAGGGGTCTTACAATGAAAGAAAACTCTTTTATCTTGCCTTTGTTGAGTAATGAAACTCTGAACTATCGATGTATAACAGGTCAGATGTATACATTTCAGATATTGAAATTATAAAACAGGCCAATCAGCAGCTTCCAGTGATTTGTCATTGTATCTGATTCCTCATCTGATTCTGGCATACGGGGCTGGATGTGCACACGCTCCATAGCTCTATCACTCTAGTCACAACATAGTTCTGGAAAAAATGTTTCTTAACTCCATGTAAAGCATAAATCCCACATGTGGTGTCCAGACAAGCATGGAAGCACTGCAGAGCAGTGCAGTTAATCACGCAACATAAAACAGGATTTTTAAAAGGCTGTAAAACAGTATCTGAGGGATTTCTGATCAAAACAATGCCCTATAGCCTCTATGTTAACAACAGAGGGCAACAATAAATCATTCAACCATTCTCGGTCCCCTTTTAAACAGCATTTGTTTTCGGTGTTCTGACTTTTGCTCCATTCTTATGAAATATAGTAGAGTAAATGTTGTATGTTAGTTTGGGAATACACTGAGGTCTCGGTGAGTATGAGCCAGTTGATTGTTAGCTTATCTCGGCACAAAAATGTCAGATGTCAGATATTTTTTCTCTTTCGAATCAGTCTCAGTTGCACCAGATGATCTCTGCCAGAGTCCAAAAAGTGATTTAAAGTTGTAATGTGAGTCTCCTCTGCTGACCTGATAGTTCTGCTCTGATCTGCTGCTCTGCTCTGTTGACCTTCACTGATCTCTCACATTTATTCCTCTTCTCTTCTCCTCTTTCTCTCCTTTTTTCTCCTCCTGTCTGTCTGCTAGAGTAAAGATGCCGGCATCAGGACTCTGGTCATGTTGGATGAGCAGGGAGGTAAGTCGATAGGGAGAGGTCTCAGAACACTCCGGAACATCCGTCTTCCCTTTGACTCCGCTGCACCGCCGCCTCTCACAGCTGCTTAATGCCCCAGTGGCCATCAGCTTGTAACAGCGCAGGCTGCCCGTCACGTTTACAACCTTGAGCAAAATGACCTTTAAGGTTTGGTAATTGCTAAAGCAGCGGAGGAGCCGCCGATTTCTTTGTGAATTTCCTCCGAGCCATTAGAGCTAACCTCAGCTGCAGCCTGGGCTCGTGTGGATAAGAAGATGATGATACCTGATGTGCCCGCTGAGCCAGCCTCTCGCTTTGCCTCCCACTTAGTGCAGTCTTATGCTGGCTGCATTTGTCAGACAGACAAAGAGTTTACATGGAAGCAGCTGAACACAGACTGTTTTTCAAGACTGCTTCCCTATTACAAATACTCAGAGGAAACCTCGCCACTAACGAGGACTCCAAACCATTTAAGTTTCCTCAACAGTGGCAATTAAGTCAGAAACCACCAAATCGATCATTGTAAACCTATAATCCCGTGTTTTGTCTTTTTATGAAATGAAATTATTTTGAATGCTACAAGTTTAATCAACTTCTTTTTAGTGTCTGAGGCCTCAGTAACTGAAGGTTGACTGTACCAAATATTCATGTGAAACACTTTGTACTATTTATCAAATTATACTTAATTTCAGTGTTTAATAAGAGCATAAACCATTGAAACAATGCCACAAAATATATTTTAAAAATGTAGAGGGAACCTTGTCCATAATTCACTTTAGACCTGCTCTCTGGAAGCTGGTTGGGGCATTTATCATGATCTGAGAACAAAGGTACAGATGTCTTGATGAAGAAGACAAAAGTACAATTGTAGAAATTAAGCACGTGCTATCACAAGGCAGGACATTAATACCCTAAATGTTGCTTGACTGTCTGCTATAGAGACTACTTTTAGCCTGGTTGTCCTCTTTCATTGTGAGAATCGTGGACAGCTTGCAAAACAAATCCCAAACTTGATCCCCACGGCAGCCCAAATACAGGAGATCACAGACAGTGACAGTGTGCAAACATCGTGTTGCAACTGATTAAAAAAATTCAGTGTTTCCACTGTTTGTACTGAAGTTCCTGGTCCATATGTAACGATTCAATCGACATGCACCGACTGTAGGTAAGCATATAGTCAGTGTGTGTGTGTGTTACGAGAGGCTTGTGCTCAGCTACATGCGTGAGGGAGCAGGCTAATTGGCCTGTCAGAGGAACATATAGCCCGTCTCCCCTCTCTTTCTCTTCCCTCCTGTCTGCCTCTCGGCCCCCTCCCCAGAGTCATGGCTGCCACAGTGCACAGCTCGCCGCTGTAAGCGCACATCGCGGCAATCAATTCGCCGATTTGAATTACCGCAGCCTCTCAGCAAATGTCCTCTTAACCTGATCCTCCATCTGTTTCCCTCTTTCCGTTCGCCTCCCTCCTCCCGTCTTCTCTCTCTCTCTCGCTCCCCTCTCCCCTTTCCCCAAGGCCCCAGCGCTCATCCCCTTCACTCTTCCTTTCTCCTGACCTCTACGTCCACTGACAACTTTAAACATCTCTCTCCATGCACCGTATATACACTGAATGC
Organism: Karalla daura; assembly: GCA_029224185.1. NCBI lineage: Eukaryota > Metazoa > Chordata > Actinopteri > Chaetodontiformes > Leiognathidae > Karalla > Karalla daura. Next base: position 15,401,605 of record CM055190.1, read on the forward strand.
TAAGATGCATAAGGTGGCGGCTTTTAGTCATTTTAACATCAGAAGTTTCCTCTTACATTGCTAGATAGATAGATTTTAACAAAAGAAGAACAGAAGAGAATTAATATAAATGTTACCATGAATAAAAAGCAGCATTTTGTACTCAGTCCACAGGGTTTGCTTTGATTTATTACTATTATTGTACTGGTGTGTGTGCGCGTTAAGAGTCCACAGTGGCCACAAGCACAGCCTCAAGTATCAACAACCATACTGTGTTGTGCTTGATAAATGGATCTATTACCTATGTACTCTAAATGCTGAACTCGATGCCACATAGGAGGATGTAATGTACTGTGTAGAGCCGCGTCGGCATTATCTTTCACGCAGGGCAGTCATGCAACACTGAAGGGATTTTAGAGACCCACCGTTGAGCGTAATATTCCTTATAATTGTACTATCATGTTGCTTTTCATATTGTAATATCCGTATTTATTTAATATGTATATCAATCGAAAACAGGTTTTCTTTTTTACCGAAGGGTCTTGGGTTTGAGTGAAGGGCTGCAGCCAAGCTTAAAAAATTAACAAATCACCCGCTGCTCATAACTAATAGCTTGGCAAGTCAGAGGTAATTAATACAAATCCTGACGAGCTGTAAACTGGGCTGAAACTAATCCTTCTGCCCTTTACACACACACACACACACACACACTTGCGTATCCACAGTGGGAGGAGATTTGACGTTTCTTGCAGTGATGTATTACATGAGGTGAAGGTCCCACTGTGGCTAATGAGTCCCTCCCCGCTCGGCTGTTACATGTATGTTGACCTGAATTACGCGTCAGTCGGTGCTGATGGATTGCAGCTCTGCCTCAGGAGCTGCTCACTTCCAGAGCAGGGCGTTGGTCTGATTGGAGCTCTGGCAGCAGGAAAGTGTGCTCGTTTTTTGCTCTGAGTGATGAGGACTAATTGCCTCAAAATGATGGCAGGAGAATCGGGCTCTCAGGTTTTCCAGGAACAGATGAACTTGAAGTTATAGCCACAGATACAGCCTTCGTAATAGACTTGTCTGGGCATGAGAGGAATAAACGCAATAGAAATCTGAGTCAAAATATAAGGTAGAGATAGAGAAAATGACCTGGAAGAGACCTTGAAAATCATTCAAGGGGACACCTCTGATAGGTGTCTCATTCACATCCACTTCCATTTCATGACACAGTGAAGCAAATTCAATCAGCAGAATAAATAGTTTGAGTGTATCTTCAATATTAATTCAATGGACTCCTTCCTTGATGATAATTCTTGGGTTCGGCCGCCATTCAGCTCTTTAATAAACACATGGTGCCACCAGCAGGGACTGAAAGGTCCTTGAAACATGTCCACATGGATAAAACATTATATCTAGTTCATGATAGTGTGTCATGGATACAAGACGCCTTTTCTTTTCACACCAGTCACCCTAATATATTTAATATCCATGACATTTAGACATCTAATCCAAAGCATATACTGCATTTGAAGGGTAATTGATGAATCCACTGGTGGATGAATTCCATTTAGCTGCTTCATTTTCAGGCTGCTGATCCTGTGTCACACTGCCATGGTTGACTGAGGCACGTGAACATCAGAGTAATTTGCTTTTTACAACATGCAGAGGTTGCGCTCTGGCTCCTAAATGATTCGAGTCGTTCTGTTTTGTAATTGGTTAAAGCTGTGAGTGACTGTGGGAGAGGACGGGAGGCCGTCACTCTGTAATCCTCAGACGGAGGAGGAGAAGGTTAAGTCTGGCCTCACTGACTGAGGAGATAAACAATGCCTCCCTGTCTCTCCCCGTCTCTCTCTACTCACTGTTTCTCCTCGACTCAATCCCTTGCCTGGGAGATTACTGCTGGAGGCCATTTAGATGTCCTGTGATGGCACTTTGTCGGTAAACCAGTTATCGTAGCTTTCCACCTGACATCTAACCGATGAAATCCATGTGAAGCACTTCCCCAGGCCCTCTCGCTGCCTCATCTTGTTTAGAAAGAAGAGAAAGAAAAGTCCAAAATGAAGACAGATGGAAAGAACGACTCTTACGACTTCAGATTTCAGATAACGTACTCGATGCCTTGTATTGTATGGGATGCACCTTGTCCTTTGTTGTGGAGACCTTTTGATCTATGTGACTGCAGAGTTGCAGATTTAAGTCCTTGCTCGTATCTCAGCGACACTTGTTTCTGGAGATCTTAAATCAGGGTTATCGCATGCTTATATATTGTGACCAAACCACTGGAGTCATGCAAGACAAAATACCTCTTTCCACTGATTGTGAGTACTGCCCTCTTGACCACTAACCAGCCAGAGAAGATCTGACCTTGAACCTGAGCTTCCTCTCGCTCTGAGACCAGGATCATCAACGTGTTCCTCTGGGCAGAGACAGGAAACGAGGGAAATCTCTTGTGTGAAGACCAAAACAAAACCACTTCGTAGGCTTCGCGCGTGCTTTGCCTCCTGCATCTAGCCGAAACATCCCGCCTCTTGCTCCGTAGTGTAGAGAGCAGCTCCCCCTTACAAGACAATCAGTTCCATTTATTTCACTACTCTCATGCCTTTGTCCTCACCAGAACAACTTGATCGTGTGGAGGAGGGCATGAACAAGGTGAACGCAGACCTGAAGGAGGCCGAGAAAGATTTAAAAGATATAGGACAATGCTGTGGTCTGATATGCCCATGTATTAAAAAGTAGGTACCGGCCAGGAGCCCCGAGCTCTTGCCTGTCCAGTGCTGGTGGTGGTGGTGGTGATGTCTGATGTCTCTCTTGTCACAGTCAATGTCTTTTTTGTCTCTTCTCCTTTGTCTCCCCTCTCTACACCCCCCCCCCCCCCTCCACCTGTGACTTCTTCTTCCTCCTCTCTTCTCTTCTCACGTGCTTTCGTTCTTTTGCTGGGAAAAATGACAATGTGTTGGTAATCAGAGCAACTGGAGCGCATCGAGGAGGGGATGGACCAGATCAATAAGGACATGAAGGATGCAGAAAAGAATTTGAACAATCTAGGACAGTTCTGTGGTCTATGTTCATGTCCCTGTAACAAGTAGGTGCTGCCTGTGTCGCCCGACTGCATGTGTTTCAGTGCCTGCCTTCCTGCCTCTCTATCTGTCCGCCTGCTTCTGGTGAATAGAGCATGGTGACAGCAACACACACCCGGAACAGGCACCAGCACTGCATGCACGTGTGTGTGTGTGTGTGCGTGTGTGTGCGTGCATGTTTGCTTAAAGGGGACCTAGAGTGATTGAATGGTTGAGCATTTATCCTTGTTAACACCCTCTGAGGTTAACATAGAAGCTAGGGAATTCGGGTACCAGTTACAATCCTGTGTTTGGGTGTTAAAACCTAAAAAGCACAGATCTGGCACCCTTTCAGGCTTATCTGGCAACCATACATAGGCATTTACTTTGATAGGCTGTCTTGTAGCTTTTCCCCAAACTGCAGGAACTGATACAGAATCAGAGGAGGAATCAGATGCTGGGGAAGGAGGTTTTTTAACTTCCATTTCAACATCTGACTATATATACACACACACACACACACACATCAAAGAAGTTTAGTGTGTGAGTGGTGTTTGTAGTATCAGTAGACTTCGCAGTCAAACACTAACAGAAAAAAAGAAAACCACTGCCACAAAATGATTTGCCTTGATTCGTTTACCTGAGCATAGGTGGGTCTACCGGAATCATTTTGAGGGTGGGGCAGTATGGTTTCAATGTAGTGCCACGTTTGTATTTTCCGACCCCATTCAGATGTGCCATTTTCTCTCACTTCCACTTAAACATCTGAACATCTGAATTTATACATGAATAAGGAGATAGTGATGTTTTGGGGACTGCCGTACATCTTGAGCCAGAAATAGATGTCATTATTTAACAAAGCAGACTCAGAAGTAGTTTTTCATCTTGGGTCCCCTTTAAGTCAAGACTGATGAAGTGTGTGTGTGTGTGCGTGTGCGTGTATGTGTATGTCTGGGCAACACACACATCCGCACGCCAGGTCCGACGCCACATTATCTGTCCATGTCTGTCGTCTTCAAAAGCCCTTCATTCAACATTGGATGAGAGATTCTCTTCCAGCAGGTAGCAGCATCAGCAGCGATCTGGGCCACGACACCCACCACCCTCACAGACTCCCACCCCCCCATCCTCACCCCCACCCCGACACCCTGCAGCATGCTGCACCATGCTGCGTGCAAAGTCCAACCAAAGAAAAACTGAAAAAAAAAACGTCTACTAGTTGCCTTCTACGCCAAATGACTCATTTGAATTTTTACTCATTTTGCTGCTATTTGGAAAACATTTCGTGTTGGTGTTTAACATGTTTTTTTAACAAGAGTCAATCAGGAGTATTTTAATACTATTTATTCACAGTGATAGAGGCAGCTTCTGGAAATAAGCTTTTAGCCTTTTTTCTCTCGGGGAGAGCTGAATGAGAGGATTGACGCCATTCTTCTGTCTGTTTGCTGAATAGTGAATATGGCTGAGGTCAGCAGACAGCGAGCTCAGCTCAAACACTGGAAACACAAACAGAGAGCCTGGCTCATCCAGAGATAAAATAATCCACCTACCACACCCCTGTAGCTCAGGAGCACATTCTATCTTGTTTTCACCAGTGGAACAAACGAGATAAAAGGTGTCGATTGGTTTATTTTTACCTTTGGCCGGAGCCTGGATGTTTCCCTTGTTTCATATTTAACTGACAGGCATAAGAGTGGTGTTAAGTTTCTCATAAAATTCTCTGCAGTGAGGCATATTTCCCCAAAGCAATCAGATTAGTTTATTTTGATATGATTTTTTTTGATTGATTGCAGGCTGTTTTGCAATGTATGCTCTTCATCCACTGCACCTGCATACATTGCAAGACAGGGTGTTTTTTTTCACAATGCACTTGTTAGTATCATTCTCACCTCCTTTCAATGTAGATAAGTGTACTGTATGTAATATCAGTACAGTTAATAATCAAACACTAACATAAAGAGCTGCTCAGATGTCCAACTTACTCTGCGGCTCAGAGTTTTTTTTATGTAAACCTCACTTTGCAACTACAGGATGTCTCAGTAGGCCCCCCACGTCTCTTCCCTTCCTGCACAATGAAATATCATACAAGAGTGAGGCAAACTTGTTTTCTGGATGCTCACCACTCGGTGCCATGATTTCGATATTAAAACTCTTGTATTTGCACTTTGAACTGTGAGTTTTGCCAAACTCCTGTGTGATGTGTTCTCCGGCCCTCAACAGCCAAACAATGGCCACTGAGTCATGTCTGAGCTTTACATTTACTCTGGGACCAATACGTTTACTGTATACAGTTGTCTATCTCAGAGCTATAGAAAATACAAGTGGCTGAAATCATGGGATAAATGCTTTTAGCGTAGAGTTTATTTTTAGTTTTTCTTCAGACACAGTACGTGGAATACAGTGCTTTTCAGCATATCTTACGTAAGGTCTGGGATGGTGAAGTTTAGTGCTTTTTTTTACTTTGTTTTCCTTTGCTTTCACTGTGTTTTGCCATTATTTTATATCAACTCTGGGGAGTGAATGCACCAGCAGACGCTTTAACAAAAACAGCTCTTTTCCCCAAAACAGGACTGAACAGGATCATGAGAGTAGCACATGTAACTAATCTGCTTTATTTGCACCACAGCCGTTGTTTTGTAGGGGACGGTGTCAGTTTTTTCAGAAATCACTTGCCAATTTTTTTTTTGCTATGAAGGAAACTTAGCTGCCTCCGAATGGTCCATTTTGGTCCAGCTTCCTCACGGATCATGTTTTGTATTTATTTATTTATTTATTTTGGGTGGGGTGTTCAGATCTTGTTTATTCTATAGCTCTTTGGTCCTCCCTGTCATGAGCCACTTGTTACGTAATCCTGTGGTTATGTCATGTGTTTCATCTGATCTAGATTCTTCATATGACAGCCCTTGGTCAAATAGCACAAGAAAGATAATTCTTGCTTGTTCTACACTGTCTGGAGCACCTGCATGGTCCAGCGTCGCATGACAACAGCCTTGCACGGAGACGGCGTCTGTCAGGACGAATTGGACTTTTAAAAAAAGCCTAAACCTCCATGTTGTTGTCCTCTGAGGCGACTCCCTCTCATCAGGTGCTCCAAGCACAATCAAACGAATGAACAGAAGAATTACATCGGCCTATTTGACTGTATACAGTATACGCACTGATCCATCCACATGAAATGAAGGGCTGATCACAGATACTGTGTTACTTACTCTCATTTGCACAATAATCACCACTCACTTTGTTTTTTTTTCTGCCATAACAGATCTAACTTTTTTGGCTTTTCTTTCACTAGATACAGCATGTGTCTGATCCTGTTCCTCTTTACGTGTTTTCCCGTCCTGCGTCGGAAGTTGTGTATTGTGTCTCTTCCTGCATGTCCCCTGAACTTGCACGTCTATGTGTGTGTGTTTGTGTGTGTGTCTGTGTGTGTCCATGTCTCCGCTGTCTGGAGTTCTGTGTTCTGTGTTTGTGCTCTTCTGTATGAGCTTGTGAAAGACAGTTTCTGAGTTCTCAAAGCACCTTCATTACTTTCTGTCACAAGCCACATACTGCCTGAGCTCGCCGCTCTCTCCTCAAATTGATCTGCATGTTAGATCAATTATTCACTAACAAATCGCAAATGCATGTGTACCAATGTATCATACGTGGCTGGCATGTTGCTTTGAGTAGGCGAATTGGCTTGACAGCATGTTATGCAATGCATTCTAAACATATATTCGTGGACGGTATATGTTTGATTAGTGAATCCTCTCGCACAGACATGCATACATACACATTCACATTCCAGCGCAGAGTCACACATACAGTAGGGAGCATTTGTTAATTTATTGATATTCACATGCACGCCTACACCACGCACCTAGTCATGGGTGTCAAAGACTCAAGTGCAGCGATAGTGTGGAGTGGCAGGATAAGCAGTTTAATGGAGACCATGAAATCCAAAATCTTACTAGTTACTAATCTTACTCGAGCTGTCCAACAAAAGATACACGAAACAAGATAAGACACAAAAGCCAGGCAAGGCAGGAGATCAGGTCTGTGGTGAACAGATAGACAGTCAGTTCACTTTTCTGAAAGTGTCAGATCATGACAGTTTTAGCTCAAAACACTGGTCTGCACCAAACCTTTTATTAAACATAGATGAACAACAGAGCCCAATGAATCAAACAAAATATGAAGAAGCAGTTAGAAAATCTACAAGCGCACCCATGCTGTCTTGACCAGATGGATTGAAGAAAGAGAGAGAGGGTGACTAAGATAAATGCATCCAGTGGTATTTGATGTAAATGGAGACAGAAATAGTTGCAGGTCTCAGGCAGGACCTTCCAGAAGGTCCTGGATCCATGTGGTTCTGAGAGGAGAGAGGGCACAGAGACTCACAGGAGGTGATCGACAGGCCAAACAAGCTGGATTCACAAACAGGATGAAGAAGACAAAGACCCAGCAGAGAGCAAGACAGAAGCAGGGCTAAAATGAACACACACAAACATCAAATCAAGAGCAAGAGGGGCAGACACTGACAGACACAGGACCTGATGAAGAGACACTAGGAGCAGGGCAGGGCAGCTGTCCACAGGGACGACAGGAAGCAGAATGAACACAGATGACACCCAGAGAAATTTGCCAAAATGATACAATCTAGTCACAGACGACACTGACCGGCACACAGTCAGATAGAGTCATACACACAGACAAGCAGAGAGTGCAGCAGTGACCGTGGCCCTGACTGAAGTGTGTGTGTGGTAGGATTAAGGGCGGGGGCCAGGCATGGGGAGCGAACCAGGATGGAGTGGTGAACAGCCAGCCAGGGGCCCGAGTGGTGGACGAGCGTGAACAGATGGCCATCAGCGGGGGCTTCATCCGCAGGTAAGTCTATGTGTGTCACTGTGTGTGTGTGTTTGTGTGTGTGTGCGTGCGTCTAAGTGCTTGTGTGTGGTAGTGTGTTTATCAGTGGGATGAGAAATGGAATATATGTCACATTGTTACATATTTAGGACGCAAAATATGAGGAAGTATACACCAGTACAGCTACAATATGAATGATAATAGATCATCAGAATACAGTTACACTATTGAAATTAATGGATTGATCTGATTTACATACTTGACTGCAGACAAAATAGTTATTTGACCGTCTGGGTTATCATCTGGTGCTATCGACTGTTTCTAGTGAAAGTTAGCCATTGTAGCTTACAGCCGATAATTGAGACTAACAAATAGCAATTACAAATGTTCTATATAAAGAGTATTTTGGAGTCATCCAGTAAAGTCAAGTATTCAGCATATGTTTCTTGCATTGAGCAATCCTAACAGAAAATGTCACAAATTACATTTTAGGGTGCACATTTTGGGGGAGTGCATTTTGAAAGTAACCCTCCGCTGTGCATGAAAGCCTGTTTTGATATTGAGATGAGAGCTTTTGCCTCTAAACTTCATTATTTCTAACCCTCTCTGACAGAGAATCAATGCAATGTACTAAGACACGTGAGTCAGGACTCATGACTCCTAGCAACAGATTTTCGAGTCTATGGTGTGAAAAAAACCATTAACTCAGCCTGTTTATAGTAATGCCAGGGGACTGTTATGAAAAGCTACAGTGTGGTTTGAGGCAGAGTCAAAAACTGGGAGAAAACTAGTGATCAAATGTCAAACTGTGGGCAAAGTACGTGCATACAAAACATTTAGCTAATATGTGCATTTTGCTGATGTTTATTATTTATTCCTAACTCTCTGACAGGGAATCAGTAAGTTACAGTATGAAAATATAATTTTTAAGTTTTCTTCCCTAACCCTATTGAGGGTTGTAAATTATTGCTCATTTTTGAGGCAGACAGCCCTTAACATGAGATTAGGTGTCACGGCTTTTTGTGTTTTTATTTTTTTACTTTTGATTTAGATTTATTAACAATATTGAAATGCCTTGCGTTGAAACACACTGTATCTCTCCGTAGCAAACTGCACAGTGAGGCTTTACTACATAATAGAACTGTCACCTACTCCCTCTCTCTGTGCGCTCCAGGGTAACAGATGACGCCAGAGAGAACGAGATGGATGAGAACCTGGAGCAGGTGGGCGGGATCATCGGAAATCTGCGTCACATGGCCCTGGACATGGGTCAGGAGATCGACACCCAGAACCGCCAGATCGACAGGATCATGGAGAAGGTACCGCAGCACGGAGGGGACTGCTTTGTTTGTCAACGACCGCATGATTTCGATGCACACTTGGGAGCCGCATAATTCCTGTGTATCTATGGAAAGAAATGAGCTTCACTTGTTACCAGGCAGCGGTAGATCCAAGAGGGACAAAGTTTGCTGCGTGTTGCTTCAAGCTCTACAGAAGGAAATGCAAATACACGCCTGCTGTATTTTTAGAACTAGATAGATGAGGAGAAAGAGAAGGGCTACTAATAGCCCCAAGATTTTTAAGTCTACAGTGTGAAATAACCACTTACTCATCTTTATAGAGTGATGTCAGGGGAGGTTATTAAAAGCTGCAGAGGGAACCAGGCTGTTTAGGGATAACTGGGAGTTCTGGCAATCTGCTGTATATAACCATGGGTTGAGAAAACAAAATGCAACAGATGTAGAAAAGATGGCAGCTAATCTATAGATTATTTTACTGATATTTAGCATGGATTACATGCTCAGCATTAGGCCGTGCAACAGCAGATTCAGCTGTGCTGACTGTGAGCAGATTTAGCTTTGGTTTGACACCGTCACAGAGGAGACCTGATTCATATGCCAACGGGCAAAATATCTGGGTGTCGCACATCCCTGTCACACGAGGGCTTCATTAAGGGATAATTCTGCTGCACTTCTGAAATGTGGCTCCTTTGGTTAGTGCCACTGATTCGTCCGAAGCAGCCATTCTGTCTCATCGCATAGATGCACCTACATCTGGTTCCTTGCCAGGTGACATTATTCAGTTTACTGGATTTGCCTCCGGGGGGCACATCAATCAAGGCACATCAATCAGTTGTACACAGGAGGAGTATTAAAAGAAGAGTAAAATTAACCGTTTACATGCAGGTGTCAATTTGTGTTTAGTTGAATTCCCATGGGGTTTAAAGTGACTCGACCTCGGTTGAAATAAGACTAAACTAAGATGTCTCCACTGCTTTTCTCTTCCCTCAGGCCGACTCCAACAAGACCAGGATTGACGAGGCCAACCAGCGCGCTACAAAGATGTTGGGCAGTGGCTAAACTGCAGCGGAAAAAAAAAGTGCTTTCACCCCACCCCTTGCCCCCGCCCCACCCCACCCCCACCCCCAACTGAATCCCGCTCCCCCACCCCCCTCCCCACCCCTTCAAAATTACAACACCGACCGAACCCAGCTCCCGACACCAGCGCCTGCTCCCTGTGCTCGACAGCAGGCGCCGCGACTTCATGCTTCTATCGTGATATTTGTAGAGGTTTGCACACATGCACATATCATACATCCTCCTAACGCCCCGCCAACCCCCCCTACCCAGCCCTGCCCCTCCCACACCCCCGCCTCTCCCCTTTGTCGTCAGTGTTGTTCTGTGTCGTCACTCTTTTGATTTTGTTCAGAAATACTAGATCCGTCAGACACGGCCCCCGCTCAAGCTCTCTCCACACTGTACATAGTGCTTTTTAAATGGCTTCGTCAAGCTAGATCCATTCTCCTCTTTTCTTCTTCTTTTTTTTTAAGTCTGTGTGTAACATAAACTGTATGTACACCTTGTTCCCAGACCCCCCTCCCCTTCCCTCCCTCCCCTCCCGCATTGTCAGTATTCTGGTGTTGTCCATGTAAGGCACACTGTGTATCCATCAGTTAAGGTGTCGTGATGCTACGTGATAAGGCCACAGTGATTCGCCGTGAATATAGTGAACATACAGCCCCTCACTGCTTGTAACCAAGGCCACCGTTTGAGTACAAAGTCATTTAGCGTAGACATGGAGCCGCTCAGATCTCAATCACATAGCAGACTCTGGATACTCGGTCAAGTCTCTGTATTGTATTTGGATGAAAATGTGGCTTTTTGATCCTGACTGTTAGCATATTTTCCAAATCTACTGATGGAGCAGTATTAATGCAATTTGATGCTACTGATTGTATAGTATTTATCTTTTCCTCAGGGAGCTAAATCCGACCATTCAAAAGCGAGGGTTGAATATTTAATTGATTTGTTATAATTCATATGAACTTAATCACAAGGCTCAGCGTATGTGCAAATGTTTTGGATTTGTCCGTGGCCTCTTCAGCACTGTTGATGCGACTTGCAGCAGAATGGCCGACGGAGATTTGCCAGAGTTTCTGCAGATACTGATTTAACTAAAGTCACAGGGGCGTCAACAACCTCTTTGCACACCAGGCCGGACTGCTTTTACCCATGATTCAACCCGATCAATATCAAGTAGCGCATTAAGTGTGTTATGCATGTCCATCCGCTGCTAGAAGAGACTGAATAATTCATTTAACCAGGCAAAAATATCCTAACATGACAACCGCATGCTACATATGTAGGCCACACAGAGGAGAGGCCCGTATTTATCTGTGCCACTCTTTTTGTTTCATGTCTCTTAACCTTTCCAGACTGTGACATCACTGTAAATGAATATTGGAAAATGCCAATAAAACCATAATAACTGTAGAACCAAACTGAACTCACTTGTTATGACTGTCAGTACTGTACGGAAATGATGATCCTGTGTCTAAGCTGAGTGGAACCAAACAAGCTTCATCAGAAAGAATAACCCACATTGTCTCTGCCCACGTCAGCAGGAGAGATGATTATGGAGAAGGCAGTGCTCTGGGCAGAGCTTTGCAGGAGCGACTAAACCATATAATTTAAACATGAAGAGATGTCATGCAGACAGTTATTTTCTTTTAAAGTGTTACAGGAACTCACAGCAGTCCTACAATGACTGAACGGTGTATCTATTTGTTCTCTGGTAATAACATAGAAGCTTAAGAGCTTCTATGTTGGCTTCATCAGAAATGCCTCAGATGGTGTTTTACAGCCGATTTACAATCCTGTTTTGAGGTACGGGACTATTATGGTTTGTTTCGTGCTTATCTGGCAACCACACATAGGCTTTTTTGCTGATCAGCAGTCCTGTCTACCACTCAGATGCCTGACAAAAAACCAACAAAGACTAGAATCCTTTTTTCGAAATAAAAGTGGAGTGAAATAGCTGGCGTATCCAGAATCAGAGGAGGAATCAGATACTCAGGAAGAACCAGGACCATGTGCATTGACATTTCATTGGAAACCCTCAAGATTTGGTCCCAACACTAACAGATGGAGCACTTTGCAGATATTGGCAAGCAGTGGGTAGCTTCATATCTCACAAAACACAAGCTAAAAATCTTGAGCACAAGATCAAGTACAACAGAATCCTTACACCTGGACTGTAAAAGTACCAGTGCTGCTCGATCCCCTGTGACGTATGTATAATGAGCACTGTGAAGGTTTTCACTTCCAGACAGGAGCACATTGATCAGGTGACAACAAGATAATGAACCTCCAGGTGTTTGAGGTTTTTTTTTTTGTAATAAAATCTTCACAGGTCAAAAAAGAGCTCTCGCAGTGCAGAAAATCACATCTGTGCCCAGTAATTGCCTTCTTTCTGCTCATGGTGACTTCTCATTTCAAGGAAATTGATCTCTGATAATGTCAACACAGCGATTTCCTTCAATGACAGACACCTGACATTTATTCAGTACTTCAGTCCTCGCACAATTGAAGTGCCTCACTTAATATCAGAGGGAAAAGAAATATCCTGAAATGCCTGGTGAAACTCACAAGGGGAACTGGCAGAATATTGCCATCAAGCTCAAGAAAACAGTGAAAGGTGTTTTCATCTGCTCTTGCACGGGGAGGTGAGAGGTCACAGAGCTTATCCCAGCTTCTCGAGCGTAGTTCTCAAGATGGAGGCAAATGGCTTAATGTTTTGTCAACACAGGTATTTCAACACAGACGTGTATTTGATGGAAGCCGCGGGAGAAAATAAAAGACGACCACTTCATGGAGAAAAAGAGTCAAAGGAAAGGAAAGATATGCAGCAGCACATTACACTAATGGACATCTAGTGTGGTGCCTCTGGCTTAGGGCGGATTAGAGGTTGCCACGTCACTAAGAACACACACACACACACACTCTCTCACACACAAACTTGAATCACAGGCACACGACGGGGTAATCCACTGTTCCTTAGTTACATCCATTACACAGCCTCTGTGCGTGCACATCAAGTGTTTGCATATGCTCAAAGTCAAATACACTGTTATCACTCATGCCCACAAATCACACATCCTATGATACAGAGTGAGTGATTCAGAGGTTTTTTTCCGTCTTACTTTAAGATAATTACGTTTCATTTTTTTTCATTGGAATAATGTGTCGAAATGGAATCTATCTGAACTCAACTACTCACAACAATGTGTCTCTGGAGAAGTTAATGAAACAAACCTGCATACTTCAGTTCAAGGCTGTACAATATTTTTTAGATCAAAGGCTCCCTCTGCTGGTATCAAGGATCAACCGCATTTATTTAACCGAGCAATAAAGTTACCCGGACGTTGTTCAGTGTGGGATGGATATGCTTTTTTCCAGTGTGTTTATTTCCTGTTTAAATAAAAAGGAGGGTTTTAATTATAACCATTTTAAATTTAATCAACACAAGATGAGAGACCTTTTTCCAATAACTTTTCCAACAGTGCAGTGTAATTAAAGTAGTTTAGAGGCAACTGGAACTGTCTGGAAGTCCTAGAGACGTGTCAGACCAGGAAAAAAAGAAAATGTTTATGTTTCATTTGCAGTAAGTGCAAATTAAGTAAAGAAAGCGGCACTAATTACACATCTCATTCACAAAGAGTTCAGTGAATGAATTTCATAGAAAAAAAATGACCTGAGAATAAATGAATAGATTGAATCGATTTTTTTAATCTTCAGTATTACAGTTAAACATTTGGATTTATGGATGGATGGATGGACATAAAAATAAAATAAAACAGTAAAAAAAATAATTCAATAATTCAAATATGCCATAGATTAGGAAAAATCTGTAGATATATCATTTGGATAACGTGATTGACAAATTGATTAAATAAAGTAAGTAAACCAAGACTATGCTCATAATCAGTGAAACCAAACCGCAGCTTTCCATTGTATAGAAAATGTGATTGGTGTTAACCCTGTTCAACTGTATATCAAATGTTTCAATGTGTAATGGTAAGTGTAATGGCATAATGTCCCCAGTAAAACAGATAAGTAAAAGTCATTTGGGGACTCCTTTCCCTCCCTCCAAAGATCAGACTCGAATGTCAAAACACTCCAGGGGTCCTGGTACGTGGACTAGGCACGGACCAATCAGAAACTGTGACGTAGACCGCTCGGTGAATTCCGTCAGTCACGTGACACCCTCTTCGTGAATGCTCGGGTCCTAGTTCCTCTCATTCCCGGTCAGGACGGTCAGCCCTATCACTTAAAGCGGTACCATGTTCGGAGCTGTGTTCCGACTGTCTGCCACCGGAGCCCGGAGTCTAGTCCGGTCACGGCCTCGCGTCTCAGGTAGGACTGACCCTCTGTCCGCCGCCGTGGAAACCACTCAACGTTTCTAATAAAAACCTACTGTAGCCCGCCATGCTAACCGGCTAGCTGCCGTACGCCTGTGTGACTGGGTGTAGAAGCTAGCCTGGGGTGACATTGAGCCGCTTTTTGTGGTCATTCACCCGCACGAACTTAAAATAGACATTGCTCTTTATTTTCATTTATCGTAGATTGTTTTACAAAGAAATGAGAAGGAATAAATTCAATCAAAGAACTCACGACCTTGTGATGACCCCCCCTCGCTTACTTCAGGAGAGTCATTCACCGCAGTTTATGCGCAGCCCTTTGCAAAGTCCTCCTCACATGGTCATTTAACATGCAAAACACCTTGTATTATTGTATTATACCACTGTTCAAGCTCAGGCATACACCATACAATGTAATACACAGCCTGTGTAAAGCTTGTATCAGCTCAACTAAACGGTTACACTATCCAGGAAACTGCTTTAATATAGTCCTTTCTCTCCGTTTGTGTGTGCTTTGTTCTCTTCCAATATGCTGTGCAAGAGTGAGAGGCAAAGTGATAGGAAACAATAGGGGGATGTGTCTGTAGTAGAAGGAAATGAAACCCTCATCCCCTGTCACGTACACGGACCTGTATGACCTGAAACCTGTAAATAGACTGACTGTGGCGACCACGCTGTGGCTGCGAGCGTGAATACGCAGCCTGATGTTATCTGAGGTCACTCACATTGTGCAGCTTTCACAGGCTGTTTTCATCTCAATTTTCATGTTTGCATGCGTAAGCAAGTGCTTTGGTAAAGGTTAAATAGAAGCGTCACATGAGAATAACAATTGAAAAAGGCACCTGCTGTCAACATTATATGCATAACTAAATGGGACATTAAATCATTGCACAGGAGGAACAGATGGACCAATAGTGGCCAAAAAGCGACTGTTTGTTCTTGTTGTCTTGTGAAAGAATGGTTATTTCATATCTGCATTATTAGGAAAAGCCTCTTTTGTCCCATATGACTGTTATTATCAATATTATCTGCCAGTTGTTATATACTTGTAATCTCTTGGCAAAGACATGCCTCTGTTTACTTAATACATCATTATTCTTCTAACTTTTGTTGCAGCGTGGTTGTCATTTAAGTACCTCTACATACGCTCAATGTGTGCATTTTTTCTTTTTGCAGCTGCCGTGGCCGCCAGATGTTACTCCCATGAACAGGTGGAGACTGATGAGGAGTTTGACGCCCGCTGGGTCACTTACTTCAGCAAGCCCGACATCGATGCCTGGGAGCTGAAAAAAGGTGACTTTATTGAAGCTCTTCGTATTCTGAGGACGTGCTGGTCGAGCCATGTTGTGATGTGATGATTGCAGATTAAGATAAACTAGAAATTGTGGTAAATGTTTGTGCTGGCTGAGTACATCTTCAATAATTTTCTGAAAAATGATGTTAGTGTAAGTGAACGTGTTCTTTCTGCTCAAAGATGACCTCCTGTAGGGGAGGTACTGTAGCGTTAGGTAACTGGGTCATGGATGGATGGATAAATAGATGGATAGATAGAGGGTATTTGCTTAATAAATCTGTGATTATTGTTATTGCTGACCCACTGGGCTGTTTCCATCGATTGTGCTTGAAGGTTTGAACACCCTGATCGGGTATGACCTGGTGCCCGAGGCCAAGATCGTGGACTCGGCGCTGAGGGCCTGCAGGAGACTGAATGACCTGGCCAGCGCCATCCGCATCCTTGAGGCTGTCAAGGTGAGCGACCGTCCCTGCACAGGTTCACTCAAGGAGGGAAAAACATCCCAAAATCCAGAATCAAATGACAAGGTTCTCACACATCTTGGAAAATAAGAAAAAAAGTTGGTTGGTTTGAATTTCTAAGCATATAAGAGATCATTTCAGGGATCAGTAACAGCCATAGTCTGAGCATCTTTTGAGTCAGACGTCTGGGAGCAGCAGGGGAATAATCATGGAAGAAATCTAGGTAGATGTACAAAATCTGAGGTACAACTGTAGGAAATGACACATCTGCCAAGCAGGGACACGGCTGACCACACAACTGTTGTGTTTCAGACTAATCATTAACTTAACTGCTCCCCGCCAGGTTTGCCAGCGCTGGTATAAAATGGTTCTCATTTCCTGTTCTGTGTTTCGTGTGTTTGACAGGACAAAGCCGGCCCCCATAAAGACATCTACCCCTACCTGATCCAAGAGCTGAGGCCCACCCTGTCAGAACTCGGCATCTCAACACCAGAAGAGTTAGGCATTGACAAGTTGTAGACTCTCAAGGTGAGACTATGCCTTAATAGATTCATCTTGTATGTTTGTGATTCATCATATGACAGATATCTTGATTATTCCATCAGTTGTTCAGTCCATGAAAATGGTGAAAAATGTCCTCAGATATTCAGTTTGCTGTCATACGGGACAAAATCTAAAAACATGCTCAAGAATGTCTTTAATGCACATATCAACTAATCGATCATTAGAACAGTAGAAAGATATTTTATTAGTTGCTTATTCATTTATTAATAAGTCACTGCTGGAACTTAACAGACATGTTACTTTTGGACAGTGGTGTGGCATTAGAAAAAAAGGTATTGGCATAGGCCACTATTGTGCTGCATATCACAAGTTAACCAAAAGCTTTAATTATCATTGCACAGCTGTGCACTGAAAGTCAACTGCAACTCTCTCTAGTAAAAAAATATATATGGTTATTTTGTTGGAACTTAAAATGACTTTTCTGTCCTCAGGTGATTTGGTACAAGGAGAGATGAGCTGTCCAGATTCCCTGCTGTCAAATATGTCTATATTGTTAATTAAATCCATGCGGTCTTGTTATGTACAAAGTGGTGGACCTAATAAAGAAAGTCAATAATGGAAAAATGTGTGATGGGTGTTTTTTTGTGTGTTCAAGTCATTTCTGTTTTTATATTTTTAGTGGCTTGTGATTCTTACATGAGGCATGATTCATCATAGCAAGAAAGGGAAAAGCGCAAGCGTAGATAATATATCATGGTATTCCTTGCAAACATACAAGCTTCTGTCCTTGGCTACATAAATAGAAGGAGCTGTTGTTGGTGTAACACTTTTTACTTTTCCTGCACAGACCAATAAAATGTATGTGCTGTACATGTGTTGGTGTTACAGACCTCAGTCAAACCCCAGCTGTTCAGCTCCATGAACAGAAATACTAGCCAGGCCCAAACTAAGCACAGCATCCACCAGAGCTACACACTGGTTGACGCCTTATCAACATTAATGTCAATAATACTGTTCATGGTTTGAACAGTATAATTGAGCCAAATAAAGACAAATTTTTTTGTTTTGTTTTCTGCTCAGGTGTCTTTCTCGTCCACAAGATGGCAACAGTATCTGTAAATCTCCCTCCTACGTGTGGGAACATGTGTTGCTCTGCTTTCTTTTGACCACATTTGTGAGGTGATCATTTTTCTGCTACTTTTTGAAGTGTTTTGAAGTGCTGTGATCCGTGTGTGAGAAGCTCACGATATAAATATCATCAATGAACAAAGTGTACAGTCTTTTAATTAATATTGACCCTTGAGATTTCCCTGCCAATATTTGCCCGTTTGGACAAGCATAACTCAAGCAATTGAGTATTTTCTTTGTCCATTGTTATACCTTGAAAACTGGTTTATTCCACTCTCATAAGAAGTTTGAATCCCTCCCCTGGCCATTTCCTTGTGCAGTTTGCATGTTCCCCCTTTGTGTGGGTTGTGATCATTTGAGTTGGTACCCCCTGATGTGAGAGTGGTAATGAATGGTGGGTTTCCTGCGTTGGACTGGCAACCTAGTGTATTCCCTGCCTTTGCCTTATGTGTACTAAAGGTATGCTGCAGCAGATCTGATGATACCATTGGGCATATGGCAGATAAGGTAAAGGATGGATGCATGAAAAGAATCGACCCTAATATTGACCTATGGGGTGACACTTACCAGAAGATATATATTTGCCAATTTGGACAAACACATAGATTCAAAGTGGTTCTACACCCTCGACAAACGATTATATCATCTGTTATAAGAGACTAAAACAGAGTGGAATCGTTGAGAAACACAGCGTTAAGTGGATAGTTTAGTAGAGTTAGTAAAAAAAAAATCAACAAAATCTAATATAATATAATTAAAGATAGATGGAAATATAATATTTGAATAAGTGAATGGTTGAACGAATTATTGAGTGTGTTTCACTTGCAGCAGATGTTTGGGTACTCCATTTAATTTCATTATTTCATCATTTTATCGACTTCCGGGAACTACCTGAAAGCTACGCGACTCACATGACCAACGAGCAGCTCGTACTTCCGTTGACCCTCTCGTGTCCATGCTTTTATTTTGAAGTGTCCTCCCCGGTCTTAGCTCCCACCGCTAGCCTAGCCTAGCCTAGCTTAGCCTAGCCCAGCCCGCTAACAGAAGTGCCTGTGTCGGCTGCTGCAGCTGGTCTTTGTGAGCGCCCAGCGTCGGGCCGGTGCGACGGCTGCCATCATGGCCGAGGTGTGGTGTAAAACAGCGTGACGAGCTGCACCTGTGACTCAAGATGATGAACGACATCATGGAGGAGCCGGAGAAGGACAGTCTGCTGGATGCAGAGCAGCCGGAGCAGCAGCAGAGAGGCTTATCGGTGATGCCCATGATGCTACACACAAGCTAGCCCGCTAACACACAAGTGGGAGTGTTGTTGTTGTTGTTGTTAATCCCACATTTGTGACATTTCATCAGAATAGATGTATATGTAGAGATAGGTTAAGGTTACATACTGCAAAGTCTGCTCCCTTGTGACTTTAAGTAGGTTTACAACATGTCTCACATGCTTGACAAACATGCTAAATTGATTTTCTCTTCCTGTTTGAAAGGGGTTTCAGTCTGAGCTTTGAGTATTTTCTGATTTCTCAAGTGAATGTCTTTAAGGTGTGGACAAGACTTCACACTCAATGACTTCATCGTGACTTCACTAATGAAAAACAGTTAGGTTTAGTGGCCGGACTGAGACGTTTTGGTCAAAATGAGTCACTTGGGCAAGGCAAGTTTGTTGTCTCGTTCATTTCTGCCACATGACATTTCGAAGTACGTGCATAAAACAGAAAAGGAGCCAGTAAAATATAAATACGAAAAAGAAGTGCTTAATACGGACTTTTTTTTTTTTTTACCTTTTTCAAACTGTTGAAAACATTGGCTTAACTTGAGTATTCTGTCCAAAATTAAATCTCTAAGGCAGGGCAAGTTTAAGAATATGACCTATTGCAGCCACAAGACATTTCAAAGCTATTTCCATCAAATATAAAAAGCACGAGTAAAGCAGAAAACACAAATGTGAAATATTTGAAATAAAAGTAATGATAAAGACAATTATAAAAGATGAATGTAAAAAGATGTATGAGAGATGAAGTGCAGTGGATGGGCTGTTGCAAGCAGGAAAGTCCTTGGTCTTAGAGCAGGCGCTGACAGCCTTATTAAACACTCAATTAGGTATTTGAAGAGTTCATCTTGGCCTTTGTGACGCAACACTAATTAAAATGAGTTTGTCCCAGTGGCTGAGCTTCGATGTCTGGTTAATATGAGTCACGAAAACAAACAGTTTTTTTCATTAGTGTTGCGTACGAATCACACTGGGCTCGGCTCTTGTTCTGTCCCTGCCTGTTTGAGGACATCAAATACAGACGGTCTGTCTTTTCTGCTACCTGCAGGGCCCAATTAGTGGCACCCGACCGAAGACTACCGATGGAGGAATCAGGCCCGTGGAGAAAAGAGGACCCTACATTATGTCCAGAGCTCCAGCGATCCACCTCAAACTACGTAAGCCTTGTCCTGACTCATCATTACCCAATCACACACGCACGCACACGCACGCCAGGATCGCCATTACGTCTTGTCGGTAGATCAGGAGTCTCTTGGTAATTGGTGTTTTCATGCATTCAGCTGTGAGTCGTTGAGATGTGCGCAACTCAAAACGAGACGGGCGAGGAGTGCTGAAAGGGCAGGAGAACGGAGTCCGAGTCATATGATATTGATGAGCCGAGTCGGCCACATTTTTTTATTTGCCACAGTCAGCTTTTCATAACGGCCGTGTCCACCGCAGTTAACGTCCTGCTGCTTGGCTGTAAATGACTATGAACGCATAAACGTTTCTTCGCTGTATTACACCTGAGTGAGCGGTGTGAGTGGTGTATTCGTCGTCAGCTTAGAGAGCTTTCAAGAATCAAAATGGGCAACACAATACAGCTCAATAAAACGTATTTAAATGTTAGTATTAAACAAAAACTGTCCAGAGCTTGAACTATAGTGACTACATTTAAGGGTTTGACCGATGGCCTGGACGGGTCATGTGAGATGAAACTTGTAACGCATTTCACAGATTCTTTTGTGTCTGGTTTTTGAATCAGTCGGAAGTGAGAAATGCAGTGGAACCGGCAGATTTCTGCCCTCTGATCTGACGGAAGCGGGACGTGAAAGTCGACGCGAACAAGTGCAGAACAAACTTGGTCACCCTAAGATGCGGAATTTAGCGCTGCGCCCTGCTCGACTATCGCCCCGTTGATCTTGTCCGGCATAATCGCGTGTCCTCCTCACCCCCAGAGAAACACAGGGAGATGGCCAGGAAGGCCCTGAAGAAGAAGGCGCTCTCACCAGGACCTCCAGTCCTGCACCAGCCCAGACAAGGAGCCAAGAGGTGAGGAGCAGAGGAGGAAGAAAAAGAGCTAGTAACCGATGTCGGCCCGATACTTGCTTGTCTTTTTCACACTGTGTGATTTTTTTTTTTTTTTTTTCCCCTCCAGAACAGTGAAGTATAACAAGGGCTACGCTGCACTGAGTCAGCACGCTGAGGACAGTTTGATCGCTCTCGACTCGGACAGGTAAGTTTACACCCGGCACTCGGGTTCGATTTCTACTATATGCAGTGAACGAACGCAGCACTGAAGCGGGTCTTTCTTTATTTATGGGGGACCTAGATTGAAAAGCTCTTTCTGCTTTGGCTGTTGTTTAATTGAAACGACACCACATCTTATACAATATCGTATGGAAGCCTGAGGCATTTCTGATGAAACCAGTGCTCCATAGCTTCGATATGAACACCAGAGAACAAGGATCTCTTGAACTGCTCTTGGTCCCCTTAAAGATAAATCTTATAAATGATGGTTTTTAACTGCAGAATCTGGTCTGGTCTGGTCAGGTTTGACTTATCTTTAACTCTTTCATGTGCGGTTGGGTTAGGGCGTAGTGGTTCATCAGTGTTGCAGAGAAATATCTCCTTGAAGGCAAGACAAAACAAAACATGTTTTGGCTCGGGTTCATCAATTCGAAGAATGTAATTTGGAGCAATAACTCACTTTGCGTGTGCAGTCAAGTGCAGTCACTGGCTCGCGTGTACTTTCAAAGCTGTCAGAATGTGACTATAAAAATATGTCCCCGTGTCATTGGCCGGGTTCATCTGGAATCTCTGTGGAATTTCTTTGCCTCCATTGTATGTAAATATGCTGACACAACCTGTCCCGCTCGTTCTCGCAGCGACGAGGAGATCGATTTTGAGCAGTATTCGTCAGGATACTCTTCCGCCGAGGTGAGTTATAGCCCTCCGGGCTCCTCTTCACGTGCTTTCACAATGCCAGCCACCA
This sequence comes from Karalla daura, assembly GCA_029224185.1. NCBI lineage: Eukaryota > Metazoa > Chordata > Actinopteri > Chaetodontiformes > Leiognathidae > Karalla > Karalla daura. Next base: position 15,423,801 of record CM055190.1, read on the forward strand.
GACAGCAGAACTGGCTGGGTGACTGGAGACTGCGGGGGTGTGCACAAGCAAGTTTGTGGCTCTTTGCGTTGTTCTTATTCTCTCAGCATCAAAATGAAAGCCGCCATATTTGAGCTCGGATATGATGGCATAAAACCTATCTGCATTAGTGGCTCAGGGGCAGGCTGGCTGTACACTTGTTGGGAAGGCAGTGGTTCGGAGAGTTGCGCAACGGGTTAAAGAGAACTGTCAAGTGCCCCTTTATGTTACATCGTGCTTTTCAAGATACATAATGGCGATTAGAAACCAACACATTCAAACCGTTCATGAAACACATAAATAATAGATAAATAATCAAGATTATGTAGTAAGGGTTAGGTCCAGTCCGGCACAAGGTCGCTGGTTTTTGATCAGACTCTCTATCGTCTCTCTCGATGCGTACGAAGCACGAGGCAGTAGTTCTATCCCACCTTCTGATCCAGCCTGCGGCCTCTTCTCGATCTCAAATATGTCGCCGGGGTTGTTGTTGTTGTTGTGTTAGCTCCACCACGTAGCAGAACTTCAATTCAGTCCGACGTGTTTCTCCACATTGCTGTATAGTACCTGTGGAATTCTCACATCTCATCTGAGACGCATGCAGACTCCACTTGGGTTCATCGGTGAGACGCTGACTTTCGGACACTCAGCCCAGCTCTGCAATGAGATGTTTAGCCGGTGTTAGCTTGGTGTTTGGCCAGCAGCGATACACCTAACGCCCAAGGCCACCCCGGAGTCATCACTGATCCGAGTCCTTTCAGGGAGACGTGAAGTGTAACGACGAGGATGAGAAGTACTGATGACTTCTGTGGTTTATTCCCATCGTAAACTGGATAGCCAGAATTCCACTTTATAAACTGTAATTTGGCTGCAAATTAGAGTGTCGCTGGCAAAATGAGAGTGCAGATAACGTGTAATTTGGGACTATATCATCCTGTCTCGAGGTTAACTGCCTTTTGCCCAGTAGCAATAGGAAGAGGCACCTCGGCTATGCGCTCCGCAGCGTGTAGCAATCCCGGGCAGCTTGAAACGAGAAGTGCGAACCCATGTCCTTGCACATCAGTGAGTCACCCCCCCCCCCCTCTCTCTCTCTCTCTTGCCCTCCAGGTGCATCCCGATCTGAGCCGGCAGCTGCTGCAGGACGGCTACCGCCTGGACGAGATCCCGGACGACGAGGACCTGGACCTGATTCCGCCCAAAGCCATGGGCTCGTCCATGTGCTGCTGCTCCGAGGGCCCGTCCTGCTGCATGCAGTGAGGGCAGAGCCCCCCCCCCCACCCCCAATCCCCACCCCCATCCCCACCTCTCCCCGCCACACACACAGAGGCTGGGGCTGGAGCTCAGCTCCGCTCCCCACCTCCTACCTTCTAGTCACTGGTGCCTGAGGCCTCCTCTCGAACCCAGGACCACCGCAGTGCTGCCTGAGGACTTCGGGCTCCGAAGCCAAACTCCTGTCCGTGCGGGTCAGCGTGCGCCCAGGGAGCTCAGCGGCTCCCGACCGCGCCCAAAGGACGTGAAAACAAGCCTTATCCACTGTGACCCCCCCCCCCCCCCCCCCCCCCCCCCCCCCCCCCCAAAGCTTGACGTATTTTTATGTATCCTCCTTTTTTTTATATATATATATATACGAACGGCATGAAACGCTCACCGCGACACCGCTCCAAACTCATCAGTCGGGATGTGTCTGTGTCTGTATGGGGAGCGGTCTTGTCATGGTAGAAGCATGATATTCACACGCCTGTGATGTCCTGTGTTGTTATATCACCCGACCGTCGACATTCCTACCAATCCTGCACCTACGGTTGCATCTTTCCTTTCTTTTTCATCACTTATCCTCCTGAGTTTCATTCCAAAAACACACGGCCGCCTGTTTGGGAAAAGAAACGGCACCCGCTCTAACAAGTAAACCAAATGATAGGATGTACAATAGGAGGTGTACGAGTGAAGCACTGACTTTATCACTTCACTGTTCTGTCGTGTACTGATAGTTCTCATAAACCTGAAATGAAGAGTTGGCAGGACGCCCGGCCCAGTCAGTTATCTTCCACTGGTTGCAGATTCTTTGCTCGGATGCAGTTTGAACTTATCGCTGAACAAACTGGTTGATTGCGCGAAAAGGTCACTCAAACTGTCAGAAGACGGGAAAACTGAGAAAGTTACACCACGGCAGTGTAGGCAGACCAGTTACTGACAAGCTAAAGTGCCCCAATAGCAGTCTATGAAACTCACTTTACAATTTGTATTGTAAAGTCCGTTCCAGAAGTGCGTTTCACGTCCCCACTTTGGAAACCATCTTGTCGTCTGTTGATGTGAGCACTTTTGATAAAGGTCAAAGAGCAGCATGGCACGGATGCAAAGAATCAGAGCGTAATATGCATTTTTCATTCCCTCCCTGAACTGGATGAGTAGCATTGTTGGAGCCGGTATAAACTCACCTTAAAACACGTCTGCGTGTGAACGACAGTCCTTGAGTTACCTTTAACTTATTTATTTATTGGTATGTTTCTTGGCGACACTAAAACCAATTGTTACAGCTTTAAAACGGATTCGCTAAATCAGAGGAATTGTATGCGCACCCTTGTTGTTTGTCACTAACACCCATGTGCATCACTTTAACTTCCATGTTTTTTTTTTCTGTCGTTGCTGCTGTTTGCTACATAACACACAGGTCCATTGAAAACGAGAACCCCACACGGTAGTACCTTCTCCTCTTCTTTTTCCTTCCCCACCGTATCTGCTCCCTCGTGTCGCAGCCCGGGTCACATTTTTTGATTTTACTCTCGGTTGTCGGTGTCTATTTTCGAGGCGTCCTTCTTCGTCATCAGAGCAAGTGACCGAGATCGCTTCCTCAGGAGACTCTTGAGTGCGAGTATGCAACTAGAAAGTGATTTGCCTTTCACAGACGTGTAGAAAAAAAATCTATAAAAATAAGAGGAAGAAGAAGAAGCGAAATAAAATTGCACAACTGTTGAAGTGCAAGGAGGTTTTTTTGTTTTTTTTGGGGACAGGATGAACTTCTGGCTGCTGCTTTACATGACCCGCAGGCCGCTCTGTCACTCCGCCCGCAGATCGTCGCAGATCTATGCGTAGATACTCCAGCAGACACCACCTACGCCACACTGAAGCTGAGCGCTGCCCGGTCAGGGTCAACTCACCGGTTCAGATCCGGGAAGTGGGGCCTGCCGAAACGCAGCCTGACGAAAGTCCCCGTGTCGAAACGCCAGACGACACGAGTGAAGGATGTGATTTCCCCACAGGACGCCGCGCTCGTAATAACGGGCGGTTTGGGGACAAAAGCAGCCTCTGCGGCCGCACCAAGTGGCGAGTAACTCGACCCAAGTGTGAAGCAAAAGCGACAGCTGCGCCTCAAAATGTATCAACCCCCCCCCCCCCCACCCCCCCTCAGCAGCCCCGGCCCGTCACAATGTTTTATGTACACTAATGTTGCACTTAACACCAGTGGTCAGTAGCAAGTACACTTGACTCACATGTACTATGCAACTGTCGGGACAATCTGCTTTGTTTTACGATATGGTGACAATGTAGTGTTACTGAGTGCTCGATGCAATAACTTAGTTATTTTATAATGGCAAACTAGTCTTTTTTTTATTTGATTGTACTGTTTATTGGTTTATATTATAAAATAAAACTTATCTATACTTTCAAGTGCGCGACTGGTTATTTAAAATAGCGCTTGCACGAGAGGGGGCACATTTAATGGGGCTTTCGCATAAATGGATATTGAATGGGTTTCATCGATGAGGCTGCTTCAAAGCGGTAGTGCTGATTGTATCCGCAGGGGGGCGGTGTGGAGCTGTGCTGCGTCCTAACACTAGCATTCTTATTAGCATCTAACATTAGGAAATGTGTCATTTAAACTTCACCATTGACAGGCTATATTGTAAATATTTATTTATACTGCACTTTTTTTATTGAATTAACCGGGTAAATGTATATCCATCTATCAGGGCTGTAACCAAGGTTTTGAAATGTCCAGAATTGTACTGAGGTTTGGGTTGTGCAAAATGTACCCAAATGACATCTCTAAATAAAACCAAGCTATCTCCCAGAACAAACTCATGTTTTAATTTAAATAGAAGCTCATACATCTACTCCTACCAACTTCTGCTGTCTTATACTGAGGAGAAAATTTCTGAGGTCCACACCTGGTTGCTGCTCTGTTATCAGTAGGTCAATAGATTGCACCACACCATACGCTCGACCATATCTGTCTTTTTCAAAAGTCATGGCGGTTTAGATTATGCCAGATCCTGGTATTAACAAATTTTGTTAATTCCTCTTAATTGCTCCTCTTTTTTAAAAAACTTTTTAATAAAATGTGTTATCCCACAAGCGAATCATTGAATGAAAAGTATGTTAAATGTTTAGCTGTGTTTATCAAGAGGTTACATCTCTGAATGTTTTTGACACAGCATGTTCAGCATTTAATCTTGTTTTAATGACAGTCTGAAGAATGTAAAGCAGTATTTATTGCTACATTTACTGCTCTGTTGTGATGCAACTGGAATGTTTTCTCTCCTGTCTTGAAAGCCTATAATTGACCAAATGTTTGAAACTTGAAGCGTTTCTTTCTATCGAAACCATTTAAAAATACTGAAAGCTACAAACAGCTGTGACTTACTTGGAATACCTTGCCTCCACTTGTTAATTATTGAATGAAATTTGCCAATATCTATGCCACCACCAGGGTTTTAAATTTTGCTTCATATGTTTTAGACTTTTTAGAGCAAAACACCAATAACACCACCAACCAAACTATCCACAGACTGTTTAACTGGCATTAAATCAGTAGTTCAGTTGTTTGCGTCACTGAATGGATATGGAAATAGAAACACTGAACTCTGAAACCTTTGTATCGACAGTATTCAAACATACCGATAGCTAAAAACACACTTAATTGGAATAGTTTGTCTTCATTGGCAACATGTGTAGATGTATCGGGGGTTGTAACCATGCTTTAGAAATGAGTCATACTTGAGTATATTGTACTGAATGATTAGTAGGGCGAACCTTACTGACAATCAGCAAATAAAACAAGAGACACGTTTTAATTCCCACATCCAACAGGCCAGTAGGTTGCATCAAGCGGTGACACCGTAAGACATGTTTGCAATTAAGAATCTTCAACTTCTTTATCTTCTTTTTTTTTATCGAGATCGTGTCGCGTGGAAGTGGCTTTATATTGTTCGCCATGACAGAAAAAAATGCAAACAGAGAGAACCGTATGAATTGTATGTATGTATGTATGTATGTAAGAGGAGCTGAGCTGAGGAACTTGTTGCTGCGGCTGGGCGGGTCCAACGCCATGTGGGGGGGGGGGGGGGGGGGGGGGGGTGGAGTGGATGGAGGGGTGGGTGGGTGCTGAAGCCGGGGAGGGAAAAAAAAAAAAGAAAAACAGTAAAGGGAGTTACCTCAGCTCTGTGAGTAGGGGATATGACATCGGACCTCGTTCCTGTTGATCTTCTTATTTAGTAAAGACGCAAAATCGGGAAAACAAGCAAAACGGTCGGAGAGAGAGAGAGGGAGTGAGAGACATACACGCAGGGAGGGAGAGAGAGAGAGAGAGAGGGAGAGAGAGAGACCTCACCTCACTACGCTCATTTCCGCGAGCTCCGCTGCACGCGCACCGTTCCTCGCTCCCTCTTGTACGCACGCGCGCGCGCGTGTGTGTGTGTGTGAGAGAGTGAGTGAGTGTGTGTTTACAAGTGTTTGAGGCGAAGGGACGAAGACGACGAGGACGAAGAGGAGGATAAAGAGCCGAGGAAGGAGGGATGGTGGACAACACAGGCAGCAGCAAAGCACACATGGTGAGTGGCGGCGCTGCTTGGCGTTTCTTCTTTAGGCTGTTTGAGAAATTACAAACATATTGAAATAAATCCGCCGAAAAACGTAGATCTCGCTCTCTCTCCCTCTCTCCGTGCGTCGCTCCGCACCGACACAGCAGGCAGGAGTTAAAACGCCTTTAAGTCCACATTTGGCCAAACTTTCCTTGTTTTGGGTTTTCTTTTCCCTTAATCGGTTTTGCGGCTGTGGTGGGCTTTATCGCTAGAAAAAAAGGGGCTGTGGATCTTCATCCCGGAGGTGTGCGTTAATACGGCGACACGTCCATTGCGCTCTCACTAACGCGTATTTTTGAGGATGTGGCAGCTAAAGCTACACGCGCAAAGGAGGAAAAAGGTGCAAGGATTTTACACCTTTTGTCCAATTTCTACCTCCACTTCGCCTTGCCTTGAGCAGTCGCGCTCGGTGAAGTAGCTGGATGTCTGTCTCTGGATGATTCCAGTGGTGTATTTAACACTTGTGTTTGATTAAGGCGTTTAAACATGTTATTGGATTTTGCCAGGACTGGGCACAGCAACGATATAAATCCATTAAAAACTTGCGGCGATGCTTTAAGTCAGTAGCCAGCGTTTTGTTCCCCCTGCAAACATTGGAGATAATTTTGTGGTTTTGCTGGCCGCTGCCTCGTGTTTGGACGTGATTTGTGATATCTTCGTGAACATTAAAAGAGCACTTAGGGTTTGCTGTTAGTGCTGTTATCAGCTTTCGTAATGAGTCTGGTTGCATTGCTGTGGTCACAGAGTGCTAAAAATCCCTGCTTCACTTTCGTCTTCTTTTATACATGCCGTAGACCTAGGGGTTTAACGTGTGTAAAAGACTAGTTTGCAAATGATTAATATGTTAAAAGTCAAATTTATTGCATTGCATGATTTTTTCCCCCCCATTTGATTCAGTGGCTCTGGGTCAAACATTGACGATAGTGATTGGCTAAAAAAATTGATAGGTTACTAAACTTTATGACCACATTTACATGATGTGAGTTAGTATGCGTTTAAAGTAGGTTACTGGACAACTTTATGTGTTCTGCGAGCGACGTGTGTGGCGTAAGCATCTTTTGACTTCATCCTGTTGTAATGAGATCATTAGATTTGATGATATGGTTTGGTCTCTGGCTCCCCTGTCTTCCTCCCACAGCCCAGCATGTCTCAGGAGCCTGGTGTGGCCTTTCCTCAGAGCACCTCCACGGGGGGCATGAAACTGGAGGCAGTAATGGAGCAGCTCCAGCGCCAGCAGCAGGCTCGACTGGAAGTGGAGCGCAAGGAGAGGAAGATCCGAGAGGCCCATATCATGTACGCCCAGCAGGTCGCGGCCCAGCAGGCCATCCTGGCGGCCGCCCGGGCTTCGGGGGCCAGCTTCATGGGCAAGAGCCTGGCCGGAGGGGTCCCCGGTGGCGGGCTGCCTCTCCGGGTGTCCAATCAGAGCAGTGTGGACTCGGAAAGAGAGGACGACGAGGACAGAGGCCGGGATTCTGGTGACGAGGACGATGACAATGAGATGATGGAGGGGGACGAGGGCAGCGACGAGGACGAGGGCAGCGCCAGTGGTCTGGAGTTCCTCCGCAAGCAGACCCTGGCTCTGCAGCAGAGCGCGTCCCGCATCCCGGCCCGGCCCTTCGGCAGTTACTCTGCGTCGGCGCCCCAGAGGCCGGCGTCCCACCCATCAGAGTGAAGCAGGAGCCCGACGAGGGCCTGTCTCCTGCCGGGCCGCACTCTGCTACCTCTCCTAACGGACAGGCCGACTGGGGCTACGACGATCACTACAGACAGGTCAGTGACCCCTCAGTCACTCTTTTCTTGACTCAATCTGTCCCTAAATAGTTTCGCCTCCCAGTGCTGGACACACACACACGCCATTCACTCTCAAACTCACACCTAGGGGCTATTTAGAGTCTAGGCTCTAGGCTCAGTGGCCCTTATTCATCAAATCTGTGTACACCACAAGCAAACTCCCGAGATTTATCATTTGGATCCAAACGGCCGAATCGCATGCTTGTGGTTCAGTGGTCGGCTTGTCAGTGTGATTTTCACACCCGCATTTGCACCCACTCCTACACCTGCTTCATAAATGGGGGGGCCTTGTCATTGCTTGCCTGATTTTCTCCAGCACGCCTCACCCTCTTTGTACGCTAACGGTGTCGCGGGGGTCTGCTAGTAGGATGAGCCCAGCAGATAGGGAAAGGCGGAGAGTGCACTGTGGACCAGTTGCCCAGGCGACACAATATTTACTCTCACACTCACCTTTTAGAGTCTCCCATCGACCCCAATGCAGGTCTTTCTTTTCGCCTGTGGGAAGTCACCGGAGTGTCTGGAGAAAGCACGCAGTCTTAGGAAGAACATGCAACCGCCAGGCAGAGCGGATATCTGTCTGAACCAGGGACCCTCTTACTAAACCCTGAGTCACTCTTCATTTCAAAATTGGATTGTACATATAAAAAACAGGATTACTTCATCTAGACTGACTCACACATTTCCTAATGCTGAGGGCTGCTACAGTCGATCGATCGATCGTGTTCTCGATGAGTTGTTTAGTTGTTGAAGAATTTGATTGACATGGTTATCAATCTTGTTCCGTCTACAGCTCATTTTACTGTCACTGAGGAAACCAGAAGCTATTCCCTTTCTTTCTGAACAAATTTCACTGAATGTGCTCCGAAGTTACACTCTGGACTTCAAATTGTGTAATCGACGATTAGTCCATTAGCTGTCGCGCCCCCCCCCCCTGACGTCAACTGTAATCTCTGCCAGCCATTTTGCGGTGAGTCAGCGCTCCAGCTGCACGATGAAAACACGGCGAGCGAGTGCGTCCTCTCCCCGGCCGCGTGCCGCTCTCCCATTGAGACTCCTGTTTGATATTAAGCTGCGGGGCTTGGTCTGAGCGCGGGGACGGGCCTCGTCCCGCGGCATCTTTGCGGGGACGCTGCAAATCGCCGTGGATAGTTGACCGCCAATTAGCTTTTGTGGCTAGAAATCCTCCTAAGTTGCTCTTGGCAGAGGGCCAGACCGGGGCGCAACGTGTTCACACTCTCCCTCCCTGTGCGCTCACACTCTCTGCGTGCGCGTCTCGCTCCCTTGACTCAGCCTCGGGTTTGGCCCGGATCCAGGCAGCGGAGTCAGGCAGGGCTACGAGGCTGTGGGTGGTTGGCCGGGTCAGTGCGAGGATTTTTTTCGGGTGGGTGGGGAAAGGTTGGATGTACTACACACAGTAGCTACCCCCCTCCTCCTCCTCTCCTCTCCTCTCCAAGAGTTTCGGCTGTGTGCCAAGTGCACTTTCCCTTGAAGGTAAATATTGCCTCAGCACAGTGTTACAGAATGCTGGAATTCCAACTGGGAGCCAAGCCCCAGCTACATGTGGTTTAACATCATAGCTCGGGACATAGCGAGTTACTGCGGGTTATATAAAAAGCCGGAGTTGCACAAGAGTGGGCAGTGTCAGAGGACATATCAGTGGGCCGAGGGCGCTGGACTATCATGTGTCTGCATTTTATTACTGTCTATTTAAAGGCAGATGTCAGGTTTGAATGTCTCCAGATCACATTTCCAAATTTAGGTGGGGGGGGGGGGGGGGGGGGGGGGGGGGGGGACGGGAGGAGCTACGGCAGCTGTAGTTATTGTTGTATTGTAACAGTGCGTTTTCTTATCTAACACCTAAAAAAAAAAAAAAAGACTACTACAAACGACTACAGGCTGTTCAGGAGTCTCCTTTCTGCTCTGTTACACTTGCTCCCAGGCTGCTATAGGGTTGATTTTTATCAATGACTTTTAACGTTTGAGACCTTTTCTAGGCCGTTCTAGAGACTTATCTGATAACTAAACAGCACAGAGCCCTTGTAAGAACCTGTCGAAGGAAATAAGGTTGTCTGAGTCATCATCGCTTTTGGATCCTATTTTAACTTGTTATACTTCTTAAAACGCACCTCTGTGTGAGAGCTTATCCTGGTTTCACTTGAACCTCTCCACTTCAATGCATTTTTAAAAAATATTTTAACTCATTTTCTTTCACTTGCTGCTAAGCACTTTGCAAATATACAAATACAGTTCAGTGTTATTCTGGGATGTTGTTGGAAAAGCATTTCCCCTGCATTGTTTCGCCGTCTTATTGTTCCACACTGATGTGTCAGAAAAAGTGGCATTTGTCCATTATTGCGCGTGGTGACCGGGCTTTGTGTGAGCATTGTCAGAACAGAAGATCACAGCAGCAAAGTTGTAGCTGACCAGTAGCCCTGCCTATCAGGGGCCTGGTGTCTTTTATTAGGAGGGGCGGGCCGAGCCTGGGGGTTGGTGAGGGGGGGCAGGGGGTGGGAGTATGGGGGGGGGGGGGCATTATGGGACGAGAATTGGTCTGGGCCTTTTTTTGTTTCCTCTCTTTTATCTTTCCTGTCATTATGTCAGCTCTGCAGTATTTAATGACGGCTCATCTCTTCAGGCAGTTTCAGGTTGCACCACTGTAGGGGGAGGGGGACAGTGGAGTTTTTTTTTTCCCCCCCTGTTTTTTTGATGTCATTGTCTTTGAGAGGCCAGAGACGAGCCTGGCAGATGCCACAAATACCGGCCCCCTCCACAAACCCCTGTAATAATGTGGGGAGAACATTTATTATGTTCTAAAAGCGGCGATGGGCCCGAGACAGGAAAGCTCAGTGATGGAGGCCAACCTACAGAATCACATTTACATGGACATTTACATTTCAGGTACCATTGGGCGGGGGCTTTTACTCCTCTCTGAATCACCACTCACTGTGTTGACACACTTTTTCCTGATTTTACCTTAAAAACGTTAATCATTCTTCTTAAAGGTGCAGTACAGTTTCCAACCTAACTCCTATCCAAAATCCTACTCAAAATTCTTTGTTACAGCAGAATACATAAACAATAATCATTCTTCCTTCCCGCATAATGGCAAAAGTCACTGCAAATAAATACACATCATGTCACAATAATACAAAACAACTTCCAGTTGACATGTATTGACGAAGTGTGCAACCTGAAGCTATTTAGAGAGAGACTGGAGACCCCTCACAATAACAATGTCCATTTATCTACATTTCAAAGTCATGCACATTTATGATTTGTTAGGCCTTCTATATATATATATAATGGTTAAATGGAGACAGCTGCTGGATTTAAATACCCCATTTAACTCTATTTTTACTTTGTGTAACTGTGAACTGGTGAGGTATGGAGAGGTATCCGGAGAGGTATAATATAAATGATAGTAAATGAAAAGTAAAATAGATATTAAAAAAGTAAGAAGCAATTAAAGAGTTTAATGTTTCAACTAAAAATGATAAATATTCAACTCTTTCAGAGCACGAGATTGAGCTAATACCCAGAGATGTTAAAGGTTTCAGATGCACTATTGTCTGATTTTGGTTAGTCGATGTCCTCAGATGCTGTTTTACGTAGATTTCGCTCTGGTTTCATGTTTCCACTAGACACACAGCAGCTTCGAGTGGGCAGGATGAGCACGTATGAGCAAGTCCTTACCAGCGTTAAAGCTCTGTTCTCGCCGTTTGCCGGGCAACTTCGACTCTCACCTCTCTTACTTGGTGCTTTTCTTGCACAGCTGAAGTGCATGAGTAAGTAGTAGTGCATGCAGCGCTGCCGTTGGTTACCGTAAAGGCAGGAAACAAGCCGCCTGCTAAAATCTAAGCCCACACAGCAGAGATCCACTTAGCGGTGACCTGCAGTAGATTACAGCATCCAGTAACTGTCCCTCTAGTAGCAAAGCCAAAGCTGCAATTAAATCAACAAACTTCATCTATTTGTTTTTGTTTTTTTTCTGTAATCCACAGCTTTTTGAGCATGCGGGCTGCCCACACAGATTGAAAAGGAGGGCCCCGGACACGAGTGGCTGGTGTTTTTGTGTCATTGATGTATGTGCGGTGACCTCAGCCCTGTCCCTGGACATCAGAGTAAATAATTGTCAAACAAGGGGCTGGACAAAGGCGTCGCGTGGAGAGAGAGAGAGAGAGAGACAGAGAGAGAGAGAGAGAGACAGAGAGAGAGGGGCAGGGTGGGCAGCCGGCTGCCTCAGCACTCTGGCTCCTACCGCACTGGGACAGAGGCTACATGACCTCTGTAATCCCCCCTCCCACCACCACCACCACCACCACCCCCCTGCTCATACATATACACATGCCCGCAGACCCCTCTGCTCCTCGCAATAATCCCTCTGTGATTAATAGAGTTGTAATCAAGCCTAGGGAGCAGCGATGCCCCCTCGTCTCCCCTCTCTATCTCTGTATGGGGGTGGGGGGGGGGGGGGGGGGTTGGGGTTGGTGTTGACGTTGCCACAGCTGCGCGTTGTAACTGGGAAATGTTTGCGCGGTGCGTGTCACAGGTGGTGGGAGCGCGGCGGCTTTTGTTCCGTGGGTTAGCAGTTCGTTAGCTCGTCTGCCGCTTCGCCTCTGTGCGACCGAGCCCTCGGACCGGCGGGACAGAAGTGGAAGGCGACGAGCGGAGCGCGCCCACATTTGCTTTGCTAATCGGCCCGGGCTGCGAGACGTGGCCTTGATTTGGGAGCGATTCAAATGTGCTCAGCAGTGGGTGGGTTTCATGCGAGTTTAGGTTCGCTGGTGTCGAAAAGGCCCCACCGGCTGAGTCTCAAAGTGGAGAATTGGGTTTGACTTTAGCAACTTCTGCAAGTACGCCTGGCCATAAAAGTATGTTATGATAAAAGTATTAAGCTGAATTCCCCCCCAAAAAAATTCTAATCTGTGTGCAATTATGATATATTGCGATTCTTTTAAGAAATCTCTTTGACTCACAACAAGGTGAGAAACTGCCCTAGTAAACTTTGCTGCCATATCTACATCTATATAACCTTGCGTGTGACGCCAGAGAAATGACACAAAGCTGGTTGATCACGCCCCATAGTGTGATTTGGATTTGCTGTCTGTCATCCGGGCCCGAGACGTTTCTAATGTGAAAATGCCGCCGACCTGGAAAAGCGTGTTTCGCCGTCTCGGAGCCAGCAGGTCAGCGCACTGCAAACAACACAAAAAAGGAAACGCGGCGCTTCCATTTGCGTGGTTGGACGAGCGTTGACAAAATGGAGGCCAAATGGAGGCCGGGGCGTCCGTAACGGGGGCAGGTGTGGTGGTGTGCCCGGCCGGCGGGCGGACCCTCTGCTCCCGTGGAGCGCCGGGGGCCGGGCCGCTGAGCCAGCGCTGTTGCATAATTTAGCCGTCGCCGTGGCAACACATCAGGCAGGAAGTGGGGAGCAGCACGGCTGCAGCGTGCAGATCAATAACGATTGTGTGCGCGTCTGTGTGTGTGTGCGCGTGCGAGCTTTTAGAGGCAGGAATGTTCGGCCCGCTTTACGGTTCATTTCTGATAAACGAGGAGGACGTGGCGTTGGACAAATGGACTGGGGTTTGCGTCCTGACAGCGGAGCGGCGTGGGAGCGGCGCTCCGTGTCCGACCCGCTCTGTGCTGCCCTGGTGTCTGGCATGCCATAACTGTCAGTGGGTTTTAAATGGCGTACTTAGTCTTATTCTGTTTCCTGGACTTCCTGTTGTTACGCTGATGTAATAAGGCTGGAATTACTGTCTGACCCCTGTTTGCTCAAACCGCCTGCAAATGGAGGTCATTCAGATGAAAAATAATGAGGGGAGCGGAGGTCCATTAAGACGTGACGTCCATAAGAAGCTTGACTTAAGTGTGTCAGACCCGCTGCCGTCCCCCGCTCGGCTCAAACTGGAGACCTCGACCTGGGTCCTTGCCGTCAATGGCGCATTAAATGCTCCGTTTTCTCCTAATTTACTACCAAGAATCGGAGGCTTTTACAGTGAATTGCTAGATTGGCAGTGATGGAGCGGCTCAGAATCTGTAACTTGTAACTTGGTGTCTCGGCTCTTTGACCCGAGACTGAGGAGTACGTAGCTTTCATCCAGGCAGATTGACGGACAAGTCCTTAACTTCGTTGTTATAGACATTCCCCAAGTAAATATGTCCATCAATCAATACAGCATATGGGCTAGTGCAACCGTTTTAACCAGTTTTATATAGTATATATATATATACACACACACACACACACAGACTTTATTTTTCCTTTGGCAACAGATGTGGACTCCAGTCAGTCAGCACGCCAGTCTTTAAGTGCTGTAGTTTGGGTAGTTCCTGGGGTATTTATGGCCGGATGCCTCTAGCTTTTTCCTCTGACACAAAGTCTAACACTTGGAAGGTTCACTTTCCACATTCTCTGTTGTGCTCGATGACGTCCCAGCTGTGTCGCTTTGACGGTCTGCATCACACTCGCATCATAGAGGGCGTATTGTTGAGCACAGTCACACCTTTTCTTGGAAATGATGGAAATGTAAATAGCACTTATTGGCATCTGTGATGAATGTCTTGGACATTAAGTGGTTAAACCCTTTTCCATGTTCATCTCCTTGGCTACTACACTGATGCAGATAAGTATCAATTAGGGTCCATTAGCTCACAGGGGGAAAATTCCTCTCAAGTTTTTCCTCTTTGTATTCTCCTAGTCCCTCATTTGCTCATCGAGAACATTGTTTGTACTTAAAAAAAAAAGTATTACAAAAGGCATGCATTTACACTTGTGCCTCGAGCTAAAAAGTACCATTGAGTTGCTACTCAAATGAAGTATCTAACAGAATTGGTCATCTGCTTAGATGTGCAACTAAGGCTCTGCAAAACAGAAAGGAAAACTTACCACTGTATCTAGTATAGATAGAATAAATCTATTTAGTTACATACTCACAATGTAAATCACATTGGATTAATAGTTCTTACTTTTATTCCTGACTGAGATGCGAAGATGTCAGGTTTAAGTGCAACATAAAAAAAGCTCAATTAATGCCAAATGAACTTGAGTTCACTCCCAGTTTTGATGCCGCTCAGACTGGCCTGACCATCTCAGTCCTAGAGGTGTTGAGAAGTGGAGTGACTTTGACCCAGTCTGTCCCAACAGTCAAAATGGTTGAAGCCCCTGAAACTAGTTTGGCTGAGGGGTGGACCCGGCTGGATGTGTTTGGACGGAAACCCTCTACTCAATGTCCGCGTGTTGTCGCCGTGGGTGCGAAATGACTCGCGTGCAAATGTTGCTCCTTGAATGACTCGCGGTCGAGGTGTAATCACTCACTGGAGGGGAGACCACGTTTCATTTTGTGCTGACCCGCGCCTAACAGCCAAGTGTGGACCATCGGCCCCTCGACCAGAAATAGAGGTATTGAATTTAGTAGGGAGATGAAGGGGGAGGGAAAGAGAGAGAGGGAGAGAGAGAGAGGGGGGAGGAGATGCTGTGGAAGGAGAAGAGGGTTAGTGGTCTGGCTCGGCACACTACACTGCCCCACCCAGAGGAAACATTCCAGACGGAATTAAAGAGTTAACTCTTCAAACAGTGAACATTCCCACCGGGGGCTCCTAACAAGAGGCGGGGGGTGGGCGGCTGGGTGGCTGGGTGGCTGCGTGTCCGTGTTGTAGTCAGGCCCCCCGATTGGTGATCTTTCAATTCATTTCACTCGGTGTCGCAGGGGGCTGTAAAAGGAGAAGGGAAAAAAAAAAAAGCCAAAGGGCCTGGATGGGGAGGAGCCGGGTGGAAGGAAGGGCCACACTGAGGCAGGCAGAAACACTGTCTGAGTCCCAAAGGGCACATCTGCTGCTGCTGCTGCTGCTACTGCTGCTAGACTGGGGGGGGGGTGGGGGTCTGCTCAGGGAGGGGTCCTGGCCTGTCCTGGCCTGTCACCTTGGCCAAACCACGGCCCGGTCAAACACGCCGCTAATGGGAAGTGTCCTGTCTGTCAGGGGGGATTCTGCCATTCACACACAGCATAAGTGATCGGCATTGTTTGAGGTCATTTGCTCATGATCCTACTCATTTGGTTCATGTGGAGGATGGGCCGCGTTTATATAGTGTCTGTAGTGTAAATTGTAACGCGAACTGCACTGTGCCTGTGCTCTCCAACTGGCTTAAGAGTTATACAAGTACCTGGGGACAAAACTTCAGTTTCTGTTTAAAACCAAAAGAGTGAGAAATGCCTGGAATGATATCCCACTGCTCTTTCAAATGGCCCATGTCATCTCTACGTGGACTCCTGTGCTTTTATGAATCAAAGCGCGGGTACAAGTTCTGCGTTCACTTCCCCTCAGCGCGTCTGTGCGGCTTTCAGAGAAACCCGGAGCGCAGCTGCAGCGTCGTCACAGGGCTCGTTTCCTCTGCGGTTTGAATTCGTTGTAGGGATTTACATTGTGAAAACGCCGGTGTGAACTTTCCACGCATGTAATCCGCCGACGCAGTAACGGGAGGCGAACTCCAAATATTTGAGTCAAACAATTTCAGCACGGGTCGGGGGTTGGGTTTTTCTGGTTCTTAAATGTAGTGAAATGCGGAAAAGAGGGAAGCCGAGTGTGGTATTCTTACACGTTTGACTGTCTTTGCGAGGGCAGTAAAGCGCCCGGGCTGAATCGACGTCCCCGGCGGAGGATAATGGAGAAGCATGTTGCGCGTCTGTCAGGAGCAGGAGGTCTCGGCCTCTTTGTCGCGGAGGTGTCTGCCTTTCAGCCGGGGTGAATCGCCCCTGCTTCATGCAAATTAGCCCTCGGGTGACCCCTCATGCGCATTGTCGCCGGGCACCACACCGCTCCTTTTAATTGAATTGAAAGGGCAAATTTCTGGCATTTGCATGCAAATGGTGCACGTCCATTAGGACACGTCACACTTTTCCTCCCCAAATCGGCCCTGGAGGAGTGACTTCCTCGCTCCTAATGGAAACTGAGCTACTGATGCCGACTGTAATTTGATCAGTTGGTCGTGAAACCACAAGCCCACCCCCCCTCCCCCTACCTCCTCTTCCTCCTCACACACACACACCATTGCCGGTTCCATTCGTCCTTTACAACCACTCCCACTCAGCATATCTCAACACCTGCTCTTAAATGAAGGCAAACAGAGAAGGAGAGAGAGAGCGAGAGAATAGCTAAATGAAACAAAGACGTCCACCAGCCCCTTTGGCAGCTGCGGGGAAATGGATCCAAGGTCATATGACACTGTTGAGCAAAGTCTCCTTGAGTTTTATATAGGCTGACTGCATATAGTGACATATTTGCATATACAGCTATATATACCGTGCACATGTACACGCAGGTGACAAAGGAAACACCCAGGATTATTAGTGGAACAACACAACAGTTTCCTGCATGTACACACAGGTGTAGCATATGGGTCCAACCACATACGCACACTCGTACTTTGTTGCGCACATGAAATGTTTTCTCTTTCTTCTTTTTCAACTATTCGTTGACAGTATGTGGAAAAAGTGGCATCGCTGTGACGGAATCCTGAGTCACTCAGGAAAGTCAGATGTTTTTCTATCGTAATATGCATCTGTTATCTTATCTTATCCGCTGTAGCCTATCTATAGCTCACACAGGGTGAAGGCAGGGAATTACACCCCAGATAGGTTGCTAGTCCATCACAGGACACACACACACACACACACACACCATTCACTGTCAATCACAGGCTGTGGGAGGAACGTGGGGGACGGGGACCTTGTGAGGAAACTGTGCTGTTATATCACAGACATTTTATTCAGGCTCATTCTGCTTTACTGGGCGACGGTGCCTCCAGACGCCGAACGAGAACGTGCAGCAGCAATGGGCGTGATGGAGGCCGGCTTCCTTAAGCATTAGTCGAAGCATAGAAATAGGTATGCCTAAGAAAAACATACACACTACGCGTCCAGACATGCAGCCTTGGCCTCACGCCAACATATACTGAAGAGCCTCAGAAGAAAACCCATCCAGTGCTCGTAGTGTGATTGCGCATCATTTTAGGCGTTTGGGCTGCAGGCGATATTGACGGAAGCGAACGCGTCCTGACCTCTCACGGGGCAGCGGTAGCGACCGCCGGGCACCCACAGGTTGTTGCAACGAGGTGGCGCTCCCCCGCAGAACGGGCCCGGGCGGTGGGAAGTCGCCGAGGCGGAGAGCGAGAGTCGTCTATTGTTGGCGGCCTTCTTGGCCCGTCTCCTGCCACTGCTTTGGCTGAGCTCCAGGCTGGTGTCAGGGGCCTGGAGCCGCTAACTGGGCCACTGTGTCAAGGCCCCTGGGTAAACACAGCAGCTGACTGCAACCTTCAGCAGAGCCTCGCAGTGGAGGAGGAGGAGGAGGAGGAGGAGGAGGAGATGAAACAAGTGCAGGAGGCTTCCCCCTTCAATAGCCCGCCCGCCCGCCCGCCGGCCTCGCTGCATAGTCATCGCGCCGCCTGCCAAAACCTCATGTCGTTCATAGTAGCATGTGGCCAGGTTGTGCGTCTGCCAAGTTTTTAAACACAAGCTGAGCGTAATCATGTGCCTGTGAGAGGGAGCAGCGAGCGGCGGCGGCGAGGGAGGGAGGGAGGGAGGGAGGGAGGGGAGGAAAAAAACTTGGCAGCTGCCCAGGAAACGTCACATTACACTAAAAGCGACGTGTTCGCAGCTCGGCTTCCAGCGTTTACATGCTCCAGAGCGGGGGCCGCGCTGGTGATCCGCGCTCATCGCGGGAAACGTAAATAAGCCGCGCGTCTGTCAGAGCCCTGCGGCGGCGAGGCGAGGCGAGAACGTTACGTCGGGGCCCGCTCGGCCTCGCGCGGGGACGCCGCAATCCCACCGGCACGAGCAAAGTCCTGTTTGTGATGAAGTGATTCATTTACACGGCATCTCGGAGCGCACAGCCACGCCGGATGAAACGAGCGCTCTGAGCTTTTCCCCAGACAATCCTCGAATATATATTTAACATGTGCCGGAATGTGTCCTTCCCATCACACAAAGATGAAACGATTCAATGTGACACAACTAAATACACAGGCTTACATTTGGCTTAGCAGAAGTGAAATATGGTATGATCCACCCTATGGAAGTGAGTGAATCTCCCGAATGGTTGCACTTGCAGCTTTTATGGAGGAGAAACGATCGGAGTTGCATCATTTCAGAGGGCCACAAAAAAAAGAAGACACCGGGCTGTGACCTGTAGCTGATCTGGTTAATAGACAATCACACTGTGAATAGTACTATGGACCATGTCAGCTGCAGTCAATAATTTCAAAAGCGGTGTTGGTAAATGATTGAAGAGTGGCACAGACAATTGAATTATTAACAGCGAGGGGCTACCGTGGATCTAGGTTATTACAAGAGCTGCGCTCTGCCAGTCCCACCACGCGCAGCTTTCCATCCAGCCTCCGTTATTCCACCGCAGGATAATGATTTCTATTTTTTTTTCGCCCAGTCAAACGAGCGCCATTTGCATAGTGTACAGCTCATCACCCGACTGTTCTGACAAGCAGGCGTACTAATATGGAAGCGGGGGTCAATAATGTTTGTGGGCAGGTTTGGGATGTCCCCCGACTCCTCCCCCATCCTCCGTCCTCCTCAGCGGAGCTCGCCTTGATTATCTCGCCATCTGGTCAAACAAAAACATCTCAGGTTTTTCCTGCCCCTAAATAAATGTGATTAGAAAACCTGAGGAAGCGGCATGCTGTTAGGACAGGAAGGATGTGTGGTCACATCATTTGTTTTGGGGGCTGGAGGAAAAAAAGGAAGCAGTAAAGGGGCTTTTATTACATTTTTGATTGCACAAAATTGCAAGAAAATCTAATCTGGACGGGGCATGTGTTGCTCCGACTGATCAACCTTGTGCACTTTACATAAGTGAGTGCCCAAATAAAAAAAGAAGGCAAATTGGATCATTTGTCCTCTCATATGTGGTGTCTGCTGTCGAGCTGTGCAGCATCAGATCCAGATGAACTGAAAGCGTGCTCTCCCTAATCATTTGCTCACCTGTTAACCTGTCTGCAGAGAGTGTACGTCTCTGGATTTATTTGGTGAACTATTCTTAGTTTGTCTGTTTGCTGATTTTGTATTACATTCTGTACTGTTTGTCCTCTTATCTATATCATATGCCCCGATGCGTCTCAACCCAATATCCATGTAGAACGATAACGGTTCTATCTAATCTGATCACACACACACACACACACACACACACACACACACACACACACACACACACACACACACACACACACACACACACACACACACACACACACACACACACACACACACACACACACACACTTCTGTAATGTGGTTTTATGGGCTCCACCACAGTATAGATTTGTATTAAGCAAGCAGTTTTGCAGGCCCTGCAGTCTGAGGTTGTCAACTATTTAAATATTTCATTTACCTACCAAATATTACATAGCGGGCTCACAGTACAATCTAGTTTAGGTATTTAAAGAAGCACTGCATGCTCTCTTGTTTAAATAATAAACACGTAAATGATTAATCGGAATAGGAATTGGACCAATCGCAGATATATTCTAACCAGAGGAGGAACAGCTCCATGTCTGAGGCGCTATACACAAGTACAAAGACATGATGCAACATGTAGCGAGTAGTTTTCCATGGGACAGGGAATGAACAGGTTAAGCCGTCTGGGTTTTACTAGTTCACTACATCTGGAAGCTGCTTTATTTGGCAATACTTTAAATATTTAAAGTCACGGTTGATTAAAGACACGAGGTCAGAGGTCTGGAAGGCTTAGGAAACTGTCCATTTTCTTGGAATGGCAATGATAGCTAAGTGGGTCAAATAATGAGCCTGACATATTCAGGTTTATGTCACACAACCGGATAGGAAACATTTTCAGATCTGAACTATAATCTTTTATGAAAACGTCTGGACTGATTTCACTGTTAAAGACCCTTTAGATGCGTTAGATCCCATCCAAACTAACTAATAAGAATAATAAACCCGATTTGCATAGCACTTTGCAAAACCTAGAGACCTAGTGCTTTACAGCAAGTGAAATGATCAAACCCAAGCAAAATCACGTGAAACTGATTAAGGAAGAGCATTAGAATTGACATGTAGATTTATGGTATCTTGAGAAATATCTCATATGACCACGCATGACCGGAAGAGAGGGCTTTAAGACATTAAACAGGTTAAAGGTCACACTGAAATAGACATGTAGATTCAGAAACCAAGCTCAGAATAGCCTGTTTCAAACATTTCTGGCTGAGTGGTTGAGTTTGTGGCTTGGAGGACATGGTTATCTTGGCTATTCCCATACTGTCACCATACACTCTGTATGTGTACCAGAGATCCTTATAGGAGAGCTAGAGTAAAGAAAAAACACTTTAGTCTTTGGTCAGTTGTTTTTCAACAAAGCCAAAGTTAAACCGTTGTGCCATAGCTTCTACATGGGCACCACAGAACAAGGAAAAATACTTTTAATTCAACCATTTGAGGTTTCAAGGTGATCTGGAGTGGTCCTGAATCTACAATCACTGTGATTTAGTATTACAGTTTATTCCAGTTTTAGCATATACATTTCCATGTGCATAATTAATGTGGCGTCTCATCAGTCCTTCCCATCGTGCGTGCTAATTTTGGGCCACCGGAAACCTTCCCCGTTCCTTAATCAGCCTTTAATCAGCTAATACGCTGACCAGAATGGTCTGCCGTAATGACATTCACAGCAATGACAGTTAAAGTTTCTTCCCCGGCTCGGCTTCCCCTCTCCCTCCCTCCCGAGTGTCCAGTAGAGATGTAGTGGCTTGTCAGAGCCTGGAGATGAGCTCCAGATGCGTGGAGTGCAGCACCATCCCGGCCCGGGTCCCTGGGGGTGCTGGCCTGTCAGAGGTGGAATGCCCTTGCACACTTAACGCTGGCTGAGAGGAACCAGATACCTCTGGGTCCGAACGGAGAAATCGCTTCCTATCGATTCGACTATACAGAAAGCTGTGAATTGCGCTTATGGTTTGAACATTTGATACTGCAGATTGGGAGAGATAGCCAGTCATAACACCGACTTCTCCGGTGGAGAGACGCCCCCCCTCCCCTCCCCCTCACCACCACCACCACCCTCACCCCATACATCTTTGCCATTCAGTGCACAAAGAAGTCATTTACCCAGGCGCCGTGACCTTTGTCATTTCATCTGTAATTACGCCTGATGCGTCCTAATAGAGGAGAACGTGAAGGTGCTGTGAAGACGGTGAAAGCATCAGATCCCCTGAGCTGTCACTGGAATGGGAACGCATATGAAGGCTGATACCAGGTCTGTGCGATGTCCCCGGCTGCCATTAGCATCGAGGTGAAGTGGATGCTCGCCCTTTGAAAGATATGCGAGGTATTTTTAGCCAGCGCTTTTTAACCTGGAACGACTACCTCGGCCTGATTGCAGCCTCTCCACGACGCGCCAAGAAAAAGATGTCGTTGATTTCACCTCAGTTCACTGTGAGAAGTTGTGCGTTTGCGGAACAAATCAAACAACTCGATATCTGTCTCTGCACACTTCACAGAGCAAAGCTAATAGCTTCAAATCAAATTATCAGCCAGAGGCCCCCCCCCCCCTCTTGCCACAAGTCTGTGCAGAGTTTTAGTTGGAAAACTTTGGTCTCTGAGGAGCAGCTTTTATGGGCCTGGAAAACCACGGGAAAGGGTTAACTCGCGGAATACTGTATGTGGTGGCACAGATGTGATTCACTAAAATGTTTGCTCTGCCTGTGAAAGGCTCTTTGAACCAATGAGTGTGAACTTCTGGCCACACCAGCCTATAAACGTTGCATTTGTGTGAGGCAGCGAAAGGGGCCATCTAGTGTAATGGGGGATGGGGCCTCTGCCTGTGGAATGTGGTGTCTTGGTGAAAGGGCTGGAGCTGAACAAATGCAGTCAGTTTATTTGGCAAACCAGTCTTGCTGGTCACTAACAGAGATGTTTACGCAGGAACTAAATATGTAAATCCGCCCCGGCTCCTTCGCACACACACACACACACACACACACACACACACACACACACACAGTCTTTCTTGTCAGCCACGGAGCGCGCGGGGTGGAAAAAGGCTCAACGTTTCTGCCCCGGCCCCATTCTCTTTCTGTTTGCCTGTCCGTGCCCCCCCCCCCCTGTCTTTCTCTTTTCCTCTGTTTCTCTTTTTCATCTTTGTAATTGGAGTGATTAATGGAGGGAGGGGTGGTCCTGCCCGGGGGCCTGTTTTTCCGCGGCCCTCTCAGCGCGCCGCTGCCGCCGAGGCAGGTAGCGGCACGTCCTGCCTCTGGACGTTCAGCCCCTCGTCCCTGCCACTTTTGTCTGCTCCCTCAAAAGCCCCGAAAATCTCTCCCAGCCACAGGCGTGATGAGGGGGGGGGGGCTCTCGGAGGCAGACGTGCCCCCGGGGGCCTGTTCTCTGCGGCCCCACTGCTCTCATGTGATATCTGACCTTTTTAATGCTCCGTAATATTTTTAATGAAAGCAGAGATTCCACAGTGGGTCTGTCTGAAAGGAGGAACTCTGCCATATGTTCCCAAGATTTACTCCCCTCACGATTAGGGGGAGCCTTTGTTAGCGGCAGCAGCGTGCGGGCAGCTCAGTACAAGATCCTTTTATTGTGGGGAGCAGATCAAGAACGCCATCCCCTCACGCCCTATGCCCCTCACCCATGCCGGCCCCTCCCCGCGGAAAAGGGCCGCTATAAATAATTCCCGGAGTCCCGCTGGGGATCAAGGCCTCAATTATTTGATTTGGATTAGAGATTGCGACCCCCCGCGCAGCTAGTTTTTAGTGGCGTGCTGAGAGGGAGCAGAGTCACTTTCTTTCAGCGTCCAGGCAACTCTGCAGACGGGTCGTGACTGAAACGCGGTGGATTAGAGACGCGCCGAGCGACAAACTCTGAACTCTAAACTCCAGCGTTCCTATTGAAGAGCAAGCCCAAGAAGCCCAACGCCCAGAACAGATTGTCAAAAGTGAAAGAAGCTGAAGTTTAAGCTCCCGGGCATGCGCGTCGCCCTCTCTCTGGCCCACTCGCTGTTTACCACCATTGTTGGCTGCGATCCAGATCTCCGATTGTGATGAAATTACTGCCGCCGCGTCTGTTTTAAAGATTTCCTCCGCCGAACTGTTTTGACAGGCAGCAATTTGGCTGAAAAAGATTAGTCGGAGAACGAGACCTTAAGAGTACCTGTGGGATGGGAGAGAGGAGGAGGAGGAGGAGGAGGAGGAGGAGGAGGGGAGGGGGGGCTCTCCTGTTATTGCGAGGTCCCGTTACTGCTGTACAGGAATGCTGGTGGATCTCACCAAAGCCAACGTCCCTCCCGCTGCCATTGTGGCCTCCGAGCGCACGGAGACGCGGCGTCGGCCTCGATTTACTGCGGTTGCCGTGGAGATTGTCCTCGGTTTTAACTGCGGATCGGGTTGTTTGCGGACGCCTCTCCGTCACGTCGCGCCGGGGCGGATTGACGAGGGTTTCCCATGGAAACCCGGGGCGGGGGGGCGGCCGTCCTCCTGGAGGCGCGGGCAGGGGCGGCGCACTGTAGGTCACCCTGGGAGCGGTGATCCCGCCCCGCTCTCAGTTTCCCCCCGGTGTGGCGGTAGATGACTGAGGATGATGAGTATTGACGTGCGCTGTGAGATTGCGTCCGGAGGGGGCAGGGGACTTCCCTGTGTTTGCACATCCAGGGCTATTGATTTTGGGCCTCCTGTTCAATGGCTGTGGCCCAGGGGACTCGGTCTGCAGTGTGAGCGGTGCGGGCCGGGCCGCACAGAGCCGTGACAGTAGCTCGGCGGTGGAAGACAGGGGTTGGGGGGGGCATGACTCGGGGCTAACGGGGCTCTAATATGGCAGATACACGTGCCGCTCATAAGTAGTCATTGTCTGGTCCACTGGACGACACTGGCGGGCTGCGAAACGACTGTTTCCACTTGCTTTTTCTGCCGTCCACTCTGTTTTTTAGGCTTAACAACCGGCTCAGAGTGCATACATTTACCCCAACCAGATTCATCTCCTGCTTTCACAATCTCGAGATGAACTCCACAGTGGACTGGTGGATGGATATTTCTCGAGCTGGGCCGTTATCTGAGCCCACCCACCCTCTCCTACTGAGAGAGTGAGGGGAAATCACATGACACTTTTATTAAGAACAAGCCTCTTCATCTAATAACGGCTCCACTATCAAATTGGAGAAGTGCTGTCAACATCCTGAGCAATCAATGCCATCCATCCCCCACTCCCCAAGCAGCAGCCATTAACCCTTCTTGTTCCGGCATGCCTGGCCTCCCCTCACTAAAATGGTGGCTCTGCTCCAGACATCTTTCTATAATGGCTGCGTAGAATTACCCCCGCAGCCATGTATCGATGAGAGCTGGGGTAGCTTATCCGGCGCACGGACGAGGCAGGGTCTGAGATGCCTGATGGGCGCTCGTTGGAAGTTTTCCTCCTGCGCCTGTCACTTCGGATCGGAGCGCGCGCTAAACGGCCACACGCACTGGGCGCCCCCCCCCCCCGACGCGAGTGTCCCTGCCGACGAACAATAATGTCGTGTAAAGAGCGGCACCAGTGGACACGTGACCGGCTGTGTCAGCAGCTCCGGAAAATGGACATTGATGACCTCTCGCTGCTGCTGTGCGTCAGAAATAAAACAAATAGGGGAGCGAGACGGTAATGAGACCGTGCAGCTCGGCTCAGATTTGACTGACAGTCAACACTCACTTGGATGTGGTATCCTGGTACACCTTGAACAGGACAGTGCAAAGAAACTTAGACCTGCGGAGGTGAAATCATATTTCCATATGTAATTTCAGACTAAATGACGTCGCATTAGCATGTGATGAGTTGAGTATCCTAACAAAATACCTCCGAAACAGCAATAGCAAACAAGGTGGATGGTGCTGTCCATATAAAAGCTGTGAATTTGTTTTCTATGAAGTCCATGTTGGATATAAGGTATATGTATTGTCCCTTTGTGTGCCTCATGATGCCGCCCCCAACGTGCCGATGGCCTGACGACTAGCTGTTAGCTTAAGCTCTCCTCCTGCCATTGACGTTATTCTTTTCCCTTATTTGGCGCTGCGCCACGCAGTCACGTATGGCCATAATGTGATTAGGCCACCCACTGCCTGGCCAGTAAACCTGCTAACAGCATGAACGAAAGGCAGGGAAATGTGGGCTGCCCGAGCACATGGAGCCCTCTGTTCTTCCTCAACACGCACAGAGATGTTTAGGGCTTTATTCCACCGGGGTCCAAAGTCTCCACTCGGGGCCCCAGCATGGCCCACAGTCGCAGTTTAAAGCCAGTACAATCAGAAATGCATTTGAGTCAGTACCTAGGTTTAAAACGCTATAGCATCACACCCTTTGTTAAAGCATGATGCATCACGTCGGGAGTCTCGTGACTTGTCTGTTAGGTAAGATACCCAGCGTGCAGGATGTTCCGTGTCAACTCAGCATTGATTGGCCATAAAAGGAGTTATTTGCCCCATATGAAGTGCTGACTGACCATCTTATCATTTATCTGTATGCCCACATATGGTGTTGTTATTCCTGTATACTGCGTGGCTAAAAGTTGCAGTTGCAGCACATGGACAAGCTGCATCCTGAGACCTGCCTCGGCTCACATCCCTATTTCTGCAGTTCCTATTTCTCTGATAACTATACAATCTGACTATTCCTCAAGGCTTTAAACACACAAAGATGGGTTTCCTCTGATCAGAATGGAAAGAATTGGATTAAACCTGAACATGAATATGTTTTGTATATGCTTTTTGTCACTGTTCATGCTTTTGTGGCTCATGGGGAGAAGCCAGTTTATTGTGTATTTATTAATAAGCTAGTATGTATCTTCATTTTTACATTTATTGGTTAAAAATCTAAAGGCGCCCAGTTTGCCCTTGTTTAGAAACCGGCTTTATTCAAATGCTAGTATTTCATTGGGAGTATAATTGCAAGCGCAATGTGGATAGATCCAACCTCAAATTAAAGTTGAGTAACTGGAAACGTCCGATACAGGGCTATAAATACCCAGGCGAATCCCTCCAACGTGGAATTTGAATGCGGAGTCGTATCGGCGGTGGCGATCCTGGTGTGACCCTGTCATTAATGTGGACTGGCTGTGGGAATTTCCTCCCCGGGAGAAGTCATCTCTGGGTGGGGCGCTGCGGCCGTGATGAGGGGGCTCCGGCGACTGATCATAAGGAGTGGTCCCAAAACATCAGTATCCACTCTTAACTCGACAAAAAAGCACCATGGAGTTAACATTCCTCAGCTGACCAAGGTCCCAATTCAAGAGCCGACATGTCTATTCATGGTTTTACTGCCTTCATGTTCCAATTACTGTGCCTTCTTCTTGAACCGGCTGGAGAGGCAGACACGCCGTCTATAGATGCGACTGAGCGTTTGTTTTTTTTTCTTTCCTGCCTCATGACACGTAACCTCGGCTATTTTCTCCCCGTTCTAGTAGTTTATGTGGTAGAATGAGCTTTGCATAATTCAGTGAGGCCGCATTTGAATGGGCAGATCAGACGGAGTAGCGGGGAGTGGAGAGCCGGGGGGTATTCGATTACGGCCGTGCAGGGAAAATGTTCCAAATGGGTAAAAAGCGTAGTTCGAGACTCCCTGCCTCCCTCCCTCCCCAGTCCCGGCAACTGAGGAGCACTAGCTTTGTTTGAAGTCGACTGGAAATTATAAATTATGACAGAAATCCTAGTGCTCTGATACAAGGCATTTGTGATTTTTATGGGAAACATCACTCGGGCACAGTTTTATGTTTGTTTTTTACGTTTTTCATCTCGGAAGTCTCCGGACGCAGCGGGTCATGAGCGGGAAAGGTGAAACGCGTTTGTCCGCTGTAGGATTAAAACTCCGTTTACCCCGATTTCTTTGTGACTCTTTGCCGTAAAGCCAAAAAAAGCAGCACCGATTCTTTCCCCATTCCCACTCCACCGATCGGACCGGGAGCCGACCAGACGTTGGTAACAGCTCCGCCAGTCTTGCTTTTTGGCTGATGTGAGAAACACCTTGACCCCTGCGCTCCGCAACAGGTTTTTCCTCCCCTGGAGGAATGGGCGTATGAACGCGTACGTCTCTAGGTTTGTATATGGTTTGTGTGTAAACACGTCTCCGTTCGCCTGTCAAATGTAAAACCGCGGTCGAGCCCTGAAGCTGTCCAGGCTCGCGGCTGTACGCCCTGGATGTGTTCGATGATAGGACGGTGCAGACATTGTACTCCACCGCGCTCAATAAATGATATTTGATTAGAGGGTTGGAGTTCAGGGTTTCATCAGCTGAAACATTCACAGACGCATCTTATCTAATTACTATAAAAAGGTATTGATATCCTGTACTGAAGATAGGAATTGGTCTTTTTCTAAGATTAGCCCAGCGCTCCAGCGGACATGTGGGTGCTTCCCATGTAACTTTATGGCTCTTTGTTTCATTACTTAAGGCGAGATTACAACGTTGACCTCTGAAACATTGAATCCTCTGAACATCCAGAGTGTATAAAAGGTTCAGAATGCGAGGCTTTTTTTTTTTTCTTTCTTTCTTTCTTGGAGCAATCGTGAGATTATACATGCCTGCGGTCTGATAATCTTCTGCAGGAATAATTTATTATGGTTAAAGGTTAACAGCGGTGGTCAGACTGCGTGCAAAGGTCTGTATGCACTCGGAATCTAGTCGAGGTATATGTACCCCTGTGATGGTTCTGTCGTAATCTCTACGGCATGCTACATGTAGTTTTGATGGCAAAATGTCTTTTTTTTTTAAAGGATTTAAAACTTTTTATGATTTTTTTTTTAAGAGATCTCAGCTGAATTGAGCTCTGATTAAGCTCTTTTGACCTCTTAAAATCTTTATATCACTGAAAACATGGACATATATAAGATAAAGAAAAGGTGAGTGAGAAGGAAAGAAACAAGAAACTTACTCCAAAATACCTTTCTCCTGTGAAAGATATAATATGATAGAATAGTCATTTTTGTTTAAAGCTTTGCAATGATCTTCATTGAGTTCACCTTTTCTCTTTCGACGTGTCTTGAACTTTCTATACATAATATACAGTAACTTAAGTCCTCATTTGTTGAGCTCCACCTCTGAAGCCAGACCTTTCTCCTTACCTGAACATATTGCTATCCAACCTACAATTTCCACATTTCCATTTGAGCTTTGTGCCAGCATTTATATTTTGAGCGATATCGTTTTCCCAACAAGGAGCGACTCTAACCACGCCGAAGTCTCTGCCTGCGATCCTGCAACTTTGCCAGTTCGCGCTTGTTTTGCGAGTCGATGGCTGACGAGTATTTGTTTTGAGAGCACAAATGTTGACAACCATTACACGTCCAGGGAGCGAGAGGGTGAAAATGACTTGCTCTCAGGGGCCTGAACAACCTTTGCCCTGCCAGCTCTCGTTTCAGGCCTTGTAATTGCCACTGACCAATGGGCTCCTGTTTGAAACAGGACCCTGGGCTGCAGCTATTAACGTCCCCCTCCAAACGGATCTTGTTTTGATTCCTGATGCTTTTATAGGTTTTGTCTTTAGGAGACATTCCTGCTCGGCACATACCATGCACCCCTTTTCTGCCCCTATTTTCCTTCCTTCCCGTCTTGTGGGGCCATCAACCCCCCCCCCCCCTGCTCTCACAAACTTAAACACAGCCACGATCAGCCTTTGCATGTGTGTAGATGTGTGTGTGTGTGTGTGTGTGTGTGTGTGTGTGCGCGCGCAGAAGGGCTACTGACCAGCCCACCCTCCCCTGGCCCCTCCTGACAGTCAGCTACACTCCATGAACTTGGCCACCCGTCACAGCTGCGTTAAGATTGAAGGATGGGGGGCCCTTGTATCCAGCTGGGTCGGAAGACATCGGTGGGGGCAGGGCAGGCCCAGATGCAGATGGTTTAGGTCAAATGGAGATGTTTGAGGATGAAGGGGGAGGGGGACACAGGAGCTCAGGGGCACAATAACTCCAGAGGTTACTCCTCCAACCCCTGGAAAAATGCACTCTCTGAGTGCAAGTATATATTGGCTTTCTAGTGTTTGTGTTGCCGAATGTTGGCAGTTGTTCCAACTAGCCGAGCTGCGTTTTTCTCTCTCGCCTGACGTGAACTTCTTAACCCAGAGTCGGTGTCAAGCCGACGAGATCTTCGCAGATAAAAAAAACAAACAAGCAAGCAAGCAAAAGTCACAAATTAGTCACAGGGTTAATGCCGAAACAAACACCCCGTTGTCTCTGCCTCTCTCCTCTCTGTTTCTCCAATTCACAGACGCTCATCCGACATGTCTGCAGCCACTTTCTATTTGTTAACTGACCTTGTGTGTGCTCTCTCTCTCTCTCTCTGTCTCTCTGTGTTGCAGAATGGGAGCGCAGGCTGGGCTGATGAGGCCGACAGTAGTAGAGGAAGAGGAGAGGCCTCCAGAGATTTTGCTAAGGTCGGTATAAGGAGACCACGGCTTCCAGACAGCAGTTCATTTTGTCATGAAACAATCACATGGATGCTGCTGCATCAGTATATTTATTAAGAGTCATTCAGATCAATAGCGAGTCAAAGTCGAAAAGTTTTCTGAAGTTTGGTAGATGCATCATGTGCAAACTCGATGTTAAAGGCCTATATCAAATAATTGGGTATATATTTGTCATAGATTGGAGTACTGCATGCATTTTCGATCTGATTCTAACAGTAATGCTGCTCGTTCAGATCTCCTCCATGAGAATTTAACCCTGTGAGTAGACGGAGTCGCTCGCCTGCCATTATCACAGCAGGAGCCGCAGATAGCTGTTAGCTGCAGATTACAGGTTGGCTGCACTGTGGTCCTAATAATCTCTGTCTTCCAGCTGTACGAACTGGATAACGACCCCAAAAGGAAGGAGTTTCTGGATGACCTCTTCACCTTCATGCAGAAGAGAGGTAAGATCACGAAAAGAGAGGAACCTTCCTGTTTTTACACCTGAAAATAAGAGGGTCGCGTGTAATTTCGATAAGATTTGAGTTTTTAGTCAAGTAAAAACAGCTTTTAACCATGTGCTCACAGTCTGGCTGTAGTCTGTCTGATTTTGTCATTTCTACCCTGAGGATGACTGAATGGGAAAACACAAATACTACACAACTTCCTCTCCCTCTGTCCCACTCCGAGGAGGGCTTGATGTGTTTTACAGAGCATCTGGAATTTCACTACAGACGGGAAACCGTGTTTGGTCTACACTAAAGCAGCTCCAACATCAGCTCAAAAACATGTTGTAACTCTCGCTGGCTCAGAAATCCTCGACTAATTCTGCTCCCCCGAGGGAAGATCTTAGGGGGTTAGCAGGTGAGGTCTGCTCTCCTTGATCCTGCAGGTCTGCCGTATCAAAGCCAAGAGGATCTGGCAGTGGCCTAACTTATCAGGTTGGCCGACAGCCTGGGCGGCTCAGCTGACCGCGTGTTGCTTTGACACTTACCGTAAGACCTTTCCGACCCGGGCGGCTAATGCACTTAGGCTTTTATCAGACAAATCTGTTGCCAAGCAAGTTACATGGCTCGAGCAAAACCTCCCAAGGTGAATCGCAATGTTATTACAGTGGCGCATACTTGACATGATGTTTTGGCAGCCTCTGATGAGCGATGATGCACTGTGTGTGTGTGTGTGGGGTTCATACTTCATTATGTTTAGTCACAGCCTACGATGGGTGATGCGATATGTACGCAAGTCTGTATGTGATGCATAGTTTGTTTTGTCAGACCGTGATGAATGATACCGGTGGGTGCGTTTGTGTAGGCTGGTGCTTGGACGCGCGTGCGTGCGTGTGTGTGTGCGTGTGTGTGTATGTCTGTCCGTCACAGCCAGGGGAGCAGCAGCTCCTGGGTGTTTGGTCTGAGGCCAGCACCCAGCAGTCTTGTTTGGAGGGTGATGAATTAAGCAGAGTCGGGGAGTGGGAGGGACGGGATCTGTCAAGGCCCTGTTAGCATCTCTGTCCAGCCGCAGACGCTGGGAGTGCCGGGCTGACCCCTTCCCTCACGCTGGTCAGACGGAGAGATCCATCAACCTCACCGAAACACACCTCCACAGCAGATAACTAGCTGAGAGCAGTGCACTTTATCACACCCGTATTAGCATTTTCATTTGGAGTATTTTCATGGGATTTTTTAAAAAATTATTTGCATGGACTTTTTGCAGGAAATAAAACTAGTCTTTTGAGTTAAACAATTTTTTAAAAATATCTGATCTTCTGGGAAACTATCGGCCTTTTTGCTGGGTGGTGACAGCGCAAACCACCTCTTGCGGCTTGCGAACAACATCCATCGATTCACCGGTGACAGTATGACTGGGAACTCGCCAGAATGTGCGTTTCCAAATAGAATTACACTGAGTGCAGTTGCAGGAATCGCCTTGCCTGGATCATGTTCCCTGTGCTAGCTTACCAGTGGCTGAGGGAGTGCCAGGGTCAGGCACACCATGTTTTACAAATGTCACCGTGTCTGCGGAGCCGGCATCTTTTCTTGAGAGGGAGCGGGAAAGAGAAAAAGACATTACAAGCGGGCCACGTTCCCGTTCGCGTAAACGGAAGGATACGGCGTCGGCGACACGATCTCCCCGCGGTTGTAGCGTGGAGGGTGAAAAGCCAAACGGCCGCACAATGTTTCCAGTGTGCTTGCAGGATGTGACAAGGATGCTGCTGTTGACACACGAGAGCTGATGCAACCAGCGCTCGCTGAGCAGGCGGCCGGGGTATAATTTCAGCTACTCCGCAGCGAGGTCTTCACCCCTCCCTTAAAACGAGAGGCACTTGGCTGACCCCTGCCTCTCGCTCCCGAGTCTTAATCACAGGGAACAAATTGCTTGGCCGGGTTCCCTTTTTGCCGTCGGTGCCAAGACGGTATGAAATGAGACGAGCGAGCCTCGCTAAGCCCCTGTTGACGGCACCCTCTAATTACTGCACGTTTGCCCCCTCCTGCCGTTTCATTTCATAGGCTGAGGGCCGAGATTATTGCACCCTGTTCTAACAAAGTAGGCCCCTTTTTGCATTAATGTCACTTTGTGGATGAAATGGCGGGGTGGGGTGAGGTGGGGGGGGATTACAGGCCTTCATTCAACAGATCTTAGTAGCAGATCGCCCCCCCCAAATACAACCTCTTCACTGTTAATACGTTTAGGTTAAATCCAGTGGAATCTGTGGATGCAGAGAGACAAATGGTGAAGTGCTTTTCCCACCTTGTGGCGGGGGGCCTCAAGGCCTTGAGAGGAAAGCAGCAGCGG
The DNA here is from genome assembly GCA_029224185.1 of Karalla daura. Taxonomy (NCBI): domain Eukaryota; kingdom Metazoa; phylum Chordata; class Actinopteri; order Chaetodontiformes; family Leiognathidae; genus Karalla; species Karalla daura. The sequence continues at coordinate 15,456,683 of CM055190.1, forward strand.
AAGGAAAACTTACGAGGGATTCCCATTTCCTGCCTCTGTGCTTAAAAACAGGCCTCTGTGTGTGTGTGTGTGTGTGTGTGTGCGTGTGTGTTAATGGTTGAGGAATTTTAGCAGCTGTCTTAAATCCTGTCTGTGCTTAAAGGGGCCCATTGATAGGTTCTGCATCTCAGAACTGGCAGAAGAGGCTCGACTTGACACTTCCTCAACCATCTGCTCTCACCATCGTCCTATCGTGTGTGACAGTAACGCCGCGGCTCAGATCCACGTCACCGCAGCCCCCCCCCCAGTAGAAACATCCACTAATGGCTCGACGTGAAAATGTAAATGCGGCCGGGCCGAGTGTGGGTGGAGGAGGCCCTCACGAGTGCGCGCGGACGTCACTGTTCATCATATCCATTTCAGGTTTTTTTGCCGTTTCACCCCCACTGGGAAAACGCCGGGAGAAGCTGACGTTGGCTCGGCGCCATGAACCACCTCAAAGGCTTCGATTAAGCAGATGGGCCGATGTTTGTTTTGGTTCGACACCCGGCCTCTCGCTGATTTGACTCGAAGTGTGTGTGTGTGAGGAGGGGGGGGGGGGGCGAGACTGCGGGAGCTACGGGTGTGTGCGATAAAGAGAGGGAGAGAATAAAAGAATGATGCGGCCAACTGGCTGTCAGCGCTGTCCACTTGAGATGATTAATGGCCCCGGGCTGTGACGGACAGAGCCAGAGAGAGAGAAAAAACAGTGGAGATAGGAAGGGAGGGGAGGGGGGTGGGGGCGTAATGGACGGGTAGAGACAAGTGTTTTAGCCCCCTGCTCCTGCAGCCAGAGAACCCCACACGTTGCGACGGCCAGTGAAGACCAGATCCGTCCAAGTGTGACACAGCTAATGGGGAAGTGTGGACTCGGCTTAAGAAGGGACCACATGGTGTGCTATCGCTGCTTTAGAGTTATTTTAAGGGGAAATCCCTCGCGTCGCAGAATTAGGCCCATTAATAGCTATGAAGGGGTTAGGCGGACTTGTCCATACCATTACGTCGAGGTGAGCCTGATGAGGCTCGAGAAACATGTATAGAATTAGTGCAAGGAAGGAGGGACGCTAATGATTATAATGGAGATGTCTCAATTAGCCACAGCTCCACTATTAGACCTACTGGCAGTGGCTCTGCTCTTTGTTCCTGAGCGACTTCACACCCGCTTGACTTTCACAGCCTTATTGGGGGGGGGAAAAAAAAGGAAAAAAACTCAGCGAACAAATAAAAAAAATCTCTCCCCCCCCGGTCGTCCTCTCACATTAGGATTGAAACGAGGCTTTTACGGACAGGTTCAGGAATTATTTGTGGTGCTGCAAAAGTGGCCTCCCAGCAGGACATCAGAGGAAGTTCTCTAACTGTAACCCTGAGACCGAGAGCTCTGTCCACACCAATTACACCATGAATGGGCTCTGGGGGATCCATGTATGCATTATATTACTCCCCCGGTCAGCCTCACACTGGCCCTCGTAACAGGCGGGCCCTCTGTACAAACAGCTCGCCACAATAGGAACATTCTCTGGCTCTTTGATACGGCCTCATTTTCCTTTAGTTAACACCCCACAACTTCTGGAAAGTGGCAGCACCTGGCCGCATTCACAGCGGAAACACTAGGCATTGTGGGCCTATTTGTCAGGATGTCGGATCACATCTGAAATGTTTGAAATCGGCGTTTTGAGTGTGCAGCTTGTTTCGCCTGGTCTGCTTTGAAACGCTGAAAAGCCACTTTCAGTGATCCAAGGAGCACATTTGACACGATTTTATTTTGTCCCCTCCTGTCTTTCCGCCCTCCCTCCTGGCCCACTCCCCATTCTCCTTCCCCTTCTGTTTATTGTGCTACAGTTACAACCACTGAAACTTGATAACACCATGGGGGATAGGGGCGGAGGGAGGGCAGCGCCTCGGCCTGCTTGGTGAGGAGGAGGAGGGGGGGTTGTGTGTGTGGGGAGGGGCTGGATTAAGGGGCCTCCTGTCCTACACAGGATGATTAATGATCTCCAAATAAGTGGGGGCCAACCTTTTTGATAGGGCAGCACTGACGGACGGCAGACAAGGGAGTGACCGTCGTGTGTCTGCATGTGTGAAAAGAGGGGATGAAGGATGAGAGAGGGCCAACGCGGAAACCACAGTAGGAGACGCGGGTGCCAGGGTGACAGAGGGGAGGTTAAGGGAGGCGTCGCGCAGGAACAGGGGCCACGCTCTTTCATGTCCGTTTGAAAAGCACTTTGTCAGTGGACTGGAGCTGACCAGGCTCGCAAGACGGATAATCAGGTAGCCCGCGGACCAAGCACTGGCAGCCGAGGGCCCCGGCCGCCAGGAAAGGGTGGGGACCCAAACGATTCTCCGATTCCCAACCGCCACTTTCTAATCATTACCCCGAGACTGGCTCCAGGAGAGGAGGCCAAACTCGGTCGGACGGGGGGGACACGTCGTCGTCTGCGTTTGTCATCAAAGATTCTGTGGCGGGCACGTTGATATATCGGAGGCCTGAGATTATCTTTGCATTCAGCCGACTCCACCCGTCGGCGGGCAAATTACAGCCCGACCTTTGGGGAATGAGTGCATCCATGGCGGTTCCTTCAAAAACAAAAGGAAATAGTTGCTTTCCTGATGTTGTGCGCCCGTGAGAGAGTGTGTGTGTGCGTCTCTCTCTTTGAAGCAGGGAGATTGTTGGGAAATGTGAGATTAAAATCTTCAGGACTTTTTTTTTTTTTCATTTCATGCGCTTTTGTTTGTCTCTTCCAAACCGACACTCCTCTTTGTCTCCCTTCCTCCCTTCGGCCTTTTCCAACCCCAACCCCCAATCTTATTTCCCCCGTCATTTGACCAGACTGCTCCCCGAGCTCGGGATTTTGCCACCGCGCTGTCCATCTTTAATTACGACCATACTGTACAGGGATTTGAGTCTCTAAGCTGCAGAGCTGGGAGATTCTTAATCACCAAGCTCATAAGTAAATGAGCAGGGAAGATGAGCGCAGGCCTCAAGCAGATTCATGCTCCCCAGCGAGGTCATCGGTCAGGGTAAAAATAACACGGGCTGCTGCCCGATGCATCTTGTTTTGTCGTCAGTGGAAAGCGTTCGTGAATGCCCCGAGAAGCAAACGTGCCTGTCGAGTGCTTTTATGCCGGGCCACAAGACGTCTGTGTTTCGTGAGGACAGGATCGCAATGTGAAGCGTGGCTGAGAGCCAAGCGGTAGGCTCGAACACATGAAAGTGTTCTCCAAGTAATAAAAGAAGTGCAAATAAAATATATAGAGAGATTCAGTGCAAAGAAACTTGATTTATTTGGTTTAATAGAATACAAGTGTGTGTTTTTAAGTAGGCCAAAAGCTGTGAATATTGTCATTATCGATTCTAAAAACAGTGCTAAGTTTGGAAAAAATATAGCCGTTAAGCAAGAATTTGTTCATGAGAAAGCATTACTCATTGATATTGTGGCTTGTTTAACTCTTTGAAAGGCCGAATCACTTTCCTGGACTCAGATTGAAAGTGTTGTGGGGGCATTGTGCGGCGTTTTTATTTTCACTCCACGTCCTCCTGCCTTCGACAAATTCCCCAAACCGGTGCTATCTCTGGATATCTGCGTGTCTTGCTTCTCCAGCTGTGTCCTGTGTGAGCTCTTAAAGCAATGTTTCCTGGCCTCCCCATCCCTGTGATGGATGGCATGAAATGCATTATAGCCCCCAGAGGAGCCCTACACCAATACAATAGCCCTGAGCTCACTTCCAGAGCAGCCCCGCCGCCCGAGTGTTGCGTAAGCCGCGCGCTAACCGACATCCTAGAGCCCAGGGACCCAACGGAAAGCTAGATGCTTGGTTCTTCTGGGGACGAAATGGCGGACAACGTGCCAAACGTTACAACCTAGTTTCGGGGAGCATTTTAGTCGATCAATGGTTGCCCAGCCAAGCTAGCGGGCTTTAAAGCCGTACTTTTCATCTTGTATAACGCGGCGGGTCGGGATCCCTTTCCTAATGTGTCGCTCTCTGCGTGAGGCCCCGGTTATTAGGCCATTGACTACTCTAATAAGCAGGGGGGGGGGGGGGGGGGGGGGGTTGTCCGCTAAGAAGGTTTAATGATGCGGGGTATTGCTTGAAAAATGGGAATGAAAGGGTACTCTGCTCTCGTCTCGAGGCGGCCTGCGTTAAGCGCGTCAGGCCAATCCGTGAAAGATAGATGGACAAACCGCTGTCACGGTTTCCCAAAGCCAAACGCAATTAGCATTGATGGGAGTTAAAATTTCCAAGATGAGTGCTCGACCCCCCCCCCCCCCCCCCCCCCCCCCCCCCCCCCCACACACACACACACACACACACACAAACACGCAATTCCTTTGGCCGTCTCAACATGTCCGTCCCTCTCCTGAGCTTATAGCAGCTGATGTCTTGCGCATTGATCGGTTTTGCTGGGGCCCAAATGGGGCTCGTCAGCTGATGGCTTTATCTGTCAGTCCGGGTGTCTATTGATCCAGGCCGTTACATGTGTAACAAAGCCGCTGGAGGGGAAAGGGAGACCCTCAATATTGCACCTGCCAGTGAAGACTCACTGCAGTACATTTATCCTTTAAACCGGCGGACACCCCAGTTTGACCAGTGTGACCGAGGCCTTTAGACTGAGTCAACTGACAATTATATCGATAATTATATGTATTATTTAGGTGTAGCGTTGAATCTGTCAGTGTGACTTTCAATGCGTCTTTAAGAACTAAATATGATGTTAAACAATTGAATATAAATAAATAACATTTGTTATTTATTTAACCAAAGTAGAATCTGCCATTAAACTAACCAATAGGTCTTCAAAATGGCTGCTAAACTCTGTGTATCTTAGATGTAG
>CM055190.1:16061631-16305414 GCA_029224185.1 Karalla daura
GAGGAGAACTGCATGTAACATGTTAGACATGAATATGTATGTGGGCATATATGTGTATAAATATGTAATGGTAACTTAAGTCAATAGTTCAGTCTTTTAATAAATCATAAGGAAACAAACTGAGAAGCCAGTCTACAGCTAATGGCTCCATCAAGGCAACGTTTACTCTGCTAATCAGAGTCTTTGATGGGTCTTTGCCATAATGTTTCTAGCAAGCAAGAAAATACCAACTCATACATCCCGGTATTTCTATTCACTTGCTGTTTGGAGCATCTATCTCAGCGTGGCAGAGGAGAGGATTGCCTCAGTCTTTAGAGGGAATTATATGAAATGTAGTTTCACTGTGAATTATCTGATAAGTGCTGTTTCATTTTCAAGAGCTTGTTAGAGTTCACGTTGAACTAATTTCGAGCTTGTTGAACTCCATACTCACAAAATCTGAGGGATTGCAATTGTGGGAGTTGGGTTAGTGCCCAACACTATGCATGGAAATGAGAGCCCTCGAATGGCATGAGTTCTCCACCATGTTTTACTCTGTAATCTGATATACAAGCATAAACAGTTGATCGGTTAAAAAAGGGGTTAATTCCCCACTAAAGTGACTGAGATTAAAATGTCTGGATGCATTGTTCTGATGAGCATTTAGAGGACTGTCATGCTTAAAAGCACTTTTTCCCAGACGTGTTGCTACTTTCCCTGACACTGCCTCAGATTCACTCCGTCTGCATTATTCATATCAGCTATTTAGCTCGTATCCAGAGTGACATCGAATGAGTGCACAGGCACAGGCAAAGACTTTAGGTTTATATATTTGTTGCATTACAAGAATCTTATTGTTGAGGGTCTTCTTGTGGTGGAAAATGTCAGTTTTTAGGGTGGGAGCTGTAATTAGTACTTTTTGGGGTTTTTTGCACTGTAGTTGTTTGAGAATAAAATATCTTAATTTTTGGCATTTAGGATGGAGAGGGCACTTCAGATTTGAGTGGAAGCTCTGCAGGTTAAGAAAGTCAAATTTATTTTTTTTATTAACTTTGTTGAAATTTATTTTAGGAGGTACATTGCTGCTGATGGCCATGCAGTCATGCAGTTACTGCTATTAGTAGTATTACTACTACTAGGACAGGACTATACCGTGTCTCTCTTTATAAGCTTCAAGGTTTAAAACCTTGCTGCCAGTTTTTTTGAGATGTGACAGTCACCTCTTTGAAGTTTGGTGGTGATGTCACACATCAGAAATCCATCACACTTTGCTTAAGATCTACAGCACAGGAAAGAAAAAAGGCTGTCAGTGTTTCTGAATTCATTACAGCATTACCTCATATATTCCAGTTGAAATTCTCGATGGGATTTTCTTCATTAATCAATGACATGTCTCAAAATAGCAAGAAAGGTTCTAATTTACTCAAGAGCTGATTTGAGATTTGAGCCTAGAAACGTGTCCAGCATGTTGAGTTTCTTCCGTTTATTTTTAGTTTGGTTTAAAGCTGCATACTCATGTCTTTGCACAGTATGGTTGATATTTTATTAGTTACACCACAGTTTCATGTTCTGATTGATGAGGAGCAGCAACTCAGCTCCATGTGATGGAGGGCTCTGAGGATTCAAATGATAATCGATTAAGAAAAACAGAGAAAACCATGTACTCTGGAGAAGAGATCACATTCTCATAAATATCAGTTTGTTGATTGAAACAACTACTGTTGTAAATTGTACAAGTGGTAAACATTTGCACATTTCTACTAAATCATGATTCCGTCCAATACAGTCCCTGCTTAATGCAGTGATTGTATTAGACAATCACTGCATTATATCACTTGAGCAATTTATTACTGCACTGGTCTCAGTGTAATAGTGTAATTAGTTTCTGGGCTCTAGTTTGTGTTGCATGATATGATACAATGTTGCTGCCATTTTATTCTAACTACAAACTCAAATGAGCAGAGAGCTGAGCAGTTTTACTAAAAACCTTCAAGCTGTATAAAGGTGGGATTTACTGTAGGGCGATAGCATTGTATTGCATTGATCTATACTACACAAGTGTTGCTTTGAGTGTGTCCACCTCCTCTACAGCCTTAAGCATTGCTTTTCTTTTTTTTAAACATTGTGCCAGTAGTTCAGTTCAGTTTTGAAATGAGGAAATGCAATATAACTGTAACACTTCTCCATCGCGCCAGCCAGTTTGAAGCTTAGTGTAATTTACTAGCCTGCTTTCTCACAGCTTGATTACCCTATTTATTGCCAGAAAGTCGAAATAAGCCTCATTCCTGGTGAATTCAGCTGATTTTCGACCAAATACTGCAGGTTGGGATATCCTGCAGAGCCTGTTTTCCTTTTTTCTCCAACACCTGTGATATATGAAACCATCACAGGTCCTGCAGTGTAAAAGTCTAGACGTCAATATGCATCTATCTTATTTGGTTTTTGTTTTGTTGCTTCTTTTTCCCATACTTCCCCCGGACAATTTGTACTGTACGCAGGGATTTAGGAGCTCAGAGGGAGCGGGGAGTTTCTGGGGTGAAAATCAGCAAGGCGGCGCTCAGTGAAGGGACACAGAATGTGTAGCACTGCTTGTGTTGTGTATTATGATATTCATCATATGGCAGCTTGCCATTCAGCATGCTGCGGTAATCCAAACAGCCCTCTGCGATAAGGAGATGGTGCCGCAGATGATTGTGGCCCTGAGGAGAGGAGAGGAGAGGAGAGCTGCTGAACCGTGGCCCAGCGCAGCCGCCTCTACCAGCGGAGGAGAGGGCCACGGGCTGCTCCGAGATGAGCACCCTTCACAGCCATCAGAGAAATAGATGACTCTTTACTCGGAGTGGAAATCAAGGGATCCATGCCCTGTGATTGCAGCAATTCGCCACAAAACACTTGACCACAATCTTCTCTGTGATTAATGCCACACAGAATGAGCAGCGTTTTCCACAAAGTCTCAATTCAGTTTCTCTCAGCGATGCACTGAAAACACATGGTACGCTCTTGATATAATTATCTTTATTAATAAGCACAACATACTTTAGTCAAAGCGTAAAATAGATTTGGGTGGCGTGCTTTGCATCCTCCTTTCTTGTCTCTGTGTGGGCTTACAATCCCAAATTGTGCATGTTTCAGCAAGTGGATGCTCTAAATTACCTCTAAATTGTGAGAGTGAATGGTTGTGCACTCTGCGATGGACTGGCAATTTACTGTAACCAGGGTGCATCTCTTGCCTTTGCCTATGAATCAAACAACACTGCCTGGTGCAAAGTGGCCATGAAAGTGAATGAATGTAAAATAAATCTTTTAGAAAAAATTGGCTTTGGCAAAATTCATAGATGGACAGCCTGAAGAAACACTGTTAAGAGTGAAACCATCACTCCATTTATTTTTACTGTCAGTAGAAGCCGGGGCTGTATGAGCCACATTTCACCAGTCAGGAAGGTTTAGTGAAAGTCAGCTGTGAGCCAGGGCTGAATGCTCCTATTTTAGACAGCAACCACATCATAATTTTCTCCCAGCGAAACGAAATCACCCAAAGTGTGAATAGGTGACCCCTGCAGAATGCAGAGGAAGCAATGGGATGTGCAAAACTTGCCGACACAACACATTATATGGTCCTTCAGTCTTGGCACAGTGGCAAACAAGGGATTTGATAGGGCGCAGTAGAGCAGGGGCTTGAGTGGCAGAATGCTCCTAAAGCCCCAGCTAGTTCTAATGAGGCAGCTTGATGTAGCAACCAGGTCCACTGGGCGCAGGGAGGACCAGATGTCACTCGCACACTCAGTCATTCCTTCCAGCACAGCCTGCATTCACCGCTCTGCCCATCTGCTGCTATAAAGTCAGTCAATATTTAGCCACTGGGAAAAAGGACAGACACGCTATGCACCTGGATCATTACTGGGCCTCTAGTAAATTGGAAATAAGTTTTTTCTCTCATAGCCTAACTAAGATCAAGTCAACAACGTTTCTCTTTGCCCATACTAACCCCTCAGTCTTGACCTCTGCATGCTTCAGAAACTTCTTTTCAGCCCCCATAACAATGTATACTAATGAGGAGAAAATATTACACATTTTGGTGCTAGATCACATCCTGGAACAGTTGAATAAGCCTCACAGCTCATGCTGCATGACTCAGCTGTGAATCATGGGTCGGCGAGGCGCTGCTGAGCAAAACTGACATGCAATATGCCAATTCTCGCCTGAAGACGAGACATTAATGAATCGCTAAAAGGGAAGAAAATAAGAGTCATTCTCCAGAAAAATGGTAAAATGCCCATCTGAGTTTGTGTCGTGGGGACTCTGTGTTACAGGTGTCTGTTGACTGACAGCTAAGAGCTAAGTGTCAGTTAATTAAGTTTAGTCTGGAGTATAAACTGTTAATGAGGCTCTTCCTTTTCTTTTCTTTATATTATCTCTCTTTTCCATATTTCCCTTATGATAATCTGGGCAGGAGTACAAGCAGTTTTTTATTTTATCCACAGTCTGAAAACATGCGTCTTTGTCCTGATAGCAGATTCTAAATTGTCCCCGTTGTCTGTAAATTGATGAATGTAAATCATTAGATACTTTAAAGGGGACCTAGAATGGCTGAATGAAATATTTATCGTCGTACTCTGCTGTTAAGAGACAAGCTATGGACCTGGGTTTCATTCACAAAAGTGACAGATGTCTCAGATCCTATTAGGTCATTTCAGATCTTATCATTATACATTAAGGAGGAACCACGGCAATACATTTTTTAGTCTTGCAGACCCAATACAATCTTGAAGTCGTCCTGTTCATGGACTAATCACTTCTGAGAAATCTACATTTCATCTGTATGGACTTTCTTCAGAATTGTGTTGGAGTCTCCAATCCCAGCATGCAGTTAAGTAGCTACCTTGTCTTATTATCGCCAGTTTACTTTTAGAGCATTAAGAGCAACAGGATCTAACATCAAAACACCCAGCTGTGACGATTCATGATTGATCTGTGCTGAACATGTATCACATGTGTTGTGCTGTAGACGTCTCGTGGGCCAGCCAGGATAACTGCCAGCTCATTCTCAGAGGAGCAAACGTGGTGTTGAACATGATGAAATACCAGTAAAACTGCTGTACACTATTACTGTGCTTGTATAGCACAGTGATTAAAAACACAGGGCAGATGTATTGAACACTTTCTTTCTATTTGTTTCTGAAAAAACGGAGGAAAATCTACAGTTTTTTAGATGAATTCTGTGTGTAGGCGTGTGCAAGTTGGTGCATGGGTGTCACGCGCCCCCGCCTGCATTTGCTATCAAATGTCTTTAAGGAGAGACAGCCTGTGAAAAGCACAGACAACACATCTCATATTAGTTCTTCTCCCAGCATGACGTGCGCCGCACTGAGCTTCTCCTGTGGGCCGGATTTATATTCAGATTCACAGAACAGCACGCTTTGTTGCAGCAACTTACACGAGGAACTTGAAAGGATGCGTTTGTGTCAGATTTCTGCCGCAGCTTCCAGGCAAAGCGATCCGAGAGTTATTTCCCCACCAATACTCAAGTTGTGAATCGGATCTCGGTGTTACTCTGTGTGACTCTTAGTGGAACATACAGTATTTACATTTCAACAAGCTGCTGCCATGCAGTATCCACTATGCTTGTCCTTATTATGAAAATGAAGGTTAATCAGCAGCCATTGCCTCAAACTTTCCTTTAAAGAGATATGCGCTTGAATATTCAACAGCCCTCTGCGAAGCCATCAGTAAAAGGAAAAAAAAGTGGAACAAATGGTTATCTCGTATTACTTCACAGACTTAAAGAAAAGTTGAAAAACCCTTAGATTACTTTTGAGAATCAAACTGCTGCACTTAAGCGCCAACTATTACCAATACGTCCAGTTAGAATTATGAAACCGTGAAACAGCCGCTTCTAAAAGATCCCGATAGGCTCAATAATGGTCTCAAACTAAAAGGAAATGCTGCAGCTTTTGCCTTATGGATAGTTTTAATGAACAAGGCAAGAGTCCAGTAGCCTTGCTCTTTGCAGTTCACACCAATCATGAGCATATTATATAAAGAATCCAATTCCACACAAGCCGGCACTTGAAAACCGCCAGTACCATAAGGAATGAGGAGCAGCAAGTATACACCCTAAAACAGAGTTTTAGTCAAATGAACATATGTCTACTTATAGCTTCAGGTTTCTTGTACTCTGAATTCGCTGTGCACTGTGTACGCGTGTGTTCTCACATCAGGGCATGTTATCCATTAGCTCTCTGCCACTTTTTCATGTCATTAGATACACATCTAATGGGGCTGTTGTAAGGCCAATGTGCCTTAAGGGCCAAACTGCCCTTTTCAGTTTGTTCCTCTGTAATTACATTAACATCAGACATATCAGACATAAAACATAAAGTGATATCCCGCTGGAAGTCTCCAAAGAACCAGGGCACAGCTTCCGCAGCTTAGCTGATCCGTCATGAAAGGCAAGAAAGGAAACCCCCCACACACACACACGATAAAATTGTGTGCAGATTACTGCAAATTTTTCTTTTGACAGGGAAGGAAAGTCAAGAGGGACAAATGGAGGAGGCAGACACAAGGCTTTAGCAGGATTAAGATTTTCAAAGGTCAATAGGATCAGTAAAATTAGATGGTTATTTTGAGTATTAGGAGAGAAAAAGAAAACTTCATCATAAGATCTTTGTACCAAACGGCTCCAATTGTTGTATGGGAGTATTTTGGTGCACCTTTGGCTGTCATTATTTTTCAGTAGCACTCGGTAGTCAATAGTTTCAGGGTAAATTTAGACCCATGAGTGGAGTGCTGGGTTGTCTGTCTGCTCTGTCAGTTCTTGCGCCCTTCAATCCACAGCATACAAAGTGAGTGCACCTCTCCCTGCAAACACTGGATGCTAAGGAAATACAATTTCATAATGTCCTCTGATTCCCTTGCCCATGGTCCATTCTCATTTAGGTTTCATATTCCCATTCAGGGAGTTCTGAAGCTTGAAGGCAGGTGTGTAGTCTGCACACAGCATCATGATAACTGTTGGAAGCATTTTGGCAAAATTTCTCCAAGACAAGGTTTATGTAAGTGCATCAGATGGAATTGAGATAGCATCTAATCCAACAGCTTCATCATCCTTCAAAATGGTTTCCACCGAGTGCGTGCTTTTGATACACTCTTCTAAAAACTTTTCTAGTATTCTTAATTCTTCAGGTGATGTAAAATAAAGAGAAATCTGCTTCAGTCTGTTTTTAAAGTGAAACATGAACCATCAGGAAGCATTTGTCTTCCCTCTTATTCTGTCTTCCATCTTCATCTGGCCCCTTAACCTAAACAGCCTCGGAGCAATACCCCCCATAAACGCTGCGTGACCTTTGTGTGATGCTCATGCTGAGCCGCCATCGGCGCCCATAATATCTTGTTAGAATACAATAACCAAGTGGAATCCAGCTTCTAAAGCTGTACCAGAGGGGTTTACTCTGCAGCAAAAGCAGAAAAGTAAGGCTCTGCACTGGTTTTTCAGAGGTGCAATCAGCATATGTCTAACCACAGCATATTTGTTTTCCTTATTTTATAATTACTAAAGCTGACTTCAGCAGTGCCAAGCAGAAGAACAGGCGAGCCTTTACAACATATGGTGTTTGTGAGCACTTCTCAGGTAAACACTTTGAGAATTTATATGCTCTCAGTACAAAAGTTGAAATCAAAGTTTACTTATTTCTCTTCCGTTAGCTGTTGGCGGGTGGCAGGTCACCTGCCTCCACACATTCTTGAACCCAGCAGCCAGGCAGCCTCCCACCAACAAACGCCTCAGCTTGCACTGCGTGCACTGGGAGCAGCATTAATTCAGTAAAGAAGATAAAAGATACCTGCGAAGAGAGGAGGGGGAGAAGAAAAGCTGTGGGTTTGAAGCAGATGGTCTGTGTGTCAGTGTGACTGCAGCTGGAAGCTTATAGCGGTGGAGAAAAAAAAACTCTGAGAAGAAGAAGAGAGAAGAGAAGAGAAGCACACCAACATCAGTCAAACAGGATTTTCACTGCAGCAACTCACATGGCCATTACACCCACTGATTACCTTTTAGAAACCTTCAAACACTTCAACACTTCAAATTCTTCAACTAATGAGACAATATGTGCTTCCTCACGACACTCTGACAGAGGTGAATGCGAAGGCCTTGTGTTGATTACTGCAGCATAAATTGTTAGAAATCTAAAAGCACTGTATCTGAATCTGTAGGTTTACCCTTTTGCTGCTCTTACGGCTCATACACTTCACACAGATGACTACCCATTAGGATATGGCATTAGACCCATAGAGGGCAATGAAAAGAAGAAAACACTCCTCCTCTGTGTTAACAGAGGGTTGAGAGGTCTGGGATATAGATGATATACTTGCTATTCATATCAAGGTAAAATGAATGAAGGAAACATGATGAAACCTCTGTATTTCATTGTAAAAACACGTTTGTTTTTACATATGGAGAGGAGAAGGAGATCATCTCAATCTCTGCTTCAAATGTTCCAGGAGCTCCCACTAGTAACCATGGGAGCTGCACTACAGCTCTTTTTAACAAACTCACAAGGAGGGGAAAAATATTTGAGGCTCAAATCAAAGGGTCTGCAAAAGCCGGCAAATAGAGAAAGTTGGGGTCAAACGAACACAGGTGTTTTTGGCGCCATGAGAGACAAAAAATAAAAGCAGTGCCTCAAACCTGCTGAAGCCTAAGCAATAGGTTTAGGTACAGGAAGTGGGTTTTGTGTGCTGCTGTTAAGATAACATCTTGGACGACCAGAGCATCTGACCAAGTGTCTAATGTCACTGCTGATAGGGTTGCACAGGAGTTAGTTTAAGTCCCACTGCACTTCTCACGGTCGGGTACCTTACTGTATGGGATGCTCTGAGAATGAGAACCGGTCGGTGAAGTCATATTTCTTCCTGGTCTTTGATATATGCAGCGCAGCCAGGCCTATTACTCCTGGACACAAAGGACCTCTGAGTGTTCTCTGCTTTTCACCAGCTCAGCACTTCACACCTATGTGGAAAATTAGGATTCTGTATGATATCTTCAAGGTCAGGCTCTTGATACCTTACCCCCTGGCCCTTGATTGGATGTTTTAAATTTTGTCACGCCTGGCCTCCAGTCGGCTATCGGCTCACCCTTGAGAGTATCGCTCCAGGGGAGAGCTCCCTGAGCCGCTACAGGCAATTGGTACCAGGCAGTAGAGGGAGGGAGAATATGCTTTAAGTGAAGAATAAATCAATCTGAAAGAGAGACTTTAAATCAGGAAAGATGACACTGCTGGCCAATTTTGCCCAGCTGTACCCATGCGGTGTTAGTCTAAGGTCAACTTCATTGCTGAGCACAGGAACAGACATTGTCTTGGCACAGGTGTGTTTTTTTTTTTTTTACTCCCTGTAATTTCCAAAGATCGATAGCAGCAGTCAGTGACCCACAAAGCATGGATGTTGGGTCGCAGTCTATTTATAGCAGCTGGTTCCCTCACACTGCTGTGTTTTCGCTGGAGAGCTGAACCTTAAGTTGTATCACAAGTTCAGGCTTGTTAGAGAAATAGGTGTCAAAGTAAAGGCCTCACTGATAAGATGGTGGTGTGAGATTTGGCATTGGTGGTGTTGATGGCGGTGGCACGAGTGTAAAACTTGACTAGCGAAGTGAGAAAATGAGGTCAGCGGTGCTTCCACTTTCGACGCATCCAAGAGTTTGTTTATGAGCCGCAGCTGTGAGTTAATGCAAAGTGAATAGGGGTTTCACAGAGTGCGCCGCAAAATCCCAAAATGTAATATTAAACTCACATGGTGCGGAAGAGCAAGTAATCAATTACAAGCAAAATAAATTGGATGGCAGGCGAGGAAGGGATGGACAGCTGATGACATATTTATCAAGGCACAATCACCACAGAGGAATTTTCCAGCTCTGCGCTCACTGAGTGACAGATGGAGAACGCTGCCTCTTTAACAGCTTCCCTGGGAGACAGGTTTTAAGGAAATGGGACCGTGCAGTACATTTCAGCTATTTGGGAAGGAGGCTTGTGTTTCAAAGGCTTGGAGGCATGCAATAAAGAATTCATCTTTTACCTGAAATAATAAAATGGAAGAGGGTGAATTATGCATCTAATCCCAGAGCTTGCATTTCTAACAAAGTCTGAATTGGAGATTGGAAAATAAAGCTGATCAATTTGAGACAATGAGCTCGGTCGCAGAGATGGCGCACACCTTTTGTCATATTAATTAGTACAGAAGCCACCAACAGACACACACACACACACACACACAGAGACACAGACACACACATTCAGAGTCATATCCACGTTAAAAGAATTCGCCCTACAGCTGAGTCCACTGTGTGGTACGGAGTGATCTGTTTCCACAGTGACCCATTGGTGCCTCAGACTTCACTCCTGCTCTAACATGCGATTGCCAGACACGGCACGGTCGGTTGAGACATGTTTGTTTTTCTGGCCCACTCTGCATGCTCAAAATGAATCACACAAATGTTTATTTAAAAAGATTAATTGCTTGTACAGTGTATTATTCATCAGGTTTTCGAGGGCATCCTGGCTTATAATATAGCTTGTCGTTTTCTCCAAACGTCTGAAGCACAGCTAAATCGTCGTGAATAATTCAGTGGCTGGTAAATAAAATAGGAGAAGGAGCTGGCGTTTCCCTGCATGGAGAAGACTGAAAGGACTCTCTGGTCTCCAGGTGAGGAGCGTGCTTCTCTTTCAGAGGCAGGGATGCAAGGGAGAAATGCATATAATTTAAGCTTGGAAACACCGGGCCGTGGTCCAACACAGGAAGCTACTGTAGGAGACGGAGGGGGGAGGGCGGCGCAGAGGACGAGCAGTTGGCAGCCCATAGTTGAGCCCGGAGTGGGAAACAAACAGTACCAGTGAACAGAAGGCAGGACCTCGGAGGAGGGGAAGGCTCAGAGGGTTGGACAGTGCAGCTTCAGAGCAAATAAAACCTGCATTGGTGCAGTGAAACCCCATAGTTTGGAGAAATATCCTCTGATATGATCTCAAATTTGGTTTTGTTGTTATTTAGAATATATTTATCCCTATTTTTTGTTCACCTCTGGTACATTTTTAATGTCCATGGCTTGCGCTGAGAGGAATCATGGTCAATGGGGATCCAATCCAAAGTTTTAACCCATCATTAAAATGTATCACTTTGGCAAATTTTCCATCCCCAGCCCAATGCATCAGTTCTAAAAATATGTGTCATCAGTACAATCTAATAGATTCAGTGGGAGGTAGAGAAAAACAAGCCCATGCCTCCTGCACCTTTTAGAAGGTGCACAGTTCATAGCACAAAGAGGGTCGGGCATTTGAGCAAAACAGTATTTACAACATATCCACTCGGTGTGAATGTCTCAGGTGGTCCACTCCACTGCTGCATCTGGGTTTCATACCGTGGTGCTTTCTCAGTATAAAAATAATTTGTACAAGACACTGAAATGAAGGAGCACATGCGCAGAAAAATACCAGCACACCCTGAGGGAGGCTCGGTGAAGTGTCTGTGTGTTTAGGCTACTACTTTCTATGCCAGCGCTAAATAAATTTTTAATCAATCTGAAAATTTCTGTCCCTGAGTACACTCTCCGAATCAAGCATCTTGCTGGAATTTCTTGAGTTAATTTTTAAGTGTTCAAAGATCAAAGTGATTTAAATTGGCATGGAGTCAGGGGAGAGAGTTTATCAAAGAATTCATCTGTTTTCCCATCACAGTTTGGGTAAATTTACACACCAGGCAGGGTTTATTTTGCTGGGACCTGAGGGTTTCTATATACACCAGCTGGATTACATCCTCTCTGCAGGGTTTCCTGTGAAAATATAGATTGCATAATATAAATGGCTTGCGGTGTAAGGGCATTGATAAAACTTTAGACAAGTGGACGCTGATATAATAATAGAGAAGGTAATGAAAGGTAATGGAAGCTCACCGAGCCATCATGGTGCATTTCTTATGCACAGCATGATAAAATATGACTGCTATGTCATGGTCCACCTTGTCGTGACAGGTCTATAAGGAAATTGAGGAAGTGGAGCGGACTGCTTCCCATAGCGGATAATTGCCACCAGACCAGTGTTTCATTTCCCTGGAAGCTGCTTCTGCACACACTATATTTAAGACAAGTAATACTATATGTGTCATTGTGTTACTGTCCAAACCATTATGAATGAGGATGTGTTTTTGGACCTGCTGAATTTCTTTTGCTGGGAAAAGACTGATGGTATTCAGCAAAGTCAAAGCGTTTTTTGTTTGTTTGTTTGTTTGTTTGTTTGTTTCTTTTTTGAGTTCATGTTAAACCTGACACAGCAGTTAATATTGGACCTGCATTCAGCACGTGAATATGAGGAGAGTAACAAGTATAAAAGGTCAGAGCAAACAAAGTGAAATTTAAACCTCCATTGCCAATATCTTATGTATAATTTACGCTGATTTACTTTGAACACTAAATCCATACTTCTAATGATAACAAATTTGAATAGACTACATTTTCATTTTCCCATTTGGCCAACCGTGTTCTTCTAAACTTGATAAAATGAGAGATATATGCTTTTTTCTTATGAACTGTGCATCTTAATGTGACTAATGACATCTTTTTTGTTTCTTTAGATAAATTTGTCAAAGACAGGCATAAGAACAAGACATGGGATATAAATTTAGATTTGAGGCCATTTGTCCCCTTTAGACCTGTAAAGACTTCAAGCCAGGCGTTCTGTTGTGTTTAACCAACTGGTAGCACCAACAGTCCCAAGTGTGTTTGTGTTTCGCCTTATGTTTAGTTACAGTTGCCATCAACCTTCCCATGTCAAAACAGAACAGACAGATATTGATTAAGTTTAGCTGTTGTCTTACCAATGAGGCCAGCTCTGTCACTGCACTTTAAGGAGGTGGCAGCCAGAAGCTTCCTGTCAACATCTGCCTCAGTGTTAAACAGTTATGAAATCTAGACCACAATAAAGATTTCCTTGTAATTTTTAGCACTGTATAATATATATATATATATATATTTTATGACCATAGACATATTGTGTCATTAGTTTTCTGTTTGATCTGTCTTTGATAAGGTCTTTCTCCTCTCTTTTAAATTCTGAGTTTTACATTTAAGTTGAAAAGAAACCTCCATTTGGCCTCGCTGTCCCACAGCTATTGTCACTTTCCTCTTGGATCAGCCTTTGAGCTCTAGTCGATGTTGAGCTTCAAGGTCTACTGTTTCTCTTTGCAAAGCATGATAGGTAAAAAGCACTCACCTATTAGTATGCTGTATTTTGCATGCACGTGTAGCACTTTGAGTAAAATACCTTATTTTTCAGGATCTTAAGGACAGAAACAGTGTTATTAAGGCTGCAAGCACACCAGACTCCATGAGCCTTGCATTATTCACACTATTTGACAATGGAAAAACACACACATATAGTTCAGCACAATCCAATGCATGTGTCTCTATGAGAAGATGCAAGAAGCTGCTCTGCTCATATCAAGCATCTCTGACACACAGCATTTCTCCCCAGGCGGCTCAGACAGTGTGCAGAACACGTGCTGCCATTGGAAATAGTTTTAAAAAGATGTGTTTGGTGTGAATGCAGCTGAAAACATGTTCCACTTTATTTCCTTCTATCCATTGCAGACCCAGGAGCACTGCCAGTATTTCTATGGAGTATATTCCGGCATGATTTGATGTTCGCTCATACCTTATCATTTCCTGCCTGCACTGAGAGCAGTCCTTGTAATCTATTGTTCAGGAGTCTCAGAGCCATCCCTATACTGTATATTCCTAGATACTGGGAATATTGTTTCATAACACCAACTCAGAATGCTGTTATCAAACCAATATTTCCCTCTCAGCACTGTTTAGTTTAAGCCTATATCACCCTGTGGTGTTTGACAGATCGACCACTGATGGACTCAAGTAAAAGTTTGCCACCAACAAGTTTTTTTTATCAGATTTTACGCTATCGTACATAGTTTTTGCCTCATTCCCCTTCCAGTTTGTAAATACTGGGTGATATGCCCCCATCCCACAAAGGGAGCGTGAATATAATTACTTGTAAAGGACAGTATAAGCCCTCAACCCAGATTCATGTAGGTTCTAGATATTAAAGTCTGCACTGCCTGCAAACTCCCTCTCAAGGACTCAGACTTCAGTTCTAGAGCAAATGTTTCCTATCTCAGCCCTCTGAAGTTCGCCCATTGATGTTTGATAGACCCAAGGCTGAACCATTGTTTGACTCAGAGGAAATGTAGCCACCCTCATGTTTTTACCGTCATCCTCGACTGCATTCAAATCTTGTCCTCATGCAGATTGTTTTTGAGAAGGTGCATATAATAACTTTGAAAAGGACAGTATAGGCCCTCAATCCAAAGTTATATGACTCCATGATATTAAAGCCTCTCCCGGCAAACTCCCTCTCTTGAAATGTGGCATGAATGTAAGCTCAGAGGATCTCTTATTTCATTAGCAGCTGGGTTCTGTGAGCATCCCCAGTATAATACAGGCTTTGCGATGCCCCTGGAGAATCCAGAGTGGCTGTGGCTAAAAGTCAGGAAATGAACCACCATTTCACACACTAATCCCCACCACGACATCCACCGTGCGGCTCAGCGTTCACGTGAGGAAGTACAGTGCACGTGCACAACGTTGTCATAACCAGGCTTCTTTGTAAATATGCAGTGAGTGTGGATTAAGGATTGTCAGTGTTCTCCAAAGATGCCACCCCTACAACCCATCCAGAGCCCCCAGAGGCCGTCACTCACCATTACCCAGCCTAATCACTGAACATGCTGCTGTCTGCCATTAATGGACTGACAGCGTTGTGCAGCATCTGGGATGTGAGTTGAGTGGCGTGCAGCTTGCTTTAGTGAGCACCTTATTGGCCGTTTAGTGTTGTGTTGTGAGATCTAATGAGATATCCTGCCTGGTAGACACCACATGAGGGGAGAGGGCTGCCCCCGAGAGCTGGACTGCATGAATTTTTATTGCAAACTGTGTCTTTCACTGAGCATTATTTTGGGTACTGATTGTAATTATTTTATCAGCCCTGAGCAAATATATTGTGAAAACTCTAAATCTCTGTAAACAATAAATTAGTAAATAATGTGAAGACAGTGAAGTAAGCGTTTTAAACAAAACACATGGAAAAATAATGACCAAGCCCAGACAGATATGGACATCATGCAGAGACTGATCGACTCCAGTAATTTCAATGTATGGACTTCATGGCACACCTGTCATTAAAATGATAAAAATACATATATTGAAAATCATTTACCACAGTTTTTCATTTCTCCCCGATCAGTTAAAGAGAAAAGAGCATTAAATGTGACAGGTTGATGTCAGGTTAGAAAAAGAATTTCATATAAAATATATTTATATAATAAAGTATATAACATACTGCTGCCAGAGCACTCCCTATATTACTGATAAGCGACAGCGATAAACTGAGTTAGACAGCCAGTCAGTAGGTTAATTTAGTTCACTGGGCACGTGCTGGTTATAAAGACCATGCTGATGTATTGAACACAGGGCTATTTGCAGTCAGCCCTGCTTTCATTTCTGGCATTGATATATTTTAGTGAGTCCCTGCCTGTCAATAATTGAAACGTACTCTCCAAAACATCTTCCCCAAACATCTCTTAATAAGGCACCCTGCAGCACCGTGCACGGTGTTGGGGGGGAAAAGCAACATGTCAAGATGTTGTCTCCCTCCATGCTCAGAAATCCCCAACAACAGGGAAGAATCGACTGACCCATTTTGATGCCAATCCCTGTCTCCCAGAAATCACACTTCAATGGGACTCATTTCTATTTATAATTATTCAAACGTAATTGCTGCCTGGATTGTCTGATTGGTTGAATGGGCGTGACAGTACAGTGTGTCGCAGGTCCAGATGGAGGATCGGCATGTAAAGTGACAGTGACACCAGAATCCAGGGTTGGCACCGAGATTGTGGTTTGATTGAGTCAACAACTTACTAAGGTGTCCGATGGATATTTTTTTCATTATCTGACTGCGTTTGATAACATAAACCTTGTCGTTACACATCAGTTGCGTAGTTAGCACTGTCGCCTCACAGCAAGAAGGTTCCAGGATTGATTTATGATCAGACCAAGGGCCCTTTTGCATGAAGTTTGCACGTTCTCCATCCTCAATCATTCCAAAAACATGCACATCTAGGTTGATTGGAGACTCTAAATTGACCCTAATTGTGAGTGTGGAGGTAAATGGTGTCCCTGCCTATGCCCTCTGACTGCTGGGGAGTTTTTTGAGTGAAAGTTGAGTTTTACACCAAGTGTCATGTTTAGCTTTACTTCCTGTCTTTTACCCTTCGTGCCTGGTTTCACCTGTCTCTCTTTAGCTTTGCCTCCCTTGTGTTTTTCCACCTGGGTGTTTCGCTCACTCTGCATCAAGCAGTCTAACCTCACCCCCTCTGTTTTGTTCATCTAGTGAGTTTGTTGTTTTGCTTTTGTGGACCTAGCCTTTGTTGCTTTTTGCCTGCTGCTTGACCACTGTGTTTGCCAGTGTGGACTACATCCTTGGTAATCCTTTTTTTTATGTGAAGAAATCACTGAGCTTCACCATCTCTGCCTCAAGCATCTGTATTCGGCCTCTTTTGCTGATGCACTTTGTTTGTGTGTCTCTGATAATACAATCATAACAGCTTTTCATGGTGAGCTCCTATAGCTTTGATGTTGAAGTTACAACTTGTGAAATGTTTCATAAATTCCTTTCAATACAAACTATTTCCAGTGTCACAGCAAGTTTCAAGAATCCTTTTTTTCCCCATGTATCCCTTTTATAAGAGATTATTTCCAAGGTTTTTCTGCAAATGCAGCCACATCAGCACTTATCATGCAGCAGAAATGGTGTATGACCCAAAACAGCACAAATGACAAGACACTGTCGAAGTCATTGGCTCAACTTTAAGGATAAGTCTCACAAATTCTGCCCTTTGAAGCAGAAAAGCAAAGAACACTGGCCAAGACCACGGATGAGAGAATTTGCTTTGCCACAGCGTGGGGCTTTATACAATAAATCACCAGAACTGAAACTGAGGATACACAGACAAGAATGAAAACACAATCATGTGTGCTTGTTTATGTGGGCAGGTAGTGGAATCAGCATCATGGCAGGAGCAAGGAACAAGAAAACTGCAGAGCTCCTCTCACAAAAAAATAAAATACACACACACACTGATTTTGTTGACTGTAATACTGTCCTATTTGCGGTCTGATCTGGCAGTCTGTGTGTGGAGAATGAGTGTGTGTGTGAGTATAACACACACACACACACACACACACACCCCAGGGTCAGGCCATGGATCATTTTAGACAATAAAGGTGAGTGCAGCGAGGCACACGAGCGAATAAAACCAGAGCAAAGTTGTGAAAGCTTCTGCAGCTGTTCAGTCACATGACCCGACAATTAAAACAGCATTTTAATTCCCCAGCAGCACCTCTAAAGACATGTACATGCACTCCGCTAAACTTAATTTAACCTTCCCTCAGCCCAAAATAGACACACAGAGGAGACTTAACTAACAAACCCCAGACTATACCTGCATAGTCATGTGCACCATCCAGGAAAGGCTCAGGAAGAACAGGTGTACTGCAAAACAGTGGGTTGCAAATACTTCAAACGTAAATAGTCCAGTAGGAATTAAAGTCCCATTCCATCAAATGAGTTGCTGACCTCTCTGTTAGGAAAAATTGTGCAAGCAGTGAACTCTTAAAACTATTATGTAAAACTGATGCTTCCTGTGTAATTTTGAGCAGATTCAGCAGCAAATAGGAATCATTAGCCACCGTTGTGAATGAAAGAAAAAAACACAAGAAATATCCTCATATCGTAAAATTATTATTCAGGACTGTCATATTATGCACTACATCTACATTTGCTGTCACTGGATGCACGTTGCAGGGAGCGGTGTCAGACAGAGATAAAAATAAGTCTTACAGAGGATATTAAATTATAAAGATATTAAAGCCGCTCTTCAGGGGAATATGAGGCACTGTCTATGGACCAGAGGATTTTAATAACAATAAAGTATTGCTTTGGATATTCATAATAAAAACGTCATGATCTTTTCAGGCTGCTTTCTTTCATTCTGAGGATTATTTATTGGTTTCTGGCACACTGCAGCTCAATGAAGTGGCATTTTGAAAGTGAGCTTGTCTTCCTCATCAGAGATCCAATTTACAAGCAAAGAATAGCTGTCTTTTCAACTTCAGAGGGCTTGGTGATATTAATCCCTGCGTACAGTTGTTTCTTTTTTTCATATATTGCATCCTTGCGTGACATTACAATCCTTAAAACTCAGAGAAGGTCAGCAGAAGCGAATATATACAAAAAACAAAACGAAACAACCATGATATATCCAGAATGTTGCTTTTGGTGTGTGTGTGCACGTGAGAGTGTGTGTGTGTGTGTGTTTGTGTGTGTAGTAGGACATTAATCTCACTCTGGCTTTGCTCTGTAACAAAGGAAGATTTAGTGACTGGACCTCACATGTAACAGCGACCCTCAACAGCTCATTTAAAACTAATCATGTTACTGTGTGTGATCACGGTGATTAATCATTTGGTCATAAACAGACTTTTAATAACGCGCTTTCCTTTGGCTTTTGTTCTTATCTTGCAGTTTTGTCTTTCTTGACTTAATTAGCGCTACATTTATCCGCCCCATTCTTCTCTTGGTATATTTTAGTAACAAAAAACAGGGTTGAAACATGCTAAGTAAAGCATCTTTGCGCATCATTAGTGTCAGATGCTTAGCACACCGCAGGAGGTACAACGAACATCGTCTTTACCTGATAACTGACGAGACAGTTTTTGGCAGTAGTTGATTGCACCCATGGAGTTGCAAAACCGGTGTTAATTGTTGCCGAAAAAGCATTTCAGATACTTCTGGACACATCCTTTGAGTTGCATCACATATTAAGATAGCTGCCGTCTTGGCTCCTGGAAAATGCATCCCTCCCCTCTCTGCATTAAAAAGGAGTGAGACTACACCAGCACTGGTAGGTGCAGAAAGCACTTTTCAGATGTCTTTTCCGCTACAGTGGCCCATCATGACCGATAAGTGTTACCGTAGGACAAAACAGCGGAAAGCACTTGGTGCTTGTCTGTTTTTGCCTCCAGCGTCGCGCAGTACAGTAAACCTCAGTAAACAGCCCCCAAATATATATTCTAGGTAATGGTACATTGTCGTATTGTCACCTCTTGTTTGAGATAGTGCATTAAGATAACTGCTGACATTGCTGCCACACCTTGACGTGTACTCAACTACGCTTCTGAGACACTTGTACCTCAGTTGAGTATTCACATCCCACTCCTTCATTCTTCCCCTGCAACTGTACTTTTTACTCCATGTGCTCAATGTTTATGTGACAGCTACAAGCACCTCAG
The DNA here is from genome assembly GCA_029224185.1 of Karalla daura. Taxonomy (NCBI): domain Eukaryota; kingdom Metazoa; phylum Chordata; class Actinopteri; order Chaetodontiformes; family Leiognathidae; genus Karalla; species Karalla daura. Next base: position 16,081,013 of record CM055190.1, read on the forward strand.
GTCTGCGCGACCAGCATGCACTCTGGGTAAAATAATATATATATCCCTAAATCAGCCTGCCACAAGTACCTCTTAAATGCTAGTCGATAACAACAGTTCAGATATACAATGTCTATGTTAATCCTTCTATCCATCCATTATCTTGCCCACTTTGTACCCAGTGGTGTTGCAGTGGCGAGGGTTCCCTGTCCAACTGGGATTCAAACCAGTGACCTTCTTGCTGTGATGCGACCACTGTTTACTAAAACCTCTTTCACACATAGTAGACATCAAATTGCGTGACTGACTGTCCAGACGATGGCACAGTAATTAAGAGCCTTGCAGGATGTACATGTACACCATAGAGTCCCTCATTGTTCCTGATATTTTCCTCAACATGAGTCCAAGTGCCCAGACATGTTATTTTACTGTTACAAGCAATGCGATTGGCACACAGCAACTCTGTGAAAATGTAATGATGTAACCATTCATGTGTATTACCTGGCATCCATTTAACACATGGGCCTCTCCAGATCTGATACAGCATTTAGACATCATCATTATCCAGATAAAAAGACCCATGTTAGAGCTCCCCAAGTGGCATTGATATATACCTCTCATCCAGATAATACCTGTGCATGCCAGGTAAGGCTGTCATTGTGTGGCCTTTATTTCACAATCATGCTGCATTTTACCAATAACACCATTACTACTCATAATGGGCTTTTTTTCTCTCTGATTTATTGCTGTTTTTACAATAGAAAGGGTTTTAGGATTTGCTCCTGCCACACTTTATGCGATACCTAAGATGTGTGACTTATATTGACTTCACCATCTTGCAACCTTTTAAGGCTTCCCTTCAACCTGGTTTTGTTGCCCTCCACAGACTCCTGTTGATGTTCCAATAAATGCCAATTCTGCAGCTTTGGGAAATCTCACACAAATAGGATCAATTCCTTTTCTATGACTGAGAATCAGCGGACTCTTACTCCATTTGTCAGGCAGGATGGCACCCATCGATTGGTTGGCTGTGTGCAGCCACACCATGACAGCTTTTCAAAGGTTAAAACAGATCTAACTTTGCTTTGGCAGGTCTGCAGGCAGCTCTTGTTTCTTGTCCATTCTCTACTCCTCCTTCCACGCTGCTTCCTTTATTATTTGTCCCATTTATTTGCTTATCACCACTGGGCTAAAGACCATGGCTAGTGGAGTAATTTGGATTTTATTGTGGCTGGCTTGATTTCAGGAGATTACATTTTTGTGTTTGAAACCAAGAGTTTTCCAACAAGTTTGCCTTGCTGTGATCTTTCTCCTTGTTCATACATGAGGAAATAAATAAGGAATCACAATAGAAGACACTTATTAATTTCTCTAATTTGATTGTACAAAGATAATAAGCTGCAGTCAAATTATGTTTCATTTCTGTCAATTTCTAAAGTGGGTGGAATAAACTAGGATTTATTATGGGCCTATACTAACTTCTTGGTCCTTTGCTCCGCTCAGGTGACTTTACAGCCATCTAAAAGCAGCAGGTATCTGGTTAAGCTGCAGTTTTCAACAGGAGCAATAAACCACACCGTAAAACCACAATTACACAGAGCAGATTTGCTGATTAAACTCTCATAAAATCACCAGAAATCCTCCTGCCTACTGATATAAGACTTGTTTTGTTTTAACATCCATTACACACATTTTGTACTGAAAATCAACAGTTTGGTTGGAGAGACACACAGTGAACAATGTGCAGACAGTTCCATAAATAATTATAGATCATCCATTGTAAAACTACCCTTCTAATAACTGAATGTTCCTGCCAACCTTATCAGAGTGTTTGTGTTCAGTAATTTTATAGTGGTTTCCCGAAACAACAATCGAATCTAAATAAAGAATGAAAACACAGATTGAGGGAGAATTCCAGGGAGCTAGTACATAGGAGAAAAACTAGACCACGTTCTGCTATTCAATTCATTGTACTCAAGTCATTGTACTCATCTGTTACCTCAGGTGGTGGCTGTACAAATCATGATGACAAACAAATCTCTGAACACATAATGAACATCTCAACAAAAGTAGATGGCAGACTAAAAAAAAAAATTAACATCCTTCCATCTATTGTCTTACCAACTTGGTTGCTCATGTTTATCTCCAATGCACGTGGGGTGAAGGCTGCGAACAATCCCTGGACAGGTTGCCAGTCAATCGCAAGACACACACACACCATTCACTCTCACACTCACACCCAAGGGCACTTTAGAGTCTCCAATGGACTCTACACAGGTATGTTTTTGGACTGTGGAAGGAAACCAGAGTAACTAGAGAAAAGCCAGGTACACAATGAGAGAACTTGCAAAAAGGCCCTCAGGCTGAGTAGTATATTCAAACTAGGGCCCATCTTGCTGCCACAAGAGAAAATATTTTCTCTCTTATATTCATTTATATTATGACACACTGCACGCTGCAGACAACATTTTGATTCCTCTGAGGAAAACTCTCCGCGGGATCTCCAGCCTGCCCTGACGGGGAGGGCCTGACATTTAAAGGATGAAAGTAATGAATGTGACTGGCCATGATTGACAGTGCCTCTAACGCACCCTCCTATAGTGAATGATGATAAATTATTTCTCATCCTGCATTTTGTCCAAGTGCGCCACAGGCACATGGAGAGAGCTGGGACACAAAGTGACCAAAAGTCACTCAGGTACAGCACACATGTGTGAATCTCTGTTAGGATTCTCAGAGTTTTTAGCCCCTGGGCCTATTTGATCTCCAACCATTCTAACTGCCACACCAATAATGTAGGCTGAAGAAGGGGAAGAGGAAGGATTGAATGATGAAATGAGAGGAATAAAAAGTGTCTCACAAAATGGAATGAGGTTTACCCATGCTTAATGAAGACCAATGTCAGTCAACCTCATGCTTTCTGTACAATACGCCACACGGGTTTTAGTGTATCACACAGAGGGGAACACGATGTGAGCCAGCATGACAAATGTGCCGAGTATAAGCTTACCCAAGAGGCACAGAAACGCATGCTGCCAAAGACTGTATTTATGTATCTCTCCCATCCATAGCGTAATCACAGTCCCCTACCCCAGATCTGCATCCTTCAGGAGATACAGTTTTAAAAACAGACCTTTTGTGTTCTCGCTAGTCATCAAATTTGACTTTTAATCTTATCAGTTTCTAAACGACTTCATTATAGTCACTTGCTTCCCCACTTTTTTTTGCAATCAGGTGTTTTTATATTTATGTGTTGCCTTGTAGAAATGTGGAGACTATGTGGATGGTGGATGGGCTTAGGGTGTGGGACAGGGGAAAATTGTTTTTATTTTCCAATCAAATGTTTCCAGGTCTGCACCGGGCACTTGCCTGCAATGTGGCTCCACCGCTGGGCTCACACAAACAGAGCCTGCGGTGCAGACGCAGAGCAACAACTGACCCTGTATCAACCTGTGGAGGTGAGGACAGCAAAACAAATCCTCGGCAGAGAGAGAGAAAGTACAAGCAGCTGCTGAGTCTGCGGACAGATGAGATTGAATGTCCACAATGTCTGAAAGATGAAATATCACAAAAAAGACATTGGGTGAAACACTTGCTCTTGTGTTGCTTTTGTAATTATTTTGTGACTTTGTGTCCTTTACATGGATCATATTTTTTATTTTTGTTCACAAAATTTGATTTTTTTTCCATTTGTTTCTTTCATCTATAGCTCTGAGCTGTCCTCCAATTTCTTTTTAAATGTGTATATGTGTGCATTTATGTGCGTGTGTGTACCTGGCCTAGTGAAGGTGGGGGTAGGCTGACCTTTGTCTGATGGATTGTTTTCTCCCAAATGAAGACATAAAGGCAGCGAATGGGGTGATGTGAGGTGGTCTGTGTACAAGTATGTGTGTGTGTGTGTGTGCCCTGTAGAAAACAGGAAGGGGTTCCTGGAGTACCTAGAGATGAGCTTCTGCTCTGCCATGTAATTATGTACTCCTCTTTCACCTCCCTCCACTCACCTCGTCTCATACACCACGTCTCCTCTCCTCTTTTTCCTCAGTTCTCATTCTGCAGCAGCTCCCAGCTGAGCCGCAGGTGGTGGCAATCTCTGTCTGTCCCACTGCTCCGACTGTACACACACACACACACACACACACACACACACACAGACAGAGCTGAGAGCTGCAGGGCTGCTGCCCAATAACACAGGCTTTACCTCTCAGACAGCACAGCCACACACACATGAATACACCTGGAGCAATAGCACACGCACACACAGACACATATTACTTAAAGTCTGACCCACATTTATTCATGAAACACACACACACACACATACGTATGCACAGGTACCACACATCTTCTCATATGGGATCATATTTGTTTTTATTCCATAATTATATATATGCAGTATATATACCTCCATTCTCCTCACTGCCATGTTCAAAGCTGCACTGCAGCAGATATCGAGCTGCAAACATTTCTAAATTACAACCCGGGGCTGCACAAATCCAGGTGTCCCATCTGTGCTCTTTGAAACCAGTTTATCCAACCAGTCTTACCAAATGCAAAAACACAAATAAAAGCTGTCTCAAGTGATGGAATGTTTCACGGAGAAAAATAACCACATTTCATCTACAAAATGTCAGAGCTGCACATGTTTTGTGCTTTTTTAAAAATGATTACAAATTATTATGAGGACGATCATATGTGCAGAAGCATTTAATCAGACCCTGAATTATTCAGTGAGCCAGAGACAGTTTGTCAGTCTTGTGTAGTTTGCATGCATGTTTCTTCTCACAACTTTGAACGGACAAACAATCTCATTATCTTGGCCGTTTTGTGGTTGTTGTTGACACAGTTTGAATTAGAAAGTGTCAAATCTGGAAATCAGAAAATACAATTTTCAAATGTAAAATTTGCATGCCTTATACATTTTTACATGCATTTACAACATCACATGCATTTCCATTACATCTATTAATAAACCGACAGCACAGTCATGCACAGATGCAGATTTGCCATTAAAGCTTTTCCTCGGCTGTCTCTGCCTAGAACCTCAGCCTCCTAATGATTAATTTTCTCTTCTTATGGAAACTCACAGTCATCAACTCTTTCTCTCTTTGTTTTTCTCCCTCTAACAGAGACGGCTCCTGTTGGAATTAGTGTATTATTTGGGGGCAACGTGTTCATTGTATAGAACGGTGGCCTTTCCTTTTGCTAATGTAGGTGATTTTCTCCCCATGAAAGCACAGTAATCCATCTCCTGCTCGCAGAGGGTGGCGATTTATCGCGCACACTGGGCGTTAACGCACCGCGGCTAAGAACAGATGCAGTGCTTTAACAGATAACACCCTGGAATAAGATGGAGCATTCAGATTAGCTGCGGTGTCAGATAAATTGCATGGTATTGGAGCAACCCTGGACTTCTGAAACAGATCCCTCTATATCAGATCTGCTGTAGGTTTTGGTGTGATGGAGACCCAACGAGGCGTAGCTTGGCGTGGCGTGCCTGCACACAGGTACTATAGCATGTCTCCTTTTTGACAGTCCAAAGGCTCCCGTGCATGCAAAGCACACGCGAGGCAGTCACACACACAAACACACACAAACCCACATGTTGCTCTGAGAGTTCTTCCTCTCTACCACTCATCAAATGCACTCGCGTGTCAGTCTGATGCTAATATTTGCTCTCTGTAGCTTCAACAACATCCTGCATGTGCAAAGTGAATCGGCTGAAATCATTTCTTAAGTAGCCAGATTCTCTTTGGTGGATCCTTCAACCTCACAGCCTTTCATCAGGGTTTGACAGGCGTAACCTGGAGAGCGATCACATATAACTCTATACTTTCCTGTGTGAAATTCAATTCCGCTCTAATATACTGGTATTAATGTCTAATTTTCTGCACCATGACCATGTTCACTAGAAAATTCCATTTTTTTGCTGTAGAATGAAAACATTTAGGACTTCAATTATCTGAGGGGTAATTACAAATGCATGCCTGTAGCTGCATTAATGTTGTAATAATATGCTTAATGTGGAAAAATGAGATATCACCAAGTTTCTTTTTTTGCCTCGGCTCATGATTTTCTCTCTTTGTAGAATTTTCTGCGACTTCTGAGGAGTGACACAATGTTTCAAAACATTACATCCACTGCTTTGTCCTCATTTTCACTCTTCCGGGTCAGCTGCTTAAATCAAAAGGACAACGGAGCATTTCAGCTTGTTGACTTATGAGAACTATTGATTGCTTGCTGCTGATCCAAGTCCTGACTTTCTCCTTTAATCATTTAATCACATTTCCTCAATAAGAGGAAATAATAATCGCTGACAGAGGCAGCGGAGCATAGGGATGAGCATCATAGAATGACTTTTGACAATCAATGGCCACTTAATTGAAGACGATATTTGCTCCCGAACTCTGTGGTGTAGGTGGCATCATCCCCAGCAACCATCCGCCCGCCCGCCCGCCCCCGCCCTGCCGACAACCTTTCTGCCTCTCCGCCTCACGGCCATTAGCAGCGGAGCTCTCTCTGTGGCGGGGAGGCGATGACTGCAGCTTTTCTTTATTGATGGGAATGTTTATGAATATTTGAAGGCCCTTTCAACTCGGCATGAGAGGAAATAAGGAAGCCACGGCCTTTGTGGGTGGCATTTATCCTGCCACAGCACAATATGCTGCTTTTCTTAAAAGCCCCCTCATAGCAGCTGTGTGAATGCTATTCTGTGGCGAAATGTCACTATCGCCCAAAGGCCCATCAGCCACACCCGGTGCAACAGTGTAATCCACACCAACCCGCCTTCCTTTCTTCCTTCCTCACTTTCTTTCCTTCCATCTATTTAATATGAATGATCCTGGAAATCAGACAAAGATGGACGCAGCAGGGGGAGGTCACATCCAGGATCATTACGACACTGACTCATCTCGCACCAGATGGCTTCCTTTGTGTCGGCGTGCACGTGCGTCCGTGTGCATATTGAGCAGCATGCCTGTGAGAAGCTGTGACAGGAGCAGAGCAGGGGAATGGAAGAAAAGATGACCAGAGATGGTGAGAGGTGCCCACACAGCGGGGGTTGCTGCTGGGTCAGGATGAATCGCCCTTCCACCAGCTCGCTCCACGCCAGTCGCTTTGGAGTCAATCCAGCTCCAGACGCCTCTGGTGAAAACAGAGCTGACCTTTTCCAGCACGCAGAGCCGCAGGATATGGACTCCTAAAGGGTTGTGAACCTCGTCTTGGCATTACCTTCCTGTGATTTTTATTGTTTTCTCTTGTTGTGGAGTGATTTAATCAGCACAGTGCAGTCAGGGTTCTCTGAAATCTGTTTTTTTTTTTGCTTTTCTTGCTTTATCCCCTCCAATCCATGCTGGTTTGCTTTTCAACAAATGGGTCCGAGCAGAGGGGGAAGCCTCTTGGACAGTTTTGACTTCAGGTGTTCACTCACTGCCACTTCAACATAGATGGAAACATCAGAAAAAAAACCCTCAGCCCGCTCTGTCATCACCTTCCTCCTACACAGCTCCTTCTGGCTGCTTCCATCAAACTCAGCACCCTGGCCTTGGCACGCAAGTGTATTACACTGGTGGTGCAGGAACCAAAGCTTATTTTATTGCAGCAGTTACTGTGAGTTTCTCAGAACGAGCTCATCAACTAAATGATTGTAATGAAAATGTGACACTGGAGACATCAGGACAGTTTCTGCAGCCCACACGGCTGTCTCCCTAAAAGATAAAGTGATTCATTTTGTTCAGAACCACCAATATCAGAAGCTGTCTGTCATCCTGGAGACAGCTTGCCAATATTAATGTTATCCCTTTATCCGTCTCGTATTTCATCTGATAAAGCAAAGAGAAGAAGAGAAGAAGCTGACGGTGTATTTCGTGTGTTTTGATCATGGCTGCCTGTGTAACTCTGCTCCCCAAAGAGTATGACTACATTTTCTAGCTCGATTTCAGGCCAAAACTTAGACTTAGATAGATACTAACTTTTATTCTTGGATTTGCAAAAAAATTCAGGAATATACCTGGGAAATATCCAATAAAGTATCCTGATGAGGGTGAAACATGAAACAGGAACAAATAAGAAGATGAATCAAATCATCACGCCACGGCTGAAGTCATCTCAATGAACTCGTTCATTTAATTCTGTCTTTAAAATCTCTCTCTTCAGAGACAGAGCAACTTCTGGCTGCCTTCATTTTTTCACATTATGACCTTATCCCTTGGTACTGGAAAGAGACTGCTTCTCCGAAGCCAATCTCCCCTCTAATGCTAAATTTTAGAAGTGAAGGGAAATTGGAGCTGGAAAAGCAGACAAATAAAGGCGAGTGTCTCTCCTCTGTGCTGTTTGTCACAGGCTCCAGCATCCGAAGCGAGCTGCGGCAGAGCTGCCACAGTAATGAACGATGCCTCCCAGGCTCCACGTGCAATTAAGGTTAATTAGCAAATGCATAGTCCCCTTTAATATTTGTTGGCTGTGGATTATTGGGCCTCTGTTTGACAGAAGGGCACCCTATGGACCGCCAGTCAACACACACTGAAGGTGAGGTGACGCCAATAAGTGTAATTAGCTTACATTTGTTCTCTGTTGCGAGGCCAATCACTTGGCTTCACTCTGCTCCACAGACTGGATTTGCACCAATGGGAGATACCGGAGCTTGTTAAAATGACACTGCGCCTTCCCCTGATGCAGCTTCTGCTGTGGGTGGATGTACATTATAATGTGCCCCGGCTGCTGACACGCTGTCACATATTCCATGTGTGTGCACAAGGACAGGACTCTCGTGAGGTCCTGGAACAACACATCTGCCACAGCTTCCTCACATATTCCAGCAGCTTGTCAGGGCTATTAAGTTATTTGTAAAATGTCTGTTGTGAAAAAAAGGAGAATGTGGGGTGTTTTTAAAAAGAAAGAAAGCTTGTTTTTTGTTTTTTTTTTCAAATAATTAATGGATGCCTCACTTGTTTATTCCAGCATTGGCTCCTTTATTTGGCTCTGACGTTTGTGAAGGATTTTGCTCACAAGAGACCGAGCCTGTCGCTGCTGTAGCTTTTCCATCATCGGAAAATGTTTAGATGGTTCACAAAAATAGCAGTTGTTCTAATGCAGCCTTTCTCTGTTGCCTTTGTATTGTTTGCAGATTATAGACATATGGTACTGGACCTGGTTAAGACACCAGCTGATTCAATTCTGATATCTGCTGTCTGGCTCTGGATTATTGTTGTTTTCAGTAGTAGTAGTGATGGTACAATACGACAGTGAAAGTAGGATTAGTCAGATTTATACTGTGGTATTCAATTAAGCTGTAGAATAGTAAATACATTTCCCCATCGCTATAGTTTTTGGAATTATGTTTTGTTCCAGCAGATAAACGTCTGAAGTCATCCATGAATCTAACTGAGCTATAACCCATAACCATGACAGTAAAGCTCCTGCTCCTGAGTATAAAGGCCATTAATTTCTGACTATATGTCACTTTTTACCACAGTCATGAATCACACAGGGATTTTGTTCTGCCCATTCCATTTAATTATTACAGTGCTTTATGCTTTCCCAGCAAACGTTTCCATTTGACATTGTTGACATGGTCGCCGTGTACACCAGAGAGACACCTTAAACGCAGGATACGGTGTTAGATAGTCAAATGAAGCGGCTCGTATTACATCAAAGTGCCATAACCTTCAAAATGATGGAAACACTCAATAGGAGGCACTCGTTCCATGCTGGCAGGCGCCGCAATTACTGCACGGCGCTGTGGGGGATGAAGGTTGCAACCTAGCACAAATAACACTTAAAACTTTCTGTCTCCTCGCTGACTGGTCCAGTTTTATTTCAGCGGAGCGTAATCGATGATCCTCTGCGTGTTAACTGGGATGAATGGGGAAGGGGTGAGAAGGGTTCACTGGCAGAAAAACTCAAAGACCTGAATTTGTCAGAGGAATCGAGGGCAAGGGAAGTTTATTTGTAGAGCTCTTCAAAACCGAGGCAATTCTGCTTGAGGGAAAGTTTCTGCGTCTAAACTCCTCTCATGAGGTGGCATTCGGGTGCTTTCGAGCAAGACAAATACAAGGCTGCATCCGTCTGCAGTGCAGGTCATGACCAGCACTGTGCACGGTGTTAGGCTGATTTACATGTTTCTGAAGAACAATACTCACTCTGTTTATTCCCCAGATAGCGACAGAGCAGCATTCATTGCTAATTGATTTGTTTTTTGTTCTTGTTTTCACCTTCCCCTGAGAGCCGTACTGCAGTCCACCTAATTGTCCTTACAGGATGTCTGATGCACGTAATGCATGCAAGTAAGAAATAGATATAGTGAAATAAACAATCAATAAGTTCCATATAATCCATAAGTTCCATATAATCTTACAAGAGCTAGAGAGATGGGTGATATGCTCTGTAAGATCACTGTTAATTCAAATTGTGCTACTGTAATATACATATATTATATATATATATATATATATATATATATATATATTTGGCTTTTTTTCAAAGTTTCATACTTTAGGGCTAAAAAAAAAGATACAAGCTTCATAAGATAATAGAAACAACGAGTTTACCAATAAATACTGCTCTAGGTTCTTCAGACTATAAAGTGATGATTGCAATAGTGTATGTAGTATTAGTTTAAGCACTAATTAAGAGGTCAGTAGGAGAAGGTTAAAAAGAGGGAAGCACACAGGCAGTGTTAGTTGAAAGCTCAGAGAGGAGATGCTCTTGGAAGTGGGATCATATGAATGGCAGCCATAGTTAGGCCATTTGAGGCTCCTGCAGTCCTCCCCCCTCAGACGCTCTTGTGTTTAACAGCCAATAGAACGACTCGTCCATTTGCTGTGGAATCATTGTGGAGATTGATGACAGGTATTAAGTCTATAGCCGTGTCATACCTCAGTTTTGAATATAAAATTAGCTGTAGGGAATAATGTTTTCATATCAGCTGCTAATCTGTTCTCGTTGCTGCTGCCTGACGGCCGTTACTGTCGATCCTCTGCGGCTGTACAGACTGCGGGCTGCGAGGCTTTTTCACTTTTATAAACTCCCTCCTTTCCTGGTATTAATGTAGCGCAATATTATTTTGGTGGAATGGTTAAGCGTGTCATTTATTCATTACCTGGCCAATCCCCACCAGGCTGCACCTCGGAGCTGTCAGGCGCGCCCACAAGCCGAGGCCGTAATAAGATTTTAAGAGTCTGTCATTAATAATGCTGTGCTGACGCGACGCGAGACTGATCTATCCCGGTTTGTGGGTTTGTGGGCCGCCATCATTAGGCAGGATGGTAGCAAGGCGGTTGACTCGCTCTGCTCTCTCCTCGATTGGCCGTTTCCTTATGCTTTCAATTGCTGCGAGTCTCCGACAAGACTGTCAATCATCCCTCTGACAGCTCATCTGCCCGGTCGCCGCTGTCATCCCCACTCTGTTGTTCACTTAAGGCCGCCGCAGACAGCTCGCTATTAGACTGATGCTCAGGACAGATTAATGCCTTAAGTGGCTCTAAAGATGCTTCCTGATGCACAGGCACGAAGCTCAATCTGATGTGGAACCCCTGCTGAGACACATCGCTTCCCACGCAGTTTGTTTGATTGAACAGGGGGCGAAAACAAATGGTGTAAAAGCTTAAAACTTTGTTGTTTGTAATCTGCGGGACTTCAATGTAATTTTCCGATTCAGTCATTAGTGACGCTTCCGTCACATTTATGTGCAAATTTTAACTAAATTCCCAGAAAAAGCTGCAAGATGAAAATGTTAATTATTTAGATTCATTCATTAGAATTGGCCGCATCTAATTTAACAGTCGATCTGTCTAATTCTCCAGGCAGGTGGCGTTTAATATTTGCAGAGGAGCAGAGCACAACGTGAAACCTCAGAATGGTCAAAATATGTAGAAAGCATGATGAAAAAAGTGAATTTATGTACATTTCCAGTATTAATTTCAATATTTCTTCTCGTTGCGTCACACAAATTATTTTGTCTTCTATTTCCTCTCACAAATTGAAAATGCACTAGAAAGCAAGGGGACTGAAGTACATTGACTTCACTTTGCACTAGAATCTGAGTGCATAGATGCCTCCATGTGAAGTCTGAGTTTCAGAGAACGGAGAACCAAAGAGGAAATGTTTCTTCATGAGGCATGAAATTAATAATCAGTCTAAATAGGCTGCTATAGTGTCTTTTCAATCTACATGTACGATTCAGGAAGCTTGGTAATTAATAGAAAAAGTTTAGATGATCAGTAAAGACATGAGGGTATTGTGGAGATTGCATTCCTAGATGCCCTCATTTATTTTTGCAGATTCACTTTAAAGAAAATGCCATCTGGAATATGTTGACCAGCTTTTATTTGGAGGAGGCAGCGTTGAAGATGAAAAGAAGACATTCAAAAGGGAAATCTTTGATGCCGTTACTGAGGGGTCAAGTTCTGGTTTTGATTGAGTTTTTGGTACGTTTAAGCTAAAAAAAAGTGGAGAAAAAATTACATCTGTGTCCTGGTAGAAGATTTCAAGTTCAATAATCCTGCGGCCATCTCAAACCAACGTATTAGGATAAAATGTCAAAAATGAGACCATCAAAACAGTGAACGATGAAGCGTTAGCAGTGAGACAGAAAATCAGGTGAAACTGATTGAACAGCCTGTGGTTAGTAGGCACTCCATGATATGAATGACTGACCCCAGTGCATGAATAATTATAGTGTGAGAGACTGTGGAGAATGTCTCAAGTCTTCCCACTTCTCGCTCTGTTTTATTTCATTGTCATAATTGGGTCACATTTTGTTCTGTTGCACTGCACTGCTATTCTTTCTCTGATTCTTGTGCTATTTGGTTTTTCTTACTCACTTTCTCCCTTTTTGTTATTGTCTCTTTTTTTGTCTCTGCCCCTTGTTGTCATTTCTTCACGGCTTCTCTCCCTCTCACCCCACTCTCCATATCTCGCTGTCTCTTTCTTCTTTTTCTTTCTTTTTTATGTCTCTTGTTTTTTTGTTTACGCCCCACGCAGCCCCACCAGGGTGGTTGTCGATGTTGCGCAAACTGCAGAGCTGGTTCACTGTCATAAGTCCACTGTCAGCCACTGAGCAAGGCTCTGAGTTCAAAGTGAGCCCCATTCAATAACACAGATCTCCCATAGAGACGGCGTTCTCGCAACGCACCGCCGGCCAGACTCCCGCTCGGCCGGAGCCCTCATCAGTCGAACCTGCTTTTCATGCAACATCAGAGCTGTCAGTCGATGCAGCCGCTGCGGTTAGAAGTCGGCCCGAGTTGTGCTGCACGATCTCATGCGGCACAACACGGTGGAAAACAAGACGACGACGACTCCTCTGCCCGACACGCGAGCAGCCACAGTGAGAGGGAGAGGCATAACTGCTCTCACTCTCTCATTTGCGGGGCCTTTCGCTGCTGCTGTGAGCGCCATGGTAAAAATAAGCTGCAGATTTTAGGTCAGAGACATCAAACAGCCGGCAGCACAATAGCAGTAGTTTCAAACTGACATGCAGACAAAGTGAAAACTTTTTGTAATGGCTGCCCATCAGAGCTACTCGGCGGCCTGTGTTGATCAACAATGTTGATGTACAACAATGTACAAGAACTGTAGCAAGAACAATAATTTGGCCTCCCCATGAAAACCACAATATATGTTGAGAGCAACTGACCAAAAACAAGCAAGACCCAAGCTATTTCTGTTGAGTTGCCTTTTAGTTAGTAGCTTGTAGGTATCTTTTATTTGTAGGATCAGATCAAATGTGTTTGCTGTGGTTGACATTTGTCTTCCATTCAGAAGACAAAACGTATTACTTATTACATTATAGCACATTGTATATTTCATAGTTTTGTTATATTTGCAAGTTGTTTCAGTATCATTTTAAAGTCGCATTAAAATATTGAAGCATTTTCCATCAGACAATTAAAAAATCAGAAAATCAGCCTCTCACTCAAGAGTGTCACTCATGTTCTTCCTGCCTGGTTGTCATCAGTTCCTGTGAACTCACCCACAGTTTTTGTCCCATTAACCAGACAATGCAGTTCGCTCCAGCACTTTTCACTCAAGGGTAGAGAATCTGGACACAGTCGTGGTGAATGATTTCAGCTAATAGTCTACTGCTGCTAGTCTCACACTGTGTGTCCACATCAGTAAACTGTGTTCATAGTGCTGTGTCAGTGCTGATAGTTGGAGTTTCTTGTTTTGCCTCTTAGAGCAAATAAGATTTTAATATGTCGTCATATTTCATTTCAGCCTCTAGAAAAGACATAGGGCTGGATTAGTTTCTGTAAAGTAATGTTCATTTAAAAGTAGAATCAAAACAAATGAGTGCATTTCAGAACTAACAATTAGCACAATATAGGCACCAGATAACTTTCAGAAAAAATGTGAATTGCCCGTTTAGAGATGTCAACTCAGGACTTTTTCTGAACTCAGATTATCTCAGAATATTTACAGTATACAGACAAAGGTACAAACATCTGCAGGTGGATGTGTGTAACAGAAAAGCTGAACACACCTTCACATACCTGACAGCAACTGAGGAGAGTCTGGGTTAAAGAATAGGCAATGTCAGTGGGGAGTTAAGAGTGTGAAGCTGCAGTCGGCTGAATTTTGAGAGCTGCGTTTTGATGGATCGTACGACATCACAAAACCCACCACGCAACTTGACAGAAACTCCGTTGTGAGAGCATGAACGTGCTTAAAACAAGCAGCATCTTCTGTGTGAGCAACTCGGTCCAAATAGTAAATATAAGCAATCCGGACACCTCATTCTCACTCCCCAGGCAACAAGTATTGACAGTGCCTTTTACAGAGAGAACAAGGTACACTTTAGTGCCTGTATTAGACACACTAGACTTAAGTGATAAGTCCAATGTAAATGTGTCTATGTCGATAATAGATACTTAAAGTAAAGCGATAAAGAAAGGCTGAGAATGGACAAAGGTGGGGCAAATGAAGGCTTTGAAGGCTCTCATATGAGGCCAGCATTCATTTACATTTACATTATATTTATACATTAAGCACATGCTTCTATCCAAAGCAACTTACACAGGACATATTCAAGAAACATTGGAAGAAAGATCTAGTGTGAAAGTAACAGCTTTACATCCTGTAGACTGCCAGGGAACGTGAGGAAAGGAGTGTAGCTATAAGGTGCTCAAGTATTTTTGATACCCAGACATAGGCTAATGGAGACATTAACCTCATGCAGTTGGGTTTACACTGGAGTTATCTGAGAGCCTGTTGTGTCACAGACTGATGCACTTGACCTAAAGCCAGCTGCTGACCTGTGGATGGAGACAATTAATCACAGGCTCAAACAAGGACTGCGAGGTGCATCTTCATCATCTGGCATGGAAGCAGGAGGCTGAGGGGGATGACGGAGAGGGAGATATTAAGACATATGGGGTATCTCCTGGTACTCGTAGGAGCACTTGCCTGAAACAATTCTGTGTAATCCAGATCTATAGATGTGCTGCTAAATCATGTAAAAACACTAGACTGACTACAGGTGTGCTAAAGGCTCTATATAACTCATCCACAGAGAAGGTGACAATCAGTGCAGAGACACTCAAAGCTCAAACTGCGGACATGTTGTTCCTTCAGGGATGCCCCTGTGATCTAGCACCAGTGTTGAAAGACCAGAGCGTCTATACCTATATATTATTTATTCAAGCTCCATTCAATTGTCATTTATAAGGTATTGACTAGTTTTATGCCACATTCAGCTTCCCTCTGCTTCCCTCTTCTTCACCTCCTCCAAGCAGCGGCCCATGACTGAATCAGGCTTGAAAGATTGCTGTAGTTTTACAATTTGTGCAAACCTAAATCAGTTGGACAATCTCTCTCTCTCTCTCTCTCTCTCTCTCTCTCTCTCTCTCTCTCTCTCTCTCCTCTATTCCAAGTGACAAAGAAGTGGTGCACTTTAGCCATTTAGATTCTTTTGTGCTCCTCTTTCTGCTTTTGTTCATGCTGCTCTGAGATGTTAATCTCACTTTATGTATTCTTAAAGTGAGCAGCGTGCAGATAACACAGAGAAGTGCAGCAGAGTCAGAGAGGGAAAGCTCTGCAATTATTAGTAATGTCATTTCAAGTTCAAGCTGCCGTCAGGGTATTGACCACAAATGCTTTGTGCTTCCATCTCATGTCACTCTCACGACTCTTGAAACTTAAGATATGGCTGTGGTTTAAGCAAAGGGGGCATTTAGTGGAATGAGCTGCTCGTTCACAAAACCACGGCAGAAAATGTTTCTGTGACAGTCACGGAGGATTGGAAAGTTATTTTATGTATCTGTGTCTGCTTTAAGCTGTGTATAGGCAACTTAATCCACTGCTCCATCCATCCATTCATGTTATTGAGCCTGTTTTATATACAAGCGGTATCACAGGTCGGCAGGCCATTACATGGCACACACACACACACACACACACACACACACACACACACACCTTGGGGCAATTTAAAGTGTCCAATTAACCCGAACATGCACATTTTCAGGACTGTGAGGGAACCTGGAACAGTGCTAAACTACCAGTAACTCATTACTTATTATTCATTGAATGTTCCTTTTTTTTAGAAATTGCTCTACAGCCGTGATGCACTTGAACTGGTGACCTGTCCAGGGTGTATTTGCTGCCTGTGTCTCATGCGCACTGGATACAAAGCAGGTCGAGAAAACGAGTGACTTACTGTACACATACAAACCAGCTGTGCTTTGGTTCGTGTCAGATTGGATTTATTTCCTGACCAGCTACATCTTCATACCTGCAAGCAGAAGTTCAGGGATTAACATGCTCTATATTAGGATCTTACCTGTGGCTGGGGGGAGGCTGCTTTGGAAGAGTAACTTGTAAATACAATAAGAGAGACGTAGGTGCTATCAGAAGAAACATGTTAGTGGGAGCAGTGATCTTATCTTGGCTGTCAGGTTGGGATGAGGCTGTGTTTCGCAGATGGCCAAAGCAGTCTTTCCCCTCAGGTGGACACAGCTGACAGACGGCCGGAGAGAGTTCACCGCTGGCATGAAACTCTCACTCCATTTCATTTGCCATGTTTTTCCTCTTTCACTCTCACTCCCTCTCACACATGCTTCTTTGTTCCTATCACGCTCGTATCTCTCATCCTCATTCCCTCTGTTGCCTTTGCTGTTTAAGCACATTTTCGCATCACATCTGTCCCTCCTCAGTCTTGCACTCTGGGAATAAATCGGTCTCTCTTTCCTGTCTTTGTCTCATCTGATTTCACTCTTCTTCTTCTTCTTCTTCCTCTCCTCTCCCATCTCTGACAAGATATATGTTTGCCCTCCCACCCTCATTCACACACGCGCACACATGCACCGATGCACACATCCCCTTCTCTCTTTCTGTCCATCTTATCTGGATCTCTACCAGCCCGGCAGTTCTGGCCCGTTGCCTGTCTTCCTTGGGGGAACACAGCTGAGCGGAGAGAAAAGAGAGGCAACGCTTAAAGCCTGGCTTTCCTAGGCTGATCATACACACACACACACACACACACACACACACACACACACACACACTCACACATATATACACCACTCAGGGATGTGCATGGGGTCACACATGAGCATTTTACTTCTTGTAACTTGACTAAATTGCGGCTCTGAATGATGCATTTTACTGACGCTCCACTGTATTTTTTTTTAAATGAATATGAGTTAATTTATTTGTTCTTACCATTGAAAGTGATTGAATAGTTTAGATTGTGCAGAATAAACCATTTCAACAAAGTAGCCTTGCAGAAAAACAAGAGTACTGGTAAAAGAAGGTGGCGGTGTGTGCTGTAGCCCTCCCAACGGTGGCGCAGAGCAGACAGCTAACCTCTAAAAGGTGACATTTGTTAAGTGAAAGAAGTGTTGCCTGGCAGATCGCTTCCTGACAAATTCAGAGAGACCTTGCCCGACAAGCAAGTGTCAGGAAAAAGTTTTGACGTTCTGTATCTGTGACTGGCAGAGACTGTGTTCAGTCAGAGAGGAAGGACACATTTGTTTCAGTTCCAAATGAATTCATGTCTTTTATCTAAAATATTCATTTGATATCTGAAGCAATGACACTTTGGTTACTACACATCCTGCTGAGATAAGCAAATGTCACAGCAAGCGCACAAAGGACCAATATGCCAATAGTACAGAAGCAAAGTGTATGTGAATGCGTGTGAGTTCAGTTTTTTCTATCATTTCTGTCCAGTTCCTTCTGTTCATCTGGTCTCTACACGCTGAACCCTCAGAAGGAAACAACACAAGAAAATATTTATTCATAACTACTTGCATGCAAAATGGAGACAGATCAACAATGTTTATACTTAATAACTTGTGGGGAGTACAATATGTCAGTTCACACTATGAAAATGGTTTGTGAAAAATTTGTCAAAAGGAAAGCATAGTGTTCAATGTTTGTGGCCAATATTTAGCTCTAATTGAGTAATACATGAATATTTACTTTTGCTCAAGAGGAGGTTTAATGACAGTTGTACGGTTCTCTCTGGGAAAACTCCAAAGATATGATAGCAGCATTATCTGTAATTACCGGTGCTTTAAACGAAACATTACTGGTTTGGTTTTAAACAATAGACTAGGAAATAATCATTATGCATCTAGTAAATGGCACATCACAATTACATGGAGCCGGCTACTTTCCGCCAGCTCTAACAAACACACGCGGCTCTCCTCTGTGTTGGAACGATCATAATTGAGGCTCCGTTGCTTCATTCTCACAGCGATTAACAAGGCGACAGAGATCGGCGCAGAAATCCTGCCTGCACTCAGGCACCCTGAAGGGCAATCACTAACCTCAAGTGTGCACACAAAGAGCGCTTTGTGTGCACACATGCGCACAAGTACAGAGCACAACATGCGACATACACCTGTTCATAAAGCACACGCACACGCACACACACATGGCTGCAGTCACTCAGCCATGCCAGCAGCAGCGGTGGGCGGTCCCCGGCGAGGCAGAAACACACTAATGGATAATGACAGGGCTTGACAGCAGGAGAGTGAGCTGAGTCACTCTGGGCGTGCAGGCAATGAATAAAAGAACGGCAGAGCTGTCTGAATATCCCGCCCTGACTGGATTTCCTTTGATTCCATACTATTCCTGCCAGTCTCCCTGGGTAATCCTGCTCATTACACTGTGCTGTCCCTCTGTTGTGAGGCTGCGAGAGAGGAGCGGGTAGGCCTGAAAAAGCCAAAAAGGCTGGCCAGCACCTCTGTGAAGAGCTGGAACCACCAATTGTGATTTTTTTTCTTTCTTGTTTGTCTGTGTGTTGATGACGGCTTGAGCTCTCGGGCTTCCACGGTGGACCCCTCTAACCATCGTCGGCTGACACGCAAACACAAGTTCTGATAAATGAACACATCTCAGCAGCTCCTCAACATGGCAGCTGCTATTGTCCAAATTGTACAAAAGTGCCAGCGCTGCTGAGGCGTATGTGATGTTTTCGTTGAAGTGTGTGAGAGAGCGGGTCTCTACCCCTCCTCCAGATCTCCACATTGTTGCTGTTTGGCTCCTGTGTCATC
This sequence comes from Karalla daura, assembly GCA_029224185.1. Lineage (NCBI taxonomy): Eukaryota > Metazoa > Chordata > Actinopteri > Chaetodontiformes > Leiognathidae > Karalla > Karalla daura. The sequence continues at coordinate 16,100,488 of CM055190.1, forward strand.
TGCTAATAGGAAGATTTCAGCCATCTCTCCCTGGAAGCTGCACTGAATCTATACTGTTCAGTGAAAGGAACCAATTAAAAAGTTCTGTGAAGCCTGCCAGTCATATCATCATTTGGCTGCTTTCTGATTGTGTTGGTGCTGTTTGACAGGCACTCTCAGGCAACGGTTGCTTGCTGTTTCGCCTCTTGCATCAACTGATAGGAAAGATCAGCTCTCTGAAAAGTACCCCTATGAGAGCTGCCACTCATATCTTCTTATTATCTATGGATGCATCTGCCCCACGGAGCAATTACAACCATCACCAAGTCCAGCTCTTTGACTTGATATTTACAAGTTATTGCTCTGTTTTCCGTGAGCCCCTAGCCACAAACAGCTCAGATTAAAGGCCAGATGTCTGGTTTCTCTGATTAACCCACTCCTTCTTGAGCTGGTCAACTTGTGAAATCAATTGCGACTATCGACTTGTTTTTTTTTTTTCCCCCTCCCCGCACGTTAAATGTTGAGCTCTCTCCGTCAGTGTCACATTGACACGTAAATGCTATTCCAATTATTCCTCGCCCTCTCTGCTCGCTGTCAAATTACCAGCACTGGGAGCAGAGCATGGTGCTCACTGCACCTCTCTGGCATTTTCCTTGACAGGGAGAAGAAAGGAGCCTGAGATAGCAGAATGAGGGAGGGCTTGGGGCTCAATGAGCACTTTAAATGCTGAAGCCAGGTAATCGGATGGAGCCAGGACCAGCAGAGAACTGTGGGATCGTGGGTATTTTGCAGCGGATGGTTTTCAGCTGATTTTCAGGCAAGACGGCAGTTTATGAATACCTGACCAGGTGTGTCTCCCAGGCAAAATGAGGGGAAAATGAATTTGCGCTCCCTTATGAACAGCTGTTTGTTTTTCGACACAGTAGGCAGTAATAAGAAGAAGCTTTGACAGGTGAGGAGCATGTGAACAGAAGGCCAATGTTCTAGCCTGAACTTGCAAAGCAGCCTCGAACAGAAGAGAGCTGGGAAGGGAAGGAGAGTTCTGTTAACTTTCTCTCACAAAACTTGCACAAATTAAAAGGAAAATTTGTTGAATTTAGCTGCAGATTTCAGGCTTCATCTGTAAGTTTTGGTCAAAGGGCAGTATTTTGTCGCTTTCACCCAGGTTGATGTGGGTTGATTTTTTTTTCTCCCCCATAGTAGGCAGAAGAACAGAGGGCAGCCAGTCTGCAGCCTGTAAGCTGCAGCAAAACCAAACTGTTTCTTAAATGACATCTCAGCTCTGGGGACCTTGGGGCAACAGCCACCTGACGTGTGTAAGAGTTATTTCAGGCATAAGGGAGTGTCAGTCAGCACGACAGCCTTTTGCAGCAATCACACACTCTCTCAGCCACACACACACAGACACAGGTGCACATGTACACCTCTCATTAACACAGAACTGCACAGAGGTTGAGTAACTGCTGCTCTGCTCAGATGTTCACACACACTTCACTACCTGTCAGAGCAGCGTGGGACGAGAGGCCGCTTTAGAAAAAAAGTATCTTAGAGGGAAAGTTTTACCATCATTATTTCCATCATTATTACTGGAGCTGGAGACAGAGCTGGAGACAGAGCAGAACTTCTCCCGTCACAGGAGTTGTAAGGGCACAGATTTTTTGGGGCAAGCGATTATGTTTATTCTTTGGTGCTATTTTTTATTGTTTCGCTGGTTATCAAGCTTGTAGCAGGGGAGCAACACAAGGGGCACAGACAGGAGCAGGAACAAATTATAGGTTGGAGGCTGGATGCCAGAGGTGATGCTCTGAAGAGGAGTTGGAAGATGCAGAGAGAGGAGAGGGGAGATAAGACACCATGGGTAGGAGGGAGTAAAAAGACCAGCGCCTGGTTAAGGGGGAAGAATGATAATGGGAGGGATAGTAGAGGATAACAGAAGCGAGACCAGAGGCGAGCAAGAAGAAAAACAGGAAAGTGCTCACGGCTAATCAGGAGCTGCTGTGAAGGCCCAGACAGTGTTGTCTGTGTGATGGTTGGAGCCCAGAGGTGAGCCAGCAGGCACGTTAAGAATGCATGGCTGCGAGGCCACTGGCAGAGAAATAGGGTTGTGAAGAGGAGTCAACCCAGGTGCCCTCCCTTTTCCTCCCAGATCCAAATTGGCGTTTGCTCATCAGTCTGTATCACAAGCTCAATCTGCCTTGCAGATATAAAGAGTATGATATTTTGAAGCTGAGGTGCAAATTTTAGGGTGTTCTAAGCATCAGGAGCCAAAAGCATTGAAAGGTTCCAACCCCCAAATCTACTTTGTGTGGTCGTAAATTCACTCCAGTCGTTTCATGTACTGATAAGGTAGTAGTCTGTCCTTCATCCTGTATGTTGATCCTCACTTAACAAACCATTAAAATTCGCTCTAAACCACAGGGGAGACATCATCATGGCCATGAGATGATGCATGTCCGGCCTGACTGACAGTGTGTCAGCACATCACATTACAGGCCAGTCACAAATCCGGAACTGCACCATTTTTATCAAGTTGCATGTTAGAAACGTCCACTTTTCTAACCTCACAAAACTTGCCATTGGATAATATTGTACTTTGTAACATTGCTCTAGAGATAAAATCGTATCACTAGTCACAGTGAATTTTACATCGCTCAAACAGAGCGAAAGCCCCGTTAGCAAAGATTTAATACTGACCAAGAGGTTTCAGTGCTTCTGAGAGATCTGTGCAGAGTCTCAGTGACTGAATACTCACTGAGACTCTTTTTATGTGCAGGTTATATATTGTTGAAGGCTGCACTCTCCTGACCATCCTCCTGTCTATCTGTATTTTCACGTTTATTATCGGTTTCTATGGATCTTTGCCTTGTATGACTCAACCCCAGAGACAATAATAGTATCAATTATCCTCCTAAGATTTATTGAAATGCAGGAAGATGGATAGTGTTTCACAGATTCTGTATGGATCCAATTTAATTTCAATCCATTTTCCATGTGTTTGGACTGCTGGCATAGGGTGAATACTGACACGTTAGTATTCAGCGGTGGTCCCTGCGCTTTACTCACATGTCTGGACTCATCAGTCCCTGCTGTAATCAGTGGTTCTCTGACAGGAAAACAAGAGGTGTGCTGGAGAACGTGAAGCTAACTCAAATGAGAGGCCAGGGTAAACAGTGACAGGGCCAATTCCAGTTCCCAATCTCACTGCAAATAGAGGTGAACAGGGGAGCACAGAGACTTAACGAAGACATAGCAGCATCTGATCACAACACCTCAGCGCCCCACTAGTGTACCAACAGGTCACCATGAAAGGATTTGGCACTGACTTTAATCTAGATGAAATGAAAAATTGTGCAGGAGAAAAAAAGACTTAAAACAGGGCATCAAGCAACTCATTTAATCCTTCCCAAAGCCATTCAGACTTTGTGAGATGGAGAACAATAATGAAAAAATGCAGCACTAGGGGTGAGCAATTATGTGTTGAATGGCTTTGTTTGAAACTCTGAAACTCTACTGCAGAAAACAAATTTACCAAAATTTACCAAATGAACATTTTTGGTAAAATAAAAACAGTGAAAACAAACAGAGGAGAATGTGATTTATCCTCCACCCTGTAGCCAGTTTCAGACCAGTGGTTTCAGTAAGTAGCCACAATAATCTCCTCAGCATAAATGTCCCTTTAGTGCATTACTGAATTCTATCTCCAAATCGAACCCAAAGTGTATTCAACTGTCCAGTGAAGCAGTGAAAATATCAAAGGAAGTTAGAGCTGCTGAGGTTGCATTGTCTATCACACCTTTTCTCATTTGTTTTCATTTGTGATACTGAATTAAAATGATAATAATATGACCAAGGGTGTAAAATTGAAGACAAATCTGTGGCTGCACAGACTAGCACAGCTTTGTGGTATTTCCAGATGAATGCAGCTGACTACACTCTCTGATGTTGGAGGGTAAATGAAGTCACTGTTTAACAGCGGATCCAACTTAACGGAGGCGGGAAAGAGAGTTTGTATTGCGGGGGAGCTGATGAGCATTCCCTCTGTTCCTCAGACCTTTAGTTAAAGGAAGGAAGAAAAGACAAGTATTGATTATTTGTAGCACACAATAGAATAAATGAATACAGCTGTGTTATCCTTGAATTCCTCTGTGACACACGTTATACTATAACAGTTGTCAGTGGTCAGTCAATGATGACTTTGGTCTGCTGGCTGAATTTAGTAATTTGTTTTGAACAGAGCTGAAGCAAATTAGTCCATTGTGGTCATTGACCCTCTTGGTGTGGAGCAAATGCAGATCAATTGGTTTGCAGTTTGCAAGTTATTCAGTGTCTGCTCTCCTTAAACTTGTCATGGCAAAAAGATGTGAGCAGTCTTAGGAAGAGACACAGATTAAATAGGCCAGCAAAGTGGGAGTTATGTTGGATGCCTGTGGTTCTTGAAGTTAAAGTCTTCATCCATTTTTCCTCATAGAAAAATAATTCACAGCTGAAGCACTGCTGCTGTCGCCGCTGCTGAGATTTGCGTGAAAGTCACAGTTAATTCATGAGTACAAAAGATTGATAACTGCATCTGAAAATATCTGGTTCTTTTCAAGGGCTAAAGCTTGTATACATCAAATCTTGGAGGCAGGCATTGACGATGACTCCCAAGGGTCTTTTTGTCAAGAAACATCCATTCACTCAGCCTGAAATATCTGAATGTGTTCTGCTAATAATAAAACTGGAAGCACAACTGCATCTTAATTCATTTAGATTTTGGCTATAACGGTGAAGGAATTCTGAAACTTTTGCACCACATTTTGCTCTTAACAGTCCCAACCAAGCATTTTGTGTTTTTTATCTATATTTCCTTTGCCAAAGCCTCTTTTACCACACTTCAGTTTCACAGACTGAGGTCAGCGGCTCTCCTCACAGTGTGTCTGTCTTTTCTTTGAATAGAGTTGACTCCGCACTCAGGCTATAGAAACATGAGAGCACATCAACTTCTCGTGTCATCATCAGCGCTGTTGAAGCCCTTTCTTTATCTGTTTTTTTCCTGTGCAAGTTCCCGGACATGCAGCACACAGAGGCTGTGCTGACAGACGTTATGACTGTGTGAACTCTCTTTCCCCTCTGTCAAATTTCAGGCTTTTAACCGAGAAAAAAAATAATAATTCACAAAAACTCCATTTACTGCAGGGACGTTTGGAATCCCATCGGCTTCCTATTGTCAGCAGTGAGGGGGAGATTCACAAAGGGAGAGCCGCAGCGTTTGACTCCGCCTAGGTCAAGAGCTCTGCAGCATCCGAATAAGATATGTGCCAATTAAAGCCCCGTGCGCCTGGTCTCCGCCAGGATAATTCACTTAACCCCAGGCTCTGGGCTGACAGGTAGCATTTGTTTACACATCCCTTCTCACGCAGGCTGCCAGGCCCCGCTCACAACACGCTAATACAACGAGCCTCCTCGCACCGCAGCCCTGCTAACACCTCTCCAATGCTCTGTTTCCATGGAAATTGGCCCCAGGAAGTCGGCGTGTCTCCTAACCTTGAAACTACCCCAAGTAGGATCGACTCCGAGAATAGTGTCGTTGAAATGAATTGTCATAATCAGTGGCACATTGGATGCAGCTTCCTATCTGCGTAGTTCATTATTGCCCCTCCCGCTGTGTTCAGTGCCCAGTGTTACTAGCATGAGAAAAGAATCAGAAATTTGCACAAAAAAAGAAGCCCAATATCTGTGCAAATTAAAACATGAGCAAGATTATTATAGCTACTCATTTTATTGCCCCGCAGAGCCAGTTTCTCTTTATCTTTAAAAACAGTTTTGCAATTTTTTGACTCCTAAAGAGGGTTTTATTCCATAAGCACTATACAGTAAGCCCATTTAGAGGCGCAATAATCCAATTGTGTCAATTTCGTCATTTGATTGCACTGAGATAAAGCTGCGCTTCTCTGCAAGAACATTTTGTAAGGTCTCAGAGATCTCAGGTGATCAGTATAGCATTGCTCAACATGTGCAGCTCCATTATATGATATACATGCCTGTAAAATATACAGCATCCTTCCAGCCCAATTCACAAAGTCATACATAGGGAAGTTGTGAAGGAAGTGATGATGCATGAGCTGCTCTGCTCAGCTGCTCCCTCGGATCAGCAAAGCAAAGTGCTCTGAAAATAGTGCAAAGGTGTTAATGCAGCACCACAGCCTCACATCTTAAATAGCTTTCCACACCGAGCTGAGTTTTTATCTCGCTGAATGTTGATGGAGTATTTGTATGCTTAGCCCGTGATCCGCCACACACAATTATGAGCCAAACCGTGTGTTATTTATGGTGCAGAGGGGAGGCGCGCTGATTTAATGTGGTGGGGGTTCAGAGGAAGTGTCCCCTTTTTCATTTGAATGGAAACTAATGAGAGAGCACGTCCCCTGTGATTTACAAGCCCCCCTCCCAACACTTGACCTTCACATGGAGTCAGGGGTGGAAGGAGGAGTCTGTACTTGGCATGGTGAACATCATGTAATTTATGGATATCACTAATACGCCTGTCCTGGTGTGCACCCTCTGAGGCGCAGTAAAAAGGAATTGCGTGGAGGAGGTCAGAGGAATGTCACAAAGGGGTTATGGAGGGGTGGTTAATACACATCCCTTCCACTCAAGTCCCAAAATTACACTGTCCTTTTACAAAACACAAGTCCATGCTATTGCATGGGCATTCTGCATGTGTTTCTGCAATGCTGCTGGTGTGGCATGCACCTGGTTAATGTCACAGCTCTATACCACCAGGGGCGGTTTCAACAACTATTTCTAGTTCTTTCTGACCCATCAGCCTCTAATGATGAGCAGAGGGAACTGCAGGAGCGCCGGAGGAACACAGAGGCCACTTCTACACCAACCATAAATCTAAAGCTTGTAATTATCTATCTCTTGAAACAAACAACAGACAATGCAGACTAATAAGGTGTAATTAGGACACGGAGCCAGCAACGGAAATGTCAATTGAATTCAGTAGCTTTCAGCATTTGGCCCGAGAAGAAAACATTCCAGCTCTGACACTTCAGTGGCTTTGTAGGTGGCTTTGTCTTCTGATGCCAGTGTCTTCGCCGCGGCGCTGTGTGAACAGTCCAGTTGGTGCAGAGAGCGAATTATTACGACTGACGGGGTCTTGTTTGAGCAACAGATAGAAACGCTTTAATTGCAGGGAATCTCTGTCATTAAGGCGGCAAATTATACTAGCAAGCTAATTAAATAGATAATGTAACACTGCTGCTCTATAGATTGTTCCAGATAAAAGCTCAATGATAGGGTTAACATATGGTCATCAGCCCAAAGCGGTAGATACATATCTTACAATGGCATCCTGCACTTGCACTGAATGTTATATGCCAGGAGTGGTTAAAAAATCCATCATTATGAATCAAAGGTCTACATTTAAACTGCTCCTCAAGTACAAAGGTAGACATACAATCAGCATCCTGACACACATCTGCTTGTCGCCTCTCCATGCATATTTTAGGAATTGTTCTCCGGTCTAGAACCCAAAGTGTCACTGGAGCATCTATTTTATGAGAGAAAGTACACCATCTTCTCATAAGATCCAGACAAATTAAGTTAGCAACTGGCTGGTAAACATAGTGAAGCATTTAGCAGCTAAAGAGCCAGATATTCCCCCAGGATCTGGCGGAGACCAAAACAGATTGTAAAGGAGAGAGAATAAAAGGACTTAGATTCATCAGGCGTCCAGAGAACACAACTTCAAATGAATGTTAATGATGCTCAGAATCTGCTGGCTGTGTAAATAAGAAACTGTTTGCCACCAAGTTTGCCATAACAAATTATTAGCTGATGATATGTCCTGGTTTTCACAGCTTGTACCCACAGCCCCCAAGTGGCAATTACAGTTACTGCAGTTACAGGATCATATTTTCCAGTATCCTGATGATGGTTTGTGTCAATAATGTGTGGACGAAGAGCTAATTTCTGTAAATGAATTTGATGTTTGTTAGCTAACCCAATAATCAATTTACATTTTTAATCAGCAAAGGAAGAATTGACTGCAGTATGTATTTACATCTGACTATACTGATGTTCAACTTGAATTATGTTACATTTCATTGTAATTACAATCAGATTGATTGTTAGGTACCTATACAACTTAATTATACAGCTACAAGCAATTTCCTTTTGAGAATGGAAGGAGGATGACAAAAGTTGTCAGGATGAAAGGTTAGTACAAAGAATATACAAAAACAGGCCAAAAACAGGTAGTTTCCATTCCTGGGCCATGTACATTATGTAAGTTGTGAAATGCAGAATTGTCCAATATGGCTTTAATTATTTGTTGGCCCTTGACCTTGTTATTGACTGTGTAATTACTGTATATCTGATCCTAGTCTCTGATTGGATAGTGTCTCTCCTCCCTATTGTGGGCAGTGCAGAGTGGGAATGTAAAAGAGAAATTAATCAAATCAGAACCTCGTGACGTCAAGCCTTTCTCTACTGAAACAACAGGATGTGTACTGCTTGTTTGATTCATTCACTGCATGTCCTACCTGAGTGGTGCAAAAAGGTGTCTTTTTCTGGGCCAAACCTGTGCTTTGTTGTTGTGACACCTCAAAGAGTCCGATCTGTCTTTCACAGCATGAGACAGTCAGCAGTTGATGATGAAACACATATTTCAGATGATCTGTGTTTGGTCTTTAGGGAGCTTCTGCAAGCTTGAGTCCAATCTCAAACCACTGATTGCTCACCCATCACCTCCTCCGCCTCCTCCTCCTCCTCCTCCAGCAGCTGCTCTCTCCATCCCAGTCCTGCAGGATTTTAGCACCAACTGAAACATCGTTTTATCTCTTATCATGACAAGTGGAAACATCAATGGAGCAGAGCTCCAAGCCTAGTACTTCTGTTCTCGAGCGTTTCTGCCTCTGATAAACCACGCAGGCCTTGCTGGAGCCCTGTGTTCCCACACAGAGTCATAGTGCAGGTGTGGGTGGTTTGCTGGGTGGAGATGGGAGTGCAGCTGGTCGGGGTCACAGTGGCTCACTGTGCTGAATGACTAATGAAAGGTTTATGGTGGCGCACCATGACTGCTGCCCCTGAATGGTGGGTTGGGGGAGGACGAGTCTTGTCTGGCTTCTAGCACCCTCCTGGCCTGTCTCCGGATAAAACCGGGCATTTAACAAGTTCTTTCAGAACAGAGGGGCCTCTATCCTTCCCTTAACAAGCTCATTATTTTCACATTGTTTTTGTCCTTTGCTCCTCCTTTGCGGTGGTGGCAGGGAAAAGGATGTTTGATGTGCTTCTCTGTTAGACAGGGGGACAAGAGGCTTTGAGGGGGAAGGATGATAATGGATCTGCTAATGATGTGGCCCCTTTGCTTGTATGGATGCTTGCATTAATGCTTGGTCATCTGCATGAATATTCACAGACATTGTCTCAGGGAGAGAGAGGGAGGTGGATGCTCAAGGTTACTTTAGAGGGCAATGGAGGACGAGGCTCAAGAGCTTTGCTGCTTTTAAAGCAGAAAAATTACAATGAAATCCAGGAGAATCACAGCTAAACTTAGAAAGAGTCATCTTTCGATCTATGCCGTGAACAGTGGTATTTGTTTTTTCTTTTATGTTCATCAGGAACAGCGCTTCTACAGGAAGACAATCTGACATTTAACGTTGAGGCATAAAATCAACTTCAGCCTTCTTTCTTTCCTATTACAGCTTTTCCCAGTGGTGCATTTACCCTGCATTTCTCCATTAGTGCTGTTGAAAATCATTTTTGTGAATGTGACAGTAACAACAAACGTGTATATAGTATAAACTTCTTAACGCCTTTCAACGAATTTCCAAATTATACCCTGGAACCATTACATTTTAGATTATTTACAAAATTGTCACCAAAAAAAAAAACAAGCTTCTAGTGTGTTGAATTGCTGCAGCATGGCACGCATGAAACCTCGGTCTTAACAATTTATCACTGTTTCACAAAGCAGCGGTGAAAATCAATAGCATACTTATACTGAGTGGAATTGACTGAGTGTGAAATTGCAATCAAACGGCAACTATTATTACCCTCAACCAAAAAGATACTACAGAGATAAATGATGTTTACAAATCCCCCTGAAAATTCAGTTTACATTGTTATTTTACTTCTTTCAGATATCGTCTGATGCTGGAAAAAAACAAGAGCTCCTTTCATGAAATGTAATTTTGGCTCCATAGTTGAGAGACTATTGCATTTTCAGAGCCAGAATTCACATGATTGTTAAAGCCCTGCCTTTATCTAATCCAATCAAACAAGACACCCTTGTCACAAAGTGCCAAACAGGACGGGGGGTGTGCTCGGTTCACTGCATTTGACTGGATTCCAATTTAAACTTGTTGCTTTTATTTGTCCCTCTTGACAAAAATTCTGCCGTTGCTGGGCAGAATAAAAACATAATATGTTTTTAGCAGTATCAAACATTTGTATCTTTAGCTCAGTCTCAGTTAGTGAAGTGTTTAAAATCAGGCAAGAAGGTGCAACACAATGTGAGAAAGTGAATCTGGATTCAACAGCTGCGCCGAACTTGACAAATCCCATAGAGGGAACCAATTAAACCTTTGGAGATTTCAATTACCACCTTTCAAGATTGATAATTAAGAGTGTGTTTTGAGGAGAAGGTCAGGGCTACAAGGGGCTCGGGCCACTCCATCGCTTCAGAACGAGGCCGGCGCTATTGTTGCACTTAGGGTGCGTTTCCCTGGCAATGACATCTTTGTGGCCGTTATGATAAATATTCATGGCTTTCTCACGCACCAATGTACACTGATATCAAGGATGCGCGTCCTACACGAGCGATCATTAGGGTTAGGAGATCAAACTGCAAAGCAGCACCCAAACAAGATTAGAAAATGTCACACGCCGCCTCCTTAGCCCACTCCTCTCCTTTTTCCTGTGCCGCCGATGCCGCCGCCCGTGTCTCCTCCTGAAGAATGAAGACAAGGAAAGATTCAACACACCGAGCGAGACAGCAACACAGAGCTCCCCAGCGCATACTAATCTGAAACAACATTGCATCTAGCCAACGCATTTTCTCCCTCCCCACTGATGCGTGTTTAAATGTGAGATGGGGATTTGCAGATCTCATCACTTAGGGAAGGTTGTGGCCTGCAACTACAGCCCACCCCAAAACCCCCCCACCCTCCCTCCCTCCCTCGTGCAGGTTCCTATCACTTCCACCCTCAAATTGGAAGTGACAATCCACTCAGGCAGAGGTGTCTGCGCTCCCCCCATCAGCAACCATGCAGCCCCACTCAGAGCTGTCAGTCTGATTACATATCAGCAGGATGGGGTGGTGGGGGGACCTAAGGAAAAGAGATGTCCAGCTGGAGACAGACCGCTAAACACGTCGTCTGTCCTGCTGCCGCACATCTGCCAATACACAAACCACCTGTACCCAAGGCAGCCACAACACCAGCATAGAGATCTCTATCTATTGGATAGAGACTCAACTCAATGTTTCTCTTAATCTGTCTTTTCCACCGGCCTACAAGCTACCACTTCAGACTTCCACTGGATGTTTAGGTTTCCCAAATTCCCCCTTCGTTTATTCTGATTAAAAGAACATCTTACATAATATTCAATTTCCCACCACAGGTCTTATCCTCATCACCTAGTGCTTGGGCAGTAACTCATTCCCCAACCTCTCATGGCCATGGCAGCTCATTAGACAAATAGAGCTACCTGTCCTCCCTCTGTGGACAAGCTGATCGTTGGTACTTTTCTTGTGGATCAAAAGTGCTCTTGCTAAGTGATAGGAAGCATTAAATTATTGCAGGCTCTGATCCGTCAGAGGCTACTAATTCTCTTCCACAAAGACAGAAACGCTGGTTGCTTATGTGAGCACTGATTTCCTTGTCTCTCCTCTCTTTTCTCTCTCCAGGTGTGAAACTTGGAAGCTCTCCACGTCAGTCCAGAGAAGTACGTGTTTATTCTCTTTCTCCCAAAACACAGATACACAGGTTGCTCCCGAGTGTTTCCTGTTGCAAAAAGAAACAAAGAGAAGTGATTGTCAGCCTTGTACCTCTCAGTGTACCTGATACCATCTGTGTAGAGAGGTTGACCTCACACTGTGCATTCAGCCAGTCAGACTTTACAGAGTAAATCGTCCCATTAGAACCAGGCCCAGGTCCCTCTGGGTGTGATTACACCTCACTGTTTTTGGTTGTTTTATTTTTCCCCCTTTTTTGGTTACTTTTCATCCACCCTGAGTAAATATTTTGCCAGCATTTCAAGAACAAAAGCCCCTTGTTTAATCCACAGGGCTTTTTAGGTGTTTAAGGAGCAACTGGATACCGATTATGATCAATACAAACCCACAACTTTGCACTTTGAAGTCTGTTTCTGCATTGCTAGATAGCAAGGTTGTATTGGAATAGTTTCCTTTTAAACCTGAACGCAATAAAATTAAACCTGCAAAAAAAGTCTAGAAGTTGTGAATCAGGCCTTTATATCGCCATTACCCAGGAGGCTCAGATAGATGAAGAGATAGATCAGCAGCATGTTTGACTCCAAGATCCATAAAGCGTGTTTCTGTGTCAGACACACCGTCCTCGTACTAATGTATCTCCTCTCAGCTGACCCCAGCTCGCCCTCACTGAGAGATTTACATCAGCGCTAACCCTGACGTGAATGTGATGTCTGCCGCATAGGTTGCTGCCCCGCACGCGCCTTGCACATTAAACAGACGACGAGGACACACACTCCCTCCTTTGCTCAGCCCCCCCTCCAGGTGTGCCTGCAGGTGGTAGAATGTGGGCATTTAAGTCAAAAGTGGGATGAGCCAAGATTCATGATGGTCTCATCACCTCTTCTGTTGTAAAATTAAAATTATGCATCCAGACCATTGGCTTGATGATGCCATTACAGTATTTAATTGAAATAAAATGTCACATTGGACGACTGCCTTGGGCATCAAACGATGCTAATCAGGCATTATATGATTCTAATTTAAATCTCCCATTAAGTGTTTATAAGACTTTTATATGCTCTTACAGCCCAGTTTATTAGTAGGTCATGGATGGCACTGGACAGTGTGACATTTGTGGGCAAGTCGGACCTTTGTTTATGGTGTAGTGAAACAGCACCATCAAGTGGCAATGTCAAGTACTGAAGACAACATGTGGTTCTTGCTAATGATGAGGAATTACATCTTTTTGCTTCTGCCTATTTCAGCTTCTGCTGTCTCCCATTGTCTTGCAGACTCTTTCAACGCAAAGCAAAGAGAGAGGGAAACCTGAGAGTTACCCGGAGCAGCAAACAGTGGAAGGCATCTTGTCCAGTCCCATCCCCCCGATGCAGTTCCCACACTTTGAGGAGAATCGAGAGACAGCCACCACAGTGTCTCGGGAGCAGGACATCAGCTCTGTCCATGTCTCCAAAAGACAGCGCAAACTGCTGAAGACAAGTCCCCTGATCAATCACACCAGTAACAACGTTCCCTCGTCCTCTTCCTCTGTCTCCCCCTCATTCTCTCTAACCTTCACCTCCTCTGCCTTACACTCGTTTTCTCCCGATGTCCTGAAAGCGCGACGTACACTGATGAAGGACATTTGTGCCAAGTACAAAAGCAGCATCTCCAGAACCATCACACGTCACCATGTGAAGCACCTCTATGTGGAGGAGAAGCACAAGCTGCTGTACTGCCAGGTGCCCAAAGCAGGCTGCTCCAACTGGAAGAGGACCCTGATGGTGCTGGCGGGCCAGGCCCCCAACACCCAGAGCATCAAACACGACACAGTCCACTACGGCCACCATCTCAAGACCCTGGACAGCTTTGACCTGCAGGGGATCATGCATCGTTTGCAGACCTACACCAAAATCCTCTTTGTCCGAGAGCCCCTGGAGAGGATGGTGTCTGCCTACAGGGACAAGTTTGAAAACCCCAACAACTATTACCACTCCCTGTTTGGTAAACCCATCATCTCCAAGTACAGGATGAACCCTTCCCGGCAGGCCTTGAAGACGGGCAGCGGGGTCACGTTCAGAGAGTTCGTCCAGTACCTGCTGGACGTCCACCGGCCCGTGGGGATGGACATCCACTGGGAGCAGGTAAACCAGCTGTGCAACCCATGTCTCATAGACTACAATTTCATTGGAAAGTTTGAGAACATGGAGGAAGAGTCCAACTTTGTCCTGAGGTTGACTGGGGCGCCTCCCAACATCACACTGCCCTCTTTTAAAGATAGGAACCCAACTGACAAGAGGACCTCAATGCAGATTACACAGAAATACTTTTCGCAGGTCAGTACGTTGGAGAAGCAGCGGGTCTATGACTTCTACTACATGGACTATCTGATGTTTAACTACTCCAAGCCTTTTAAGGATTTATATTGATTCACAGCTGTCAAGACGCTTGAGTCATTGTCACATTCCACTACGTCTACATTACTACCATGAGAGAAATCTCAGCACATGCTCACGTGGATCTGTACATCCAAGCACAGAGATCAGAAACCAAACATCCTCTGGACTGCACAAAAGCTGCTTTTGGCAAACACCTTTTTTTCCACCCTATCTTACTTTTCCCCCAAAATTGAGAAAGTTCATGTGACATCACACTGAATACTCAATATAGCTCAGAAATACAAGTTATTTATCCACTACTGGCACATAGAGAGGTAGAATATTAAAATTATAAATGTTTATGCTTAAAAAAATATATATTATTATTGTTCAACAGGCTTTAAATTGTGCCTCGCTGTGAGTCAAATAGCATTTGCAAAAGAGCTTTATTGTTTCATTCAAGATCGGATTTCCCAAATTATTTAAGTTCACTTGACAGTATAGTATATATTTTTTTCAAATAAATATGATTATGATAATCATATAAATCGTAAAGATTTCTGAAAACTCTTGTTTAAGCCCTTGGTTGATTATGATAACCACTACTGCAGTTTTTCCAAATAAACTCTCAACCTTTGTGTTTTGATTTGAGATATTTGTATATACTATTTGACTTACAGAAGCAAAGGCATCATTATACCTCTATGTATTAATGCATACTAATACAGATACTACATGTAAATGATTTTACTAGACATAAATCGTAACAAAATGAAACACTATGAATAATATGAATCTTTTAATCATGTAAAGTGCTACCTACTTGGAAGCTGTGTGCACTTATTGTAGCATTTTTGTACTTCTAACTTTGTGGGTTATGTTTGTGCTTTAGTCTAACACATACACGTCGCTGTCGGCCCCTGATCACTAGAGGTAGTATGCTTGGGTGGCTGTTTCGATCCGTGGGGTGCAAAGTGTTGCTGCCAGTATCTAACAAATGGTCCAGTTTCCATAATCTCTTGAAAATGAAATGAATTAAACTGAAGAATCAGTCTAAAAAAACACATACACACAGCAGTCTAAAAATGTACTATTGGACATTTTGAATGAGCGTGCCCAAGCGCCTCCATCTATCACACTGAGCGCAGCCTGAACAGCTATCACTTACAGATCTCACACTGTCAGCAACTCTGTGTATCACATCTACTTCGCACCATCGTACAGGCTTTTTACTGACACTACTGTGTACAATTGTATAATGGGCATTCAGATGACTATATATTTTTCTATGTATTTCTAAAATATATCTATTCAGTGCTTCTTGGTGAAGGTGTGTCCATTTCCTTTTTGATGTCATTGATTGTCCTTTCAGTGATACCAGTGTAGAGTGTTGTGTAACAAAAGAGTTTCTTTCCAAAAAAAAGATTATAAAAAAATATCCACCAGCTGAAAACAACTAATCTAACTCTCAAGAGACAAAGTTACTGCAAAAAAAGAAAAATCTGCAGTAGCATTCAACATGTGCAAGCTAATGTAGTCACATTGAATAATTGATTCCAGTTGGTGTTTTGGGGGTACCAAAAGATTTCTTTTAGTGACAATGGGTATCTCTAATTTTGGAAATTAGCTCTTGAAATACTTAACCCTAATCTGTTTTGATCTCCTCAGTAGGATACTAGATCCTGTACAGATGAGCTGCATTCCACCCTTTTCTGGCTAATGACATTTTTACACAGCAACTTCACTTTGATTGAGGGTGAGAGGGTGCTAATGAAGAAGCTGTTGAGATGTTTTCGAAGTCATTTGTCTCGCATCTTTTGCAAACACACAGACACACATTAAGGGGACAACATCATGTGAGAAACATGAGAGGACTGAGTCATCCCTGACACACCATCCAGCTGCCACTGGAGTCATCAGTGTATTACCTTTTCTGTCTTTTTTTAAAATAATGTGCTACTCTGTCAATTTCAGGGCACATAGGAAAGTGCACATGTGAAAACTGTACAGATGCTGCTGCTCCTGAGCAATCTGCCATTTTTACATTTGTACAGTGAAGTCAGGATCAATCAAAAGACTTTAATGACTTAATGAAGACGCTGGACAGGTTGCCTCCAAGTTTAAGTTCAGCTCAAATCTTCTTGGTACAAAGTTTAAGCTAAACCCAATGTGAACTCAATGTAAAAAAGATGAGATATAATATTCAGATCCACATAACCTGAAGATGAAACCTTGCAGTCAGAAGTTAAATTACAGAGTTGTTTTCAGAAAAGTCTCATTGTCCAGTGTGCATCTTCCCAAAAACACAGATAATTTATTTAAGGGATTATAAAACTATGATTCGCCCATTCAAACACAAAGCCTAGAAGCCTACAAGTTGCATTTTTCAAAGGTTGTAGGACTCCTGGGTTCATGTAGTAGGTGGCAATATTTCCACTCTGCATTATAAGGTTAAAAGTCTGTTATAATAGCATATTGCATATGCAAAGTTTGGTGCCATTGTTTTCCTGATTTAGTGTAAACAGTGTGCAACACTCACAGCACCCACAATGAGCAACTCAGATGCAGAATTGCCACATATTGTGTCTTCAGTATGAGCAGACATAGAATCATCTCTATTAATGTAACTTAATGAAATTGGTTATTAAACATGTGATACTGGCCATGCAGTCCTACATTCAGGAACCTTGAAGTATGGAGAAAGAAATGTTACCCATGACTCAGCCAAGTGGATTTCCAAGGATCAGGTGTTGTTTATCAGGTGTTGTTTATCAGCTTCTCGTGGTGAACTAACACAAAAAGGAAAACATTAAACCAAGATAACAAGTCTGATTACAACAGGAGGCAGCATTTTATTTTTTACGAGTCACTATTCGGCTTTACGCTTTGCAGCTCAATGAAAATAAGTTTTATGTAATGAGGTACTTTATACAGAGAAATGTTTGCGTGTGAGTAAAGGGAACCCCACATTATTTAGATCTATACACACTATAATCAGCCTTTTACGACCTGACATTATTTTGGTGGTACTGCCCTCTAACGGTGATGGTAACTGTATGAACCTTTGTCGGTATAGTGTGTTGGCTTCTGCAATTCCAAAACTGAGTCTTTGTTTAGGTTGTGGTCAGATTCTACGTAGATATAGTTTATCTCTGGCCTATCAGCTATCGCATTACCATGAGTATCACTCTTGCAAATACTCTGCTGTCCATCCCTGCCCCCTGATAAAGTTTTCTCGGTATGTGGGTGTATGAACAGACTTAGCAAAAGTTACAGTAACAAGTGAATGTATAACTGTTTATCGTTGGTGCAAAAGTGTAAAAATATGATCTTAAGCCCTTTGCCTTATTTTACACTGCCAATCAAATGGTGTATTTCAGGAAGACATTCTTCAGGTGGTTATTATTTCTGGCTGATGAGTGTCTACTAATAAATTGTCTTTAGCATTTTCAGTGTGTGCCTGTTTTATTCTTGCAGGTGTGTGTGTGTGTGTGTGTGTGTGTTTGTGAGTGTCTCAGGTCCAATGTGGCTGGTGAACTTTGGAGTTAATGAGCTCCAGGATTAGAGTGATTTTTGTAAGGTTTTGCTCCGGCTCATTATTTGTCAGTATTTTTGTATTTATTATTCCTCCGTGATTGTATTTGAATGCATCAGGGGTAAAAATAAAAAATAAAAAGATTCAGAGCCTGCAGCTATGTTAGCGGCTCAACACAGCCTTTCAGAGATAGCTACAGGCTCGTGTCAGCATGCTATAAATATGCTGTAACTACCAGCGATAACACTGTGTTGTCAGGTGTGAGTGATTGTGATGAAGTTATCACACTTCATCAGGGCGGGAACATGAACTACAAAACTTTGCAGGGATTCATGCTGTTGAGAGATTTCCTTTGAAACTGCAAATGTCAATCTCATGCGGGGGGAAATGAGATATTTCACAAATAACCACAGATACAAAGAGCATCTGGCTGCCACAGTTTCAAAATGTCTAACAATAAACATTTCTGAAGGAGAGCATCTGTTCATCAGCAGCCACATTTATACTACAATCTAGGACATAGATTTATGGGCACCACTTTATGTGTTTTCTGTTTAAACGTCACTACAGCTTAGTTACTGAGGATTTTCTCTGGGTTTTCTCCTCCCACAGTCCAACGCATGTTTTAACCAAACAGACTCTAAACTGCCCCTAGCTATGAGTGTGACAGGGAATCGTGTGTGTGTGTGTGTGTGTATGTGTGTGTGCCCTGGGATGGACTGATGAACCCTGTATGGTCCACAAAGTGGATACGATACGGGATGCACTGAGATTAAATTTCCCATGACACTGAGACAATAGTCTTACACAACAAGGAGAGAAAAATATAGAAATGAACACATCTTTATTGTCATTGTGAATGCATCAAAATACATTTTACACATTGTGAAGCACAAAGCAAGAGGAGGGCAGAACCAAGGATTAATGACCCGTTTCCCTCCCTCGCTTTCCTCCTCCTCTCGCTGACTGCAAAAATGAAAAACTCCTCTTGCAGCGCGGTGACAGCCATAAACAAATAAAATGCATCATTGAAAAATGAATTTTAAGTCAATAAACAATAAATACGGGCATTTACACACATTTGCAAATGACTTCCATGCTTCAGAGACGTGAGCTGTAGCAGATAGCGGAGCCGGAGGAAGAGGCCACACATCGGAGGGATGCTGCGTGCATACGGGCAAGTGGTCAGTCTTTACTGATTTGAGGTATCACCCTGGATCAAATGCAATTCATAAAAGCCAAACTAGTCATTTTTCTGGGGGCAATAGGAGACAGTAGGTGTGTCAAGGTCATCCTCAGGAGACTATGAATCCTGTACAAACTCTCCTGAAACTCAAACACACGCAGTGTGAGCGCTTTTACTGCCATCTCATTCCCCACAACTGCCAATTCCCTTTCAGGCTCCACACGTGTTATTACGCAGCTCAGACCTGATAAGCATGAATACAGAAAGTCGCCGCTCCACAGCTTTATGGGATTTATTGGAAGTTGTAAAGCTGATTCACTCGCTGACAGCTGCTTTGGCAGCACGATGTAACTCTGAAATGTCATCATGAAAATAGATCAGATTCATGAGATAAAGTCAGTCGCAGTGAGTGGCTTACAGCTTATTTGAATACTCAGAGATGCTGGGGGAGAGTTTGTGTTTCAGAGGTTCTCGGGGTCGGGACAATAAAGCAGAGCGCGTGATGCCGACAGGGCCATCTCTCAGAGTTGATTCCCTGTGAGTAAAATGTTTTTTATTCCTTAAAGTAAAAACTTTAGTTGCCATCCAACTGTGTTTACCAGAAGGGAGTTTTCTGTCCGTAATTTTTTTGCTGTGGTTTCAGTTTTTCTGTCTACTTCATAGCCTCCAACATTTCCCACAGTGGTTTTTCAAAAGGCCCGGAGAGTCTTTTCTTCATTCAGCTGAGAAACAGTTTCTTCAATGTTCCCATTTTGTTTACAACAACAACGTAATTATCGACACCGCACTCAAAGTGTTGACTGAAAACAAATCTAGCAGCTGCTTTTATCATGGTCCCTGCCTGCGCTCTGACAGTGTGAAGCAAAGCGCAGGTGGCAGCTCTGAACACACACTCAAATGCTCCAGGAACATTTCTCCCTTTTTACTTATTTACATAATCTAGCAAGAGATTGATTAAAATTCATCTATGTAAAAATGCATCACATTGTGTATTTTTTATTAACATTAAGCATTATTAATGTCTAGGTCAGGTGTATGGTGTCGATATATATATATATATATAACTTTTTTTTTTCTTGTCTGTCTCTATTTTTACTATCTGCTTTATTGCTACAACACTGGAAATTTCCTCTTGTGAGACTGAATTAAGGAATATTTTTTCTGACTTTATCTGAATGAAGGTGTGAAGCTGCTGCATATAGGAATAAGTGTGGGACCGAAAAAAAACTCAACAGAGAAGTCATTATGCGTGTAAAGTGGTTGACAGGTTCAGGGAGCTGCAGACTGAGGGCTGCAGATTGTCTGCTGATTGTCAAAGAGAATCAGCATTACAGGAAGCTTTCACATAACAGGGACTCATAAAGCAGGAAGACCTTGGAGTGAAGCCTCGAGGATCTTTAACTTGACTTTGTTGTGGTCCCTGACCCAAAACACAAGCACCATTGCGTGTTTCACGTCATCAGAATCAAAGGAAAGAAGGCGAAAAGAGCTTGATTGCAGGCTTTATTCTGGAATTTCCTTTAGGCTGAGGAAACACGTGATGACTTCAGAGGTATCTGATAACCCTTTCACAACCACTGTTTCACACCTCGTGTTAATAACATCCTCGGGTAATACAAATCCGACAGTAACTCTACTACAAAACACATGGGAAAGGACAAAGAAATTGGATTTAGCTTGACTAGGATGCTAACTTCAATTTGAGGAGTTTGAGGTTGCTGCAAAACACCATGTCTCTAAAAAGAGACCAATCCATAATGATGTACTGACCTTTGGACATTGGCTGCATATTATTAAGTCCTCTGAATATCTTTTTTCTTTTTTTAATCTCTGCATAAGATTGTTTATAAAGAGAATAACAGAAGATTTTTTATCTCTCCATCACAGTTCACCTACAAGGATGTCTACATCAAATCTGTACCACAATGGTTTGGAAGATTACAGTCCCCGAGGGCATCCTCACATCAGCTCACAAACACACATACATCTGGAAATAACTGTGAATGCGCTGTGAGCGCGCTGAGCTCTTTTTAAAGTTTCTTTTCCTCCCTTATATGTAGCCGCAAAGTCAGGATTTGCTTCATTTCCATTTTGTGATTAGATCAGAGTAGGCACTGCACAGCACCTGGACGTACTATCATTTACATGATGTGCACACACACACTCTCCATCTACATTTAAAAAGACAGTCAAATCTGTCACAGCGGTTTCTGTCGCACCAGCATTTTTCTTTCCAAAGTAGCATTGTTTTACTAAGATCAGCAGCCGAGTGTCTTTTGTTACCCCGGTGTATGTGTGTGTTTGTGCACATGAGATTATGTATCTGCTTGCGTGGCAGATGAATATTGCAGCACAAATTGATCAGTGTGTAGTCTGAAATTTGATTAAATGCTCAAGGCTGATTTCCGCAACAGCTCTTGTATAAGTCATGAGAGCACTTTGGGGGGAGTTAAAACTGTGAAGAAAACAAAAGCCATCCATTTACCTCATTAGTGTGCGTGGAAAATCTTGACATGCTTTGAAGAGAACGTGCTTGTGTAGCTAAATCAGCTTAAGGGCCCAAAGCAGACGTACAAGGGAGGCAACCAAACATCTTCTCAAAGTGATAAACAACCCAGCCTTGGTCGGGGAGGACTGTAAAAGGAGACTTTGCTCCATTTTTCAAGTAGTATTATTATAGGTTCCTCACTTAATCCTCATGTTTGCCTTGCAGCCAGCATTAACACGACTGATGACAGGTTTGTGCTGATTCTCTGACGACAGAGCTCTGTCATACATTCACATGCACACACACGTAGAAGTGTGAAGACTCTCCGGCTTTCACACAGGGAGAACTGCATTACTGCAAGATCTGTGCATTTGAAGCACAAAACCAATCTAGGGAAGGGGGGGGGGGGGGTTATGCCTCATTTTGTTGAGACAAAATATTTCCCCGAAACTTCCCTGATTCACATGCATGGCAGGTTAATTCTTCCCTCTTTCCCCTAAAATCCTTGTTTTGTTTGTTTTGGCAATGCATGCAGTACTGAGCTCCAGACGCATCTCTCAGTGATATAAACCTCATTAAAATGATTTGCCCGAGCTCTGTTATTAATCAAGCAAGGCGAAATGACAAGTGGGAAATAATTTCTGTGGTGGAAATCTCAAAACTGGAGTCCTGCTGAGCTTCCTGAACATCTCATTTGGTTAACTGGCCCAGCCCTTTGAGCGTCACGCTGCTCATGCTGGCAGCACAAACTCATGTATCATTTGGCAGGATGGAGTCTGTGATAATATGAGAATGGTTTTTTTTTCCGAGAAATAAAATCTCAATCTGTCATTATTTCATTTTTCCTTGTGTGCTCCAGCGGGAACTTGCAGTGCCATGAATCACTTCCAAATCCGCACAGTTTCTGCGTAACAGCTTAGACGTTGAAATATTTCACATCAAGCCTCAGACAGACATATTTAGAAATCGTTAAAATAAAACATGATTGTGAATTTTTTTCCTCATGATGGAAAGAATACGTGACTGCCCCCCTGTCTGCTCCTCTGCAGTGTTGCAGACACATTTGAAGCTTATTTTCTTAAGTATTTCTATAGCACGTATGGAAATCCCTGCAGTGTGTCATCTCAGATTGCAGACATACTGTACATAACCACATGATGGCAGTACTGCACCTAAAATATTACAAACTGGTTTTGCTTTTCAAAGACCGATGCCCTCTTTGTGCTTTGATGCACATGGAGGTATGCACAGAACAGCGATGCACTTTTGTTCCCAATTTGCTGCCACCACCTGTCACATCTTGTGTTTGACACTAAAAAGCCCATGAAAGCCACATCAAGTCCTCTAATTAAGCTATACACCGGCTTTGACATGAATTATGCAGCAGCTTTAATGACGAAGAATCAATAAAAACACGATCTATAACAAAGCCAGTCACACAAAGCTGCTGGGGGGCAGAGCGGCTCTTTAACCTTGAGGGCTGAACGTCTGTGGGTAAGACGCAACCGTCGGCAATGGCTGAAACATTTAGCTGGATAAAACAATCATCCACCGCTTGTTTTCATATTTATAGCCCCCCCGCATCCACGACCCCTAACGACAGCATATTGTGGATGTATTTTTAATGTAAAAGCATATCAAAGGTTCAGGGGAACATCTGGGTGGTGATTCCTATGGACAGGAGGAAAGGGAGGAAGAGGAAGAGGAAGAAGGTACCAGGCTGAGGTGTGAGCCACGACCAGACGAGTGAAGATTCACCTCACGTGAATGTGACGTAACACATTAGCGTGTAATCTGTGGCTGTGATACATACAATAATACGTGTATCATTTCCTGAATGAGAGAGTTAGTCTTTGCAGTGTTTGTTTTCCAACACTGAGCACAGCATTCCAGTGTTGGAAGCAACGCTGCCAACTCTCTTGGCTGGGACAAAAAGTCAGACAACGTCACGCATCAGTTTGTTATTCAGTGTCTTTCATATGTCGAAGAGCGATGAAGTGCAACTGATCCTTGTTTGTGTTACAAGAGAAAATAATCAGATGAATAATAGCAGTTGTGCAGAGGGAAATTCAACTTTTCCCCTGTGGATGAGAATAAGTTGAGGAAAATACAATGACAGATTCATTATCTGGCAGCGTCTGAAAGTTTAGAAAATATTGGTCAAGTTCATTAAAATCACATTAAGATTTGTATACTTTGTTTTTATGCTGCAGGTTCACTTACTTTGCTGAAAACGTGGGGCAGTAAAGCAAAACACGATGAGTAGATGTGATTCAGGTTGTCGTCAGACTGTTAATTTCCTTATTAATATTACTTATTAGTAGTCCTTATTATAAATTTGTATTTCAAACTAAACAGCAACACCAATCACATTTTAAAAGAAACAGAGTGAGTATTATTATATTATTTTATTTCATATTATATCCTTGTATCGTTTTATTTAACTGGTGTTGGAGGGGTCTGTTACAGCTTATCTCAAGCACGCAAATAACCTGGACACAAGGTCTCTAGTCCATCACAGGATCCTCACACACATACACACACACCATTCATGCTCACACCCACACTTAGGGGCAATTTTAAGTCTCCAGGCAACTTAAACATGCATGTTTTTGGACTGTGGGATAAGATAAGAAAAGGGAAACTCCACACAATTAGGCAAACCTAGAAACTCCATTCATATCTTTTGTCACAACCAATGTCTGTTTAGTTTCAATTCGCTCTATTTTTACTCAATATCTTTCTATTCCCAAATATTTATGGATTATGGTACAAATTACAAAGCATCTCATTTGGACTAGAGAAGAAAACAAAAAAAGTTATTTACAAGCACAGCACACAGTCACCTTCACCTCTCTCCAGCAACACAGCGTCGCTGCTCAAACTCAAACAACAGACATTTCGGAGGAAAACATTGTGTGCTCTCCATAAGGCAGCAGGGATCCCCTGCCAGCTTTAAACAGCTCCACTTCTTTATCAATAAAGGTGCATCACACATCAGAGAACACACCAACCTCTGTGCTTTATAAGACGCTTTTACTCACTTTGGAGTAACTCTCAGCGCCTCGACAGTATTGAAAGCATTTTCACATCCTCCTCTTATTTCCTTGTTGCTGGCAGCTCTCACAAACACTCCCCCCTTACGAAAAAAAAAAAAAAAGGCAGCCCACAGTTTCTCTCTCCTGCTTCCTTTCAAGGAGAGAGGTGAGCTTTCAATGAATCACCCCCCTGCTCCTGCCGAGCTTCTCTCCGTCAAGCAGCGTGAGTGATGGAAGTGACAGAGAAGACACCTGCCCTGCGCCAGCGAGGGAGAGGAAGGGAGGTGGAGGGAAGGAGGGGGAGTTAGAGGGAGAGGAGGAGGGGAGGGAGGGAAGGAGGGAGGGAGGCGCACTGCCTGATGGGAGAAACACACAACCAGGCAACAAACTTGCAGAGACTATCACTTATAGTGACAGGCCAGGAGGTGCCGTGCTATTAGCAGGCCGTGGGCTTGGCCCTGAGCGCGGCCCGTCCCACCCAGGATGGATGGGCCTCTCTCTCGGGACTAAATTAATACTGGGAGTCTAGTGAATTGCTTTTGGAACAATGTCCTCCTAAGGAGCTAATCAGACAGGAGTTATCTAGAAGTGCCTGTAGGCTGGCTGGCACGGCTGCAGCGCCGTGGCTGCCTGGCAGAAGGCAGGTGCACCACGCCGACTCACAGCAGTTCATCCCCGAGCAGGACACAGCGCCGGGGTTATTCATTAGACTCTGGTGATGATGAAGAATCCCAGGGCTCGCAGTTTTCCTGGAACTGCTAATAGTAAAGAAAGATGATAGGATGTTTCTTTTTTTTGTTGTTTTCTTTCTTATGGGACAGCCACAATAAAATGAATATTGAATAAGAATTTTTAAGAGTTTTACTGTTAAAGGAGGCCTTTTTTTCTTTTTTCTTTTACAAGCTGTTTAATAATCTCTATGTTAGGGAACATTAAGGAATATTACTGCCAGATTCTGCACAGTTCTGGTGCCCTGTTATGGTTATTTGGTAACTCCAGGTAGCCTTTTACTCCTCAGTGTGATAACCTTTGGCAAACTGAGTGGAGCAATACAGTTGCGGAGGGTGTACATATCCAGCTATATGTGTTTGTGTCAGAATCAGAGCAGGAACCCGATACAGTGCAACAACCAATGTCTTCGATGACAATAAATAAATGAATAAACGTTAAAAAAATCCTTGACTTCTCTTGTTCAACAAAGCCAACAGAGAAGTATTTTTCATTCAAACTACTTTGGGCAGTAGTTTACTTGGTTTATATCACAAGTGTGGCAATAAAAGAATCCTATTTACACTAGAAAATTTCACAAAAAAAACAAGTTGAAAGACCCTGAAACACCACATACTGCAAGGAAACTGCAGTCAGAAAAACATCAGCATTTGCAAGTTTGAAGATCATGGTCATTTAAAACTCATGCAGCTTCAGCTATCCAACCATGCATGTAACCATTTAGCAGCATGTAATGTGTGTTTAATGTGCTCTGATTGCCACATCACTGATCAGTGAAACCAACAGACACAAAGAAAATCGTTTGACAAAGTAACCAAAAGAAGATGACTTCTATGGCCTGGATTTATACCTTCACGCAGAAGATCCAGAGTGTTTCTCTGCTGTTGCGCGTCATCTCTACAGAAGAGTAACGCTCCATATCAAGGCTGGAAAAACTGACAGGATGAGGTCAGAGCTGAAACAGATTGGAACGCAACCCTGAGACCACACACACACACACACACACACACATACACATGAATGAACCATATTGCGCTGTGTGACAGAAGAGACACAATAGAAACACAGTGTTACATGTGCTAGGGACACCTAACACAAACTGTTAGGTGAATCAAAGGTGTCTGGTGAGCTCCGGTTCCTCCGCCTGCACCTAAGCATCCTGGGAGGATGGGTGCCTCTGGCGAGCCCCAGCCTTGGCTCTGTCTCAGGCTCTGGAGGACAGCAAAAACATTCAGACTGTGAATCACTGCGCAAAACAGATACATCATAGGTTAACTAGCCCGCAACACCATATACAAAAAAAGAAAAAAAATAGATGTTCTCCCAGGCTGCTCTCTGGAAAAGATGGAGGTAAATGCTCAAGGGAAGAGGACTGTACTACATCAAAGTACCATGTAGCCATCAGTGGAAGATAGATCAACACATTTCACCTAAGGTGAAACTATTGCTAATAACAAGCATGAACTTATCAAAGTAAAAAGTACACACACACACACTTTGCTGATAACTGTTTTGCACTATATAAACCATACGTGCGTATACTGTACCTGATATGTTCTGCAACAGCGTGTAATGCCTTCATTTGTCACCAACAGCAGTTTATACTCCAAGATGTTGTACTCTTAATTGCAAATGAAAGCCCATGAGTACACTTATGCAGAGCGACTTAAGCTCTTGTTTTGCTAAATAAAAGCAATACAAAAAAAGTCTATTATCCCCTCCATATGGCATGAGTTTGAAGATTATTTTACCACCCACTGGTCCGTTTACTGTAACAGAATTAAAACTGAGAGGACATGACGACATGCAAAACTGCGTCATTCTTTGTGTGGCAATAACTAAAAAAAAAAAAAAAAAAACAGAAAAAGAAAAGCAACACCACCGTTCAGTGTATGAAAACTGGATTTTCACCAACTAAAGTTGGTGGGATTGCATGTTGTGACCATAAAATGTCATCAGCCAGCAGCCTCAGTCCCTATCAGGCAGTCTGCTGCACAGAGCACTCTCCTCCAGCCCGGGGCGCTGGCCACACTCGCTGGCACCCCCCCCCCCCCCCCCCCCCCCCCCCCCCCCGTCGCCTCTCTCCCTCTCTCTCTCTCCCCCTCTCTCTCTCTCTCTCTCCCTCCATCTCTCTTTCTAGCAGGGCGC
This sequence comes from Karalla daura, assembly GCA_029224185.1. NCBI lineage: Eukaryota > Metazoa > Chordata > Actinopteri > Chaetodontiformes > Leiognathidae > Karalla > Karalla daura. The sequence goes on from CM055190.1 coordinate 16,127,886, forward strand.
AGTGACCCACCCTTCCCTCCCTCCCCTGCCTGTCACCCCCCGAGGCGCTCGGCTTCCATAGTGTCAGTGCGGAGGCCTCAGTGTTGACAAAGCAGCAGGCCTTCAGAAGACACATCAAACCCTGTCCCTCCTCTGTTGCTGTTAGCGAGCTCGGCGCACAACAAAAGGACAGGGACTCCAGTTTCAGTCTCAGGCCATTACCAGTCTCAACAACATGGCTGCAGACAGAAACAGGCCCTGGAGGACACGTCACGAGTCGCAAAGACACAAGCAGGATCGGCTCAAACCGTTCAAGATGAGGTCCGTGTTTTCTGATGACAGTGCCGTGATGGATGATTGTAAATATAAAGCATAAGTCAAGGCTGCGGGTTGATGCCAACGTGACACATGCACTCTAATGAGGACTGTGGGTGCTCCGCAGTGCCAGGGACTTCCCCCCGGGGTGCATAGAGAGGTGGGGGGAATGGTATGTGATGCATACCAGATGTGATTGGAGACATCACACTGTTCACGCTGTTACTGCTAACCAAATAGTCGCAGCAACAAAAGCAAAAGACCCTTTTTCCTCTGTTCACACTTTCAAAGCATGATGCTGGAAATGTGTAAGACTGGTCGGGGCCTGGAGCGGAATAACACATTTCTGAGGATTTTTTTTTTTTTTTGAAGACTTTCAGGGAGTATTGCACTTAGAATAACTGCCTGGTTAGAACGGTTTGATGAGGGATGTTATGGTGGACACAAAGCAAATCCACAGCATCACGTCTCTTTCACCGCCTAGTGTTGTTTTGCTGTACATTCAGGTACTGTAATTTAATCCTTTGCCTGCAGAAACAGAAATTTGGAGGCACTGATCCCTCAAACATGATGAGAAAGTCCTCTGAAGCAGCCCCCTCAGATTGATCAGTTTGTGTATGCTCTGTGATTGGAGCCCCGGACCACACGATGGCAGCAAAGTAGATTCTTTAGACAAATCTCAAACGCTGGCCCAGATTTTTGATGTTCTGTACAAGCAGAAAAGTGATGTAATGATTAGATATGTTTGGTTGCTCTGAACTCACGGTGGAGAGGCCCTCCAGCTGGTACCGGAGAGCGAATAAGATACTTCTAAGATCATATGGCAACATCAATACACGAGTCCACAGGTGCATTGCCACTAACAATCTTTGCTTGTTCTGAATAGATCTCACCTATGGAACAGGACTTACCAAAAACTTTCAGGTAGAAATTTACCAAAGTGGATGTGAGATGACAAAAGGAAAGACAGAAGGATAGTCTCACCACATTGAATTAGGTTTATTTTTTCAGGTATTTTAAAATTTTACCCTCATTACTGAAGCATTGAGAACAAAAAGAACTAAAAGCTAAAGTTTCCAAACATTAATAGCACAAGACTGCATCTTAAATGTGTTTCAAGAGTATGTTGTAACCATGTTAAGCATCATGTAACATCAGAAGTATAAAGGTGCTAATTTAAACTTATTTGTATTTTATGGATCTTAATGAAATATATCACCTCATTACAGTGAATTGAAACTGTGCAGTGCAATTCCTGATGCCAAGGTCTCTAAAGTATGAAATAAGATTAAATTAGATCTGCTGGAGTTTATCCCAGTACACATAGGGTGAAGGTAGAGGACACACCCTGGACAAGTCAGCAGTCCATCATAGGGCACAGACACACGTGTGGCAAATACACACACATAGCATTCACTCTCACCCCAAGGGCTTATTTCTACACCTTACCAGTACAAACTCTTTGGTTCTGGTAGGTCTGGTTTTATTAAAGGATAAAGTCGACTAATATTTACAAAACATCTCAACCAGTCACGTAACGTTCTGAGTTCGTATGATAGATAACTTGACGGCATCAGGGTCATTGCAGTTTTAGTAAGCAACTCTCAGAAGAACCGGAAAAGTATTCACTTTGTGCTCAGCTTTTTTGGAAAAACCTAATTGCTTGCATTAAGCACTTGAGGGAATTTTGCACTGTGCTTGTTAGGTGTTTGTGTGCAACTCAACCCCACACGTTCTATTAATAAACTGACACCCTATCTCCCTCTTTCTCTTTCTCCCTCTCTCTCTCTCTGAAATAATGAACAATAAGTGTCGCTGCTGCACCTCAGACACACACCAACATCAAGCAGAATGTCAAATGGCTGGAAGAAGAGAGCGATTGACAGCAGCCGGGCTCCACAAGGCATGCAGATTACTAAAAGCAAGTTCTGAATGTTCTTTTCAAACTTTCTCCACATGCCGCAGGCAAAAGCAGGGGTGTTGATCTGATGTGAAACGCTTGAAAGAGATTCTTGCAAATGCCCGCATTTAGCAGGGTGGATGTGACTGTATTGTATGTACTGTTCTCACCTTGGTGTGTGAGTACAGTGTGCAAGTGACATGAGTTTGGTCCATCGCATTGAGACGTCCAGCAGCCAAATGCCCCTAAGGATATGATGGAATTGGTTAGAATGGGGGAACTTAAAATTAAGGTTCAGATGGGAATTTAACCTTTAACTCAGGATGTAGGCGATCTTCTACCAACAACTTTGTACCCTCTGGTCTATGTTGAAGCCTTTTTCCAGGAGTCACGCTCACCTCAAGGAGCACTTTGGAATCACCAGTAGACCTAAGCATGCATGTTTTTGGACTGTGGGAGGAAACCTGGGAAAAACTCACACACAGACATGGTGAGGACATGAAATCTCCACACAGAGAGAGGTTGGACTCAAATAATCAGAAGGGACAATCATATGCCGTGTGACTCTTCATGCACGATGCTAACCAGCAGATGGTACTATGACCCAGGTTCACGTGATCCTGGTTTATTATGTGAGCAGAAAAATCAGAATATATTGATTCCTTAGGGAGGGGTGCTGACCTGGTTACACAATCTGGCTTTCCAAAAAATGATTGAATGATACTGGGATGATTGGCTTGGTGGATGTGTTTGCTTCACCCAAAATAATCCTAAACTGAGTGAAGGTAGTACGGGAAAAGGTTAAGGCGCAGCATTATTTTCCTCAAAGTGCCACTGCACAAAGTGACTGAGGCGTAATTCACACAGTGGATGTTAAAATAAAGCCTTACAAATCGTACATCATCCTTTGGTGAAAGGACAAAACTATTAGGGGGAGAGAAAGGCACAATATTGTCCTCCTCGGAGCCTCTTTAGGCAACACTACTAATAGCACCTGCTTTTGAACCTACAGGCAAAGTTATTATTCTTATAGGGTCATGCATTAATTCATACACCTCATTAGCATATGATGTCTGAAGGAGACTGAAAGGAAATTTTGACTGTTTTTTTTCTTTCTTTCATGTGTGCTTGTTTGACTTCCCTCATTGTACTGTAGCTTCAACATTTTTACTTGAAATTAAGCCCCCAAACCCCCCACCCACAAAAAAAACCTACACCAGTTTGACCTCCATGGTTTAACAAAGGCAAACATTTGAAATTCCAGGAAAATTTAGTGGAACAATCCTTTAATGGAAAAACTAGAACAGAGCCGTTATCTCTCTGTCTGTGTGTGCACCGGGGAGACCAAACATCAATAATCTCATTACTTGGGTCACATATTACAATCAGATGTGCATTGTTTCCCAGAGCCCCTGAAAACAGTCTGTTCTTGAGTCCTGCTGCTAAACTCGTGTCAATGTCCTTTCACCTGCTGCGCTGCTGGTCAGGACACTCAGATGTTTGGATCTGTTGTGGAATCTCAAAGCTGCATGCAAATCCTCAAGATGACCTACTTCCTCCCTTCCACATAGACACTCCGCTAAAATCCATAAATTAAGGAAATTAACTGATGGGGCCCGGGGCCACTTTGTAAGCTATTTAAATCTTTAAATTTACAACATCCCTGCATACTTCATGTAATTGAACTAACTCCAGGCTTGTTTCCTTTAATGAGAAAAAAAAATCCAGTTTCCCCTCTGGTTTGTACCTCTGGAAACAACAAATCTGTGCCAGAGGGGAAGATGGGAGCGCTCTGAGCTCTGTCTAATTACCAAGACTTGGCCTGCTTCAAGGAGAGACTAGTCCTGCTGTCAAACCACCAGCCTCGCTGTTTTATTGTCTGTTCAAACACTGAGCTTTTTGCACTCGCTCTGTTCAGAAAAGATAGGAATATGCTGCAACCTGACCTTAACCCAAGACTCCAGGAATAGGAATTATATGGGGATAGTGTAACTCAAAAAAAAATGTGGCAAATTAATGTTCTTGAGAAATAGATTGGGTGATGAAGGGGAAAATAAGCAACCATAAAAAAGTGAGGCTATATTTGCCACTGACCAATAATGTATTTATCCATTTTCTCACCTACTTACCTATCATTCACTCAGTCTCATACCTAGGGACAAACATACATGCTTTTGGACTGTGGGTGGGATTGTCTTGCTGTGGGGCACCGGCGCTTACTACTCCTTCAGCGTGTTGCCTGAACCAATAATATGAACCAAAAACACTCTTGTGCAGAAATGGAAGATGCTGCAACTCTCCAACACTTAAACTGAGTAAAGATAAGATGCAAAATATTTTACCATAGAAAACAGAGAAAGTTAAAGCTGTGTAGAAATGAACTCCAAAAAAGAGAGCATAATAATAACAACCAGTAGTACATTACTCTGATCAGAAAAGGTAGAAAGTCGTGGCAACTCCCCAAGACTCAAAAAAAAAAAAGATATGGGGTGTTTTACCACATGAAGCAACCCCAAAGAAATGCGACATTATTTTCTGTTGACTAATACTCTGCAAGACCTAGACATTTGGGAGTATTTTAACACATAAAATAGTCAGTAACAATTCTGGAGAAACAAAGGAGGATCAACAATGTAAAAGTGGAAGAAGCAAGCCCAAAGAAGCACTACTACATTTTCTGTGGACCAATAACAAGTTCCTACACTGGTTGGCGCCAAATATCAAGAAACCGATGTCTCACCTCTCACAGGATCTCTGCTACAGAGCTGCTAATTACGGGGCTCAATGTTGCATCAATTATTCACAGTTATTTACCCGCAAATAAACAAACATGCAAATAAATAAATAATGGTCTCCTCGGTGTGAGCACCTGCTTGACTCTCCCTCTTCTACCTCTTCTCCCTCTTCTTCTTCCCCTTTACTTTTACCGCCTTCATCACTTGCATTGTGTCTTTGGAAAGAGAGCAAAAAAAATAACAATGATCAGCCAAAAAAATCTTATCTTCCAAAAGTCTGGAGGCAGCCTGCTTTCATTGGAAGGAGGGAGGAGGGAGGAGGGGTGTTCTGGCCAGATATCTCCATCTAAGCCCTGCGCTATAATTGAAATGGCGCATTTGGCTGCGGGCAGGTTGTGAGGGCTCTTTCTGCAGCAGCATGCATGCATGTCCACAGACGTCATCTGATTTTAATGGCCTGCAGGAAATTTGGCGTTACAACTCCAGACATTAAGGCAAAGAGAGGGAGAGAGGGAGAGGGGAAAGAGAGAGGAGACACCGCATGAAAGATACTGGTTGAAGGATATCTCTTCATTTTCCACATATTTTTCCTGTCGGGACTTTATCAACAAGTTCCCCACACGGAGGACCATGGAGCAGCCGGCCTGGTGTTAAACTTTACATCTGCAGATGGAGATGGAGATGTGTGCCTGCTAGGCTGGAACTGCCTGGGGAAGGAACTATTACATCACAGCAAATGACACTGATCGATATCTCGCTTTTTTGACTTTAGTTCCAGATCTTACAACTTCACACGCCGTTAAAGGGGAACCGTCTACTTTTCTTTGCAGAATAGGAATAAGTTATTATATGTGTGGGAATAGAAAAGGGGGGGTATCACGTTTTCCTTCCTTGAGAAAATTGCCTGGGCGAGAGAGAGAGGAGTTGAGCTAATTGTAGCCTAATCCCTGGCCCAGAGGCGCTTGGGCAGCCCGGAGCAACATCTCTCTCTTCTCCAGCTCTGCTCTGTTATTTAGAGACGGATTATTGAGCTTTTCTTCTTCTCATAACAAACCACAGGGGCAGTTTCATTTAGGGCAAAGAAGAAAAAGAAAAAAAAACAGCAGACAAGAAGCTGAAACCAAGCTGGAGAAGGATTCCCGACCAGGAGCGCACATTTTTTTCTTTACGCGTCTTCAAATAAAAAGCGGAGAAAAGGGGAAGGAGACCATCTCATCCATGTACAAGGTAAGGACAGCAGGCTTCACTGCAGCTGGGGGAGGACAGGGTGAGGGCAACAGAGGTGGTACAGCCTGTAAACACTGACTGACTGACAGAGACTGGGAGCACAGACTGGGAGAGGAGACTGGGAGTAGAAACTGAGAGCAGAGGAGCGGAGACTTGGAGCACAGACTGGGAGCAGAGACTGGGAGCAGATAGCCGGGTCGGGGACTGGTAGTACAGGCAGAGACTGGGACTCATCCTGGTGCAGCTGCAGCGCAGCTTCGTAGTGCGGAGATCCGGAGCGCTGCTGGATGCAGATGCTGCAAGCTGCGTATGTAGATCTCTAGTTGCACCGCTTGCTGAATATTTGGAAGATATACTGTGAGAACTGTGGGACCACAGCTGGCACTGGCCACGGATTTCCTCCGGACTCCCTACAATGTTTGAAACGGTAGGGTTGGTTTTCCTCTCAATATTCCAGCCTTTCTGTGTTTTTACGCACGGTGCTTTACGCTCGCTGTGGACACCACCAGTGGTGATCCAAGACTCCAGCCCCCCCACCCCACACCCGACCCAAATGTTGGGTTTTAATAACCTCTACCCCCACCGTCGGCCCCCCTCCCCCAAGGCTGGACCTTCAACACCACAGGACGATGCATTTACACGTGTCGGGATTGTGCTTTTAATTGTAGGACGGGGATAAGACGCCATGTTGAGCAGAATTAAAGCCAGAGCTCAGCCTGGCGCCGCTGCCGCTGCCGCTGCTGTATCTGGCTATATTTGCGCTGTTTTACTACTCGTTCTCGTATTGAAGCCATTTTAATTCGTGGATGCACCGAGGCAATCGCTCTGAACGCAAAGTTGATGCTTTTACAGCTGCTGCGATCTTGTGGAGGAATGTATCCTGTCACATATACTGTGTGTGTGTGTGTGTGTGCGTGTGTGTGTGCGTGTTTGTCCTGGAGACAGACGGGGTGACAAATCCGGAGAGACAAACTGTGATTTGTGGAATGAGGAGAATCTGTTTATTTCTATTTGTATTAATGTGACAGATTATGGAGAGAGACAGGGAGGGAGAGGGAGGGAGTACTACAGTGGGACAGTGCCCCAAACTTCCTTGAGTCTGTCCAAGTTTTTTTTTCTTTCCCCTTTTTCTGGGATTTGAAATGTAATCCTGTCCTCCTGTAATCGTATTAAAAGAACATGATACCGCTGTGAGGCGGGCAACACCCTGCTCACAGGAGAATCAGGAGGAGAAGAACGGCACTCCAGTCTTTCTCTGTGTGTGTGTGACCCTGCAGGCTCCTCTAGCTGACGGCCCTGGGCCTGGTCTGGACCCTCACAGCGACCCTCTGACAATAAAAACAGCCCTTGTGTGTGAACAGTACAGCAGCAGTAACAACATACAGATAAATCCTGCTGATTTATCTGAGGATGAGATGGTATTATCTCCATCCTCAAGCTGTGACCTTCAGTCAAAACAGTAATGTAAGAGCTGGTTTAGTTTTACAGAAGCTCAATTGTGTGTGTTTTTTCTCCCTCTAAAAGAATCATTCTCTCATTGTCATCTGTGATTTACACTTTGAGTCACTTTGAAATGTGGCCGACCTGAGGTCAGGTGGTTGACAAGCAGCCTTCTCCACTAAATTGGAGATTCGAAGCCTCCTTGGGTCTTGTACAGGCTGCGCACGAGTGCTGTGTCGAATTGGACCGCAAATATTTTCTCAAACATTTCAACAGCAAATCACACTCAGCTCCGTGCTGACCTCTGGGTGCAGCAGCCTAGGTCCATTCTGACAATGACAATAATTATGTCAGGATAATTACAACAGGCGGGGGGCCTGTGATTATTTGGTGCATTGGCTTCTGGTTCCTGGTGCGTCCTGGTTGTGTTTTTACACACGTCTGAGCCACAGTCCTGTTCCCTGACACAAGTCACAAGTGTCGCTATGAGACAAGTCAGCAGCGGGATCTTTTGTTATGGATGCACTGTGTGTGTGTGTGTGTGTGTGTGTGTGTGTGTGTGTGTGTGTCATAAGAGGAAAAAGTTGCCCCCTCCCTGCCTCCCCTTCTCCCTCCCTCCCCCCTCCCTCCCTCCCTCCCCTCTGTGTTTTCCTTGCTCGGAGATTGGTGCTTGGTGTGTCTGGGCGCATCACATCCAACACATAAGGCGACCTTTAATTAGAATATTGCAGCAGCAGTTTGTTTTATTCCCCTGGAGGCTGACACCTAGCAGTCCTCCCCCCCTTTTCCTCCTCCTCCTCTCTCTGTCTTTCTATCCGTCCATCTCTCTCTCTCTCTCACCCTGGTTCTCTAATAAGCATCCTCCTATCCTCGCCTCCGGTGCTGCATGAAAAGATGCAAACATACTTAATTAGAGCGGTGGCAATAATTTCCAGGCTAAATATGCGACCAGACAGACATGGAAGTGATCTGATAGTGTTCAGGAAGGATACTACCTGCCTCCCCGTGTAGGATCACTGTGCTGTTGTTATTCTCCGGCTTTATTCCCATGGCTTTCCTGTACACCTGCTTTCAGGAGGGAAGAAGCATGTCACGGCTGTCTCTGACCCGGTCCCCGGTCTCCCCCCTGGCCGCTCAGGGGATCCCTCTGCCGGCTCAGCTGACCAAGGCGAACGCCCCTGTGCACATCGACGTTGGGGGCCACATGTACACCAGCAGCCTGGCCACCCTCACCAAGTACCCAGACTCCAGGTAAGACAGCTCACAGCCTGCCTGCCGGAGCTAGGTAGCCTCAGTCTCATCTGCAGAAGATCATATGCGAGGAAATAATTTGGTGAATTTTGTGAAGAATTGATGAATTTTTACGATTTCGAGTGTCTTGTTTAAAATAGCAAATCAGTGTTAAAGCAGATTGTGATCACTTTATATCACTAGTTACTGTCTTAAAAATGCATCGCAGTCATTAAATCAATTTTTATGTTACTGACCAGTTTTTGACTAATTGGATTTAATTGGATTTGTGTTGTTAGCCACCCATTTACTTACTGATATGAGGACAACTCCGCACTTGGACCAGTTTCCTTCATTATTCCCAAACATTCACAGCTTCATTCTGATTGTTTTTGACTGTTTTACTTACAATTATTTTAATTGTTTCATAAATGCCTCCAAGGCTGTTATTTTTTCATTCAATCTATTTTCATAAAAGTTTCTCACAGATGGAGGAAAAAAACGTCTGTTGTCACGTGAGGAAGCTTTCACGTTTAGCCGCTAAATTAAACAGTAGTGTTTGTATGAAATCACATGCCGTACAAAATGTTTCACAGTCTTCTTTTTTGCCAGTAGATTATGTGAGGAATCCTGTGAGGTTAAAACCAGTGACGTAAATGTTCGGGTCTATGTCATCAAATGGGATGTGGGGCAGATACAAATCTGATTAAACTCCAGCTCATTGTTGTGTTGCATATTGATTTCCTCGACTATTTTTAAAACCAGCCTTTATCGCCTCTATTCATTTGTGACCAAACACGGGGCTTATTATCTGCATAAATGCATAATTTATGTCAGAAAAACTGAATGACTCTAGTGGTACCCGGTCGTTTTCTTACAACAGTGAGATGTTATCATAATTATTCAAAAATGCATTTAAAAAAGAAAAGTTACATTTCAGCCATAGTTTTGAGGCCGCGGCCCCAAAAAAGAGAATTTCTATTCGATTGCTGAATTTTTGAGGAGAACAGGAAAGAGGTTGCCGCTCTCTCAGGTATCTGACTCCCTCAGATGTGCAACCAAACAAGGTTTTCATCTCTGATCCTCTTCTATTGTAAGATTTAGCCCTGATGATTCAGCTGCTGGTAATCTACCCTCCTACTTTAGTCTCGTTTTTAGCTCCATCCACAACTAAGGTGACACAAGCCAAGGTAGCTCTGGAAGCTGATATGCACATACGATTTCTGATAAAACACTGCACTTCTGTGCTTATTTCCACTTCGAATCTATGGGAGGTGTTAGACCCCACGCACCTCTCCTCCTGCTTCTCCTCTAATGCAGGATGTCATTCATTACATTATACAGACTTGGATTGTGCGTCAGCTGACAGAGTCCCATGTGGGCCAAGGTAAACATTCACCAGGTTGTTAGAAAATCTGCCAAATTGGCTACAGGAAACAATCCACATAATCCCTTGGTAATAAAGTCTTGATATTCATAGAGGCCGCTGACAGGAAATCCCTGACAAGTCTGCTTTTATTCCTGCCTGCAACACATCATGAGAAAAATGAGGCTCATCGCAGACGAGGCTTTATGCAGGTTTTTCGTTACTGCGACTGCTTTTTCTCCCACTGTTTTGGTGTTAAATCGGGTTTCTTTACGGGCTCTCGACAAGACGGTTTTAATCAAATGTGCTAATGTTATTTAGACCATGCTGTTTCTGAGGTTTTAGTCGAAACTGTCAGGGATGATATTTGACTCATCGCAAAGCAACACTGTGAATTTAAAATCGTCACAGCTGATTTTGCGTTTCTATTTGTTTATTGATTTATTTTCCTGTTGTGAGTGTTTACAAATAAGTCTTTCACGGGCATGGAAACACACAGGGCAGAGTCATGTCAGAGCAGCCAGAGAGTGTTTTAACAGTGACAGTAAAGAGAAGATCCCAGTGTGAGAGTTGGTCTGAGTGCTCCTTCCTCTCTCTCTGTTTCACACATGCTCCTTTGCTCCCTCTCCCTCACTCTCTCTCTCTCTGTCTTTTTCTGTGTCTTTCTCACTCTAGATCACACACACACACACACACACCCACACACACACACATGCATACACTCAGTGTTCTCAGTGTTTCTCTCTCAGCCTCCTCAGTGTACAGTTGCCCTCAGGGCTCCACTTTCCACTGGAGCCAGTGGAAGGAGGGGCCCTTTTGTGTGAATTAGGATAATGGCTGACAACAGAAAGCAAAACAGTTACACTGGCAGAGCCCTGTGTGTGCGTGTGCGTGTGTCACATTCGGTCACGTCCGGTCAGAAACGTGAGCTGAAAACGCGCCGACTAAAAGAGCAAGGTTAAAGAGTTTAAAGTTGATGATTACTTTTAATAGATTGGCCCCTAAATAATGTAGCGTGCCAAGAGAAAGTTAGTCTAGTAACTAATGTGTGGTTATTCATCTTCCTCAGTGCGGCCCATATTAAGGGACAGGGGTCATGAAACATTGATGCGCACTCTGTGTAGCTCTCAGAGAGGACAGTCTGAGCAGTCACTTGAACAGAAGCTGAGGAAATTAGGGGAAATGTTCCAGAGACAAGGAAACTATTTTGAAAGGACCACTGGACATTTTTCTCTTTGAAGACCAGGCCCCTGTGTCCAGGGACTTAAGCCTTAGTGGTCCTCTGTATGTGACATTTTCCTCGTGTCCGACCTGAAATTTACCATATTTTAAATAGCAAATGCTCTAAAATTTCCAAACGTCTTCTCACTTTTATTCCGTTTCATTGTTGGGCCTCGTAGCTGTTCTAAAAACAGGCCTGCTTTGCTGTTTAAAGCAAAATGATCTGTTTCATAGGTCTTTTAGCTTTAACCCCCTCACACATGAAATAATAATGAGATTTAATTGTTGCTTTTGGACAAAAACAGTGAAGTTATAGAGCTTTAAAAATACGCAGATCGAGTGATTTTGCGAGGTGCACATGCGCAAGAGCATCGATGTTTGCTTGAAACATTAATATCGTGAATTAATCAGTTAATCACAACACCTGCACAAAGCTGTGTAGGCAAAGTATTGGAGTGCAAAAGAACCCGGCATGCACAAATATATTCCTGGAAATCTTTTTGTTGCAATAATTAAATGAGTATTGAAACATTTTCAAGGTGGTGAAAACTCCATTTATTGTCATTTTTTCTGCACTTGTTTTAGGACTGTTCTAGGATTGAGCACGATCATTATTAGCATGTCTTCTTTTACATCACGCACCCTGTGGGAGAGTTTTTTGAGAACCAACAGTTTATTGTAAATCCTGGTTCTCGCACGGGAAACCTCTGCAGGCACACGCCTGGTGGATGGTGGATGTCGGGCGTGTTAGTCTCTCTGTGCAGGAAGCTGCTGGACGCCTCGCCCTCATTAGCCGTCGATTAGCGTTTCGGCAGCTGTTCGTTCAGGCCGGGCACTACCTGTGCTGCCTCCCGCAGACGAGGCTGTAGCCGCTGCCAGATATTGCCCACTTCCTACCCCGCTGCCTGCCCTCGCTCGGCACCGCTGGGGTGGGAGAAGTGAGCTGTTCCCGTCCTTGATAACCTCCCACACCCACCACCTCCCATCCTCTCACTCACTCACTCACTCACTCACTCTTTCTTTCTTTCCGTCTCTCTGAGTTGTTCTGTCACAGCTTTTATTCTCCCACTCTCTTCATCACTCTCTGTCTTCTTCCTTTTATATTGTGTTTGTTTCTCTCCCTGCCTCTTTCATTTTTCCTTTGTGTGTGTGTATGTCTCTGTCTCCTCTCATCTCTATCAATCTCCCAGGCTTTTGGCCTGTCTGTTTATGTATGTTCTCTCCTAATTTCTCTCTACACACATACACGCACGCACACACACCCTTTTCTCTCTACCTACCTGTTAAAAACATCACCCCCCCCACCCTCCAATTCGGGGGATTGAACAGAGAGAGAGGAAAAAACGAGGAGACCAACAGAGAAAGAGAGGGAGAGAGAGAGTTAAGGGAGTAGAAGAGAGGGAAAGAAAAAGAAAAACAGGCAGCATTTTAATTGCTTTTTAAAAAAGTGGAGATGAAAAACAGAGTTAGCCTGGAGGGGTATGGTGAAATTCTAGCTGGAAGAATTGCAAGACCATATGAGAAAGGAACACCTCAGGCTAAACAGGGAGATGAGTATTGGTTTTTTATAAAGCATTTTGCATCGATTTCCAGAGAGAAAGCGAGCAAGAGAGAAGGATGGAGATGGAGAGAGAGAAAGAAAGAAAGAATGAAAGAGAAGGGATGGCAGGAGGGGAGAGACGGAGAGGGAGAGGGAGGGAGAACCATCTCTGCTCGGCTTCTTCACACAGTCGAGTCAAGGAAGAAGAAACGGCTGAATTTGACATGATAGTTTCAGTGTGTGGAGCCGACACATCCGGGTCAGCAGATACCTGATACGAGCCGCAAACACAAGCGTACACACTCTTACAAAGCGGGGGATTGTAATTGTAAATTCAGTGAAATGAGAGTGTGTGAGCCCAGCCAGCCCTGCCTGTTGTTCATTGGCATTCCCACTGCAGCTCCATGCTCCTGTCTCCTAATAGAGTTTGACAAAGCTAGTGCTCGGGCGGTGCGTGCGTCGGTCGGCGCTCTTGCAAATAGGTTTCACGATTTTCTTTGTCGTGCAACTTTCTCAGCCAACCTTAAGCCGCCAAGCTGTTGCTGTGATTAAAGGGCCGATCGCGCAGTAAAAACCGGGACTGTAAAAAGCAACGCAGTTCCTTGCAAAGAAACCGTGAAAACGTGCAGCGAAACCATAAAGGAAGTAACATGCAACAGATTTCTTGGGTAAATCACGAGTACGATTACGCTCGAGTTGCGCAGGCATTCCAGGTTTCTCTGCTGTGAGTTTTGCTTCAAAAATGAGTCACAAAATTAAAGCAAAAAAAAATGTTTTGCACTTCTGAGTTACGTAACTGAAAGCTTTGGGGGTACAAAAGTTTTACAAACACTTGAAAACACCCGTACAAGCTGCATCCTTAATATTTTAGAGATGCCAGGCGAAAAAAAAACAAAAAACTTTTTAATTATTGAATAGGGATGTTTAGCATGTGGGAGTGAACAAACAGATAGAGTGGAGGTGCCCAGATGAAATTATTAGAGCAGCCAGCGAGGTGGCTGCAGGTAAGCGGCAGGAAAACCACACAAAGATGAGGGGAAATGAATATCTGTCCGAATGTATCTCAGGGCAGAGTGCCAGCGTGGTGTGATGAAAGTTTAACGATAACAGCAATTTCCACTCTTTGCCTTGATGAGCCCCTGTAGCCAACTTCAACTAAGCCCCTTAATCTTGCACCATTGACGTGGAAAGGGTTAACTGTGGGAGGCTGCAGACAGTAACCACCATCCTGTTTTTATTTTTTACAATTTTTCAGTGGTTGTTAAACACTTTACCACAGAAATCTAATTGCTATTCCTAATTAATTATAGTAATGCCTAATAGAAATAAACTGTTGATGTTATTTTTTCTCCTCTTTAAATTAAATGACTTATGCAAAACTGTATAGTTAACATTGGAAATCACAAGTGAAAATGAAGCATATTTTCATGTGTAGCCATGGAAACAAATTAGCATTTTCTAAGCCACTATGTCAACTTAATTTTTCCATTTTCAGAGATCAGAGTCGTGGATTTCTGCAGATTACGTAGGAAGCCAGAAACGCAAATGTAGTTTCAAACGGACGATGCAAAAGTCATTTATTTATCTTCCAGCCGACTGTCATTCTGTTGAGAGGAAGATGCAGTGTGATTTCGTCTCAGGCAAAGCAAATACAGGGCGTGTAACAGATACCATCACAAACAGTAGCAGCACAGCAGGGGTGCAGCTGTCCAAAGCCCTCATCTACATTCAGAAAAAAGCCAAACTGTTGAAGTAAAATATTTTTTCCAGATGTCTTCCGCACATTAGTATGTGGACCTCCACTATTTCCCACCTCTGTTTCATTTACACCCTTCTGACAGATGGAGTAATAGAGCTGTAATGCTACATTCATGCCATTTATTTCTGTAAGTACAAGCAGCGAGCGTGTGTGTTGTTATAATCTCTCTGCAGAAGGGACACTTCAAACAAGTCTGGAATGGAGGAACTGTGCCTTAAGCCCCTTGTTTCAACCTGCGATGCTAATGCATTTCAAGCTTAGTGCTAATAAAATTGAAAAATAAATGGAGGGTAATTGTTTCATGCATTTGAAGGGAGCTGGCTCATTCCATTATGTGTGTGTGTTTGTGTGTGTATGTGTGTGTGTGTGCGTGTGTGTGCGGCTGACTGCGTGCGCACGTGTTTGTGTGTGTGTATTTCAATTTTCAGAATCAGTCGTCTGTTCAATGGCACCGAGCCCATCGTGTTGGACAGCTTGAAGCAGCACTACTTCATAGATCGAGACGGCGAGATATTCCGCTACATTCTCAGTTTCCTCAGGACCAGCAAATTGCTCCTACCCGATGACTTCAAGGTATATATCTGCACCGCCACCCACTGCATTGTGTACACGTCTGCACCAGATCAAACAACACAACAGCGTAAGGAGCCATCTGCCCGGACACGCTGATGGATTGTGTGAAATACCTGATTTCTCCCGTGATAGTAGACCAAAGTGAGAATATGTTTGTGTGTGTTCATCAGAGCTCACCTGCCTCCTTTCAAAACAGACACGTTTCCAAAACACAGCCACCACTTTGGGCTTCCCACACAGGCTGGACAACCTGGAGAATTACTGACAAATTTTCCAGTTATAGAAAACACGTGGAGAATGAGAGAAAAAGTTTAATGTCTTCGACAAACTTGAAATTTCCTGGAAAATAATTTCTACTCTTTATCCCCTGTGAGAAAATGAATATGGTCTAGGAGGTGTGCACCTATAAATGTGTTATAATTTATAAGAATGTAAGAGAAAATTTCATAGATAGGTTGTAGCAATAGACTGCAGAGCTTATGATGACATGGAGGTGGGAGAGTAACAAACATGAAAGAAATCTGAGTAAATGTACAAAATGAAAGATGCGACTGGTGAAAATGACACATCTTCAAAGCGGGAGGGAGGATGGGAGGGAGGTGTCTAAAAAACCTGGAAAATGATTTCAAGAAAAGAGTGTGAACGCTGCAGTTCTGTTGTCATAATGCTCGCTCACCCTCCTCCCATTCAACTCATTATTACCTGCAGTAAAAGCATAAGCAGTAATTAGGAAACTGATTTGGCGTTGAGCAAGTCGGAGGAGGAGGAGGTGGAGGGGGAGGGATGGTAGACTTTACAGTAGTGCAGAGGTAAAATGCTAAGTGGCTAAATGGAGCATGGCCCCGGCAGTGAGTGTGTGTGCCAAAGCCTTGAGCTGTTGTTTTCCACTCAGAGTGGTTTCTATAGAGGTGAGCCGGGGTGAAATGGGCTACGCTGCCCCCTCTGCCCCCCCCCCCCTGCCCTCTGATGGCGGACTCTGGCTCAGACAGGAAGTCTCACTCACAGCCGCTGGAGAGCCGCTCCATGTTGGAGGAATTTAAAACACACTAACCTGTTAACCTGTTGAGACCAGTGAGGGTCCCGGTCCTGTTTTATTTCATCGCAACGCACACACAGCTTCTGTAGCTTTAAACTCCTACAAAGTTCTGGTATGGGTTGAGAAATAGACAAGTTTGTCATGCGTGTAAACTATTGTCGCTGTAAAGAGTCTTTGGGAAATCTGTTGCTCATTTATTAGATGTGGGGCAACATTAGCAATGATAGCATTCACAAAGGAGACAATGTTTTCTCCCGTATTTCATTTTCTGTTTGTTATTCTGACGATTTATGCACAGAAAAGATCACAAACTCGTTAAAAGAGTAGATCCGAATTGCCCCGGTTCTCTAGACTCAGGAGAGTGACATATGTGCCGTCTGTACTTTAAGTGCTACCTTGGCAGAGACATATGCACATTCCAAGTTCAGCTCTGGTTCATGTTGTGTTGGTTCTGGCATCCTGCCAAATGTTTGAGCACATCATTTGAAGTGTAGCTCCGGTTTGGTCTCCACCGCTAAATGTTCCCCAGCTGCTGGCTCGCGTCGTCCGTCTGTCCTTTCGGTTTTGACCTGATAGCATTTGGTTGTTTTATATTGCTCCTGGTTTTACCCAAATCAGCCGCGTGCTGCATTTGAATGAGGTCTAAGAGACAGTTAATCACTGCTCATGTAAAAATATCAGCGCAGCTTCAGAGCAAACTTTCAGTATCAGCTGCAAGTTCCTCTCAATGCCACAAGTTTCCACAGAGCTGCGTGTGGCTCGGTCTGAGTCATTACATATTCCGCCTACAGCTCCTTCTAGCTCAAGGTTTTTATTCAGTGATACTGCTTCCTAGGTGTATTCTCTTCTTCTCTTCTACTCCACCTTAACTTCCGTGACCTTTCCACCAGGCTGGCGCTTGTTCGTCATTCTCTGCATGGGAACAAGGCGAGGCCGAGCCACACAGCGCCAGGGGCAAACTCTCCAGGCCTCATGGATAGTCTGAACCGGAGCCAAACCGCAGACAACAGAACACGACATGAAAGCCCTGCATGTTTCCTGCAAATGACGGCCTGACTCACTCCTGATTAGTTTTTCCCTCCTTATTCACGCTTTTCCCTCCCTTTCTGTGAAGTCTTGACAGTCCAATCAGGCGCCACGGTTGAAGGGAACGTGTTGGGCTTCATTGTTTCAACTCATTACGATCCCGGTGCAATAAGCCCGTGTTGATCTGCATACCTTTCAATTTGCGTGAAGCCGGGGAAAAAAAATGCAAATAGTGCGAGGCGGAATTGAGCATGTCCTTATCTGAACACAATCAGGCTTGCCGTCGCCAGAGGGCTGGCTCTGTTCTGCTGCTGGCAGCCACGGCGCTGTGTGTTTTGTTAAATCAATGTGAAAGTCTGAGCCGAAAAGGAAAAAGAAAATTTTTCAGCTTGCATCAGTGGAACAAAATATTCACTATTAATATCCTCCCTCATCTCATTATTCAAAGTACAATTAATCACAAGAGTGTAAGCAATGCTCAGTCATATCCAGGGCATGTTTATAAACCGTTAAGAGTTAGTGGCTTTCGTATCTGGTTATTCAGGCTTTTTGGTATTGCATTTTAAATCAATAAAGATTTGTTTCTTCAGGGATCGAACGGTGAACCTAACGGGAAAAAGATGATGTTTT
Organism: Karalla daura; assembly: GCA_029224185.1. Classification (NCBI taxonomy): domain Eukaryota; kingdom Metazoa; phylum Chordata; class Actinopteri; order Chaetodontiformes; family Leiognathidae; genus Karalla; species Karalla daura. The sequence continues at coordinate 16,145,863 of CM055190.1, forward strand.
TTTTTTTTTTGCCCCTTTTTCTTTACTCAGGTGCCTTGCATCGGATGAGAGTGGATTTTACGTCAGTAGTTTAATCAACATCCTGTGAGCCCCTACTTGTGTGGCTTTTCTGTCCAAATCGTACGACAGATCTGCATCGGTCTTCCCTCACAGTGACAGTTTCTATCATTTTATTCCTCCTCGTCTCTTCCCCTGCCTCCCCCTCTGTCTCTCCCTCCCTCTGTCCTTCCCTGAGACGTTGCCTTGCCGGTAGGCGATCAGGTTGGATCATTATTTTGAAGCTCAAACGGGCTGTCTGGACACGGGATTGGGGGATGAATTGTCTCGCAGAGCTGGCAGCGGCAGCAGCAGCAGCGGCTCCAGCAGCCAGGACGGAGCTGCTGGCCCTGTCTCCCTCTCATCCTCACCTCGGCGCTTAGGATTACTCTGTTGTTTTCTGCGCTACGCAGGATGACTAAAGTGCCTCGCAGACAGACCCCTGTTAAAAACATATCCATCCATGGCTTCAGACCTGTGAAGGATGAGGAGCTACACTTTGATACAGAGAGCTGCCTGAAGGGGAGCGTCTCCGTATGAGTTTTGTCAGCTGCAGCAAGAGGGCCAGGAGAGAAAAAGACGGGGAGAAAGGGAGTGAGAAAGGGAAAAAAAGGACCTAGTCCCCCCTCCCTCCGTTCCATTTTTTTTTTCTTTTTGCATTTTGAAATCTTAAATATTAGACCGCTGGCTTAAGATGTGTTGCGTCAACGCTCGTCCAGATGGAGTTGTATTTGGGTGTCGTTAACGCGCCTCAGAAGCAGGCGCAGCTTAGATGACGGCGTAAACCAGAGACTTTTCAAGGCTAAACAGTGTGAGAGAAGCAGCGGGGTTAATGAATATGCTGCGCGCTGCCATGCTCTGTTTCTATACCCAGCAGTGGTCTGGAGAAGGGAAGAGGGAAGAGTCTTTTTAGATCAGGGCTCCCTGGCGGCTCCGGCACCCAACACCCACAGCCAGAAATGATGCAGACTGTATGAAACATATGTTGTTTCTGCCGCGCAAACAGACGCCGCATCACTTTTCAAGGACGTTCAGACTTTGCACCAAGATGCACAACCTCTCCGTCTGTAGCTAAAAATATGCAGCTAATATTACAATCAGTTGTTGGTAGTGCTTTGACGCCGTCTGTATCCCGAAACGTGGAGACGATGGCCAGGAGCTAATGAACGCTGTGTTAGGATAAACTTTGAATGGCAGCGACGGAAGTTCACAAACTGAAAACGAATTAAGCTGTCTTTCTTTGTCACAGGGAAACACTAATCAGAACATGGATTTAATAATTACTAATTGTTTAGCAGACAGATTTGCAGCATTTAGGTGTAACCTAATTAAATCTTGTTCTAATAGGAGCTTAACATCGGGCCACAAGCCTCATTAACATAAAACTCCCTCCATGTGAGGAATACATTAAAATCCTCCTTGGCTGATGATTGTCCTCATGTTCACTTGCACATTTCTTTTCCTCACCTCCCGTCTGCCTCCAATGGCGAACCTCCTCCTCCCTGTATTTTCTATGATAGTGGTGAATGATGGTGCCATCTGGTCTTGTGGGAAATTAGAGGCAAGAGCACAGGGGCAAATGGCCCCCAGCAAGCCATGCCCAGGAGGGAGAGGCAGACAATCTGCTGCAGACTGTCTGCACACAGGAATGTACCATCCCACTTCACTGGAGCCCCACTGACGGCCTTTCTGGAGTCAGCTCGCTAAAACATGCTAAAGGCGAACGTGGCTCTGCCAAGAGCGACTGTGGAGGAGAGCTGCAGCACGGCTACGCTTTGTTTATTCAGAGAGTTGTCCTGCTGGTGGGAGGCCATCACCGATCTTGGTTTATTGCTCTTCCTACTACAAATTGTATTACATGGTAGTGAGATGTTAAACAATGTGAGACGACTAGAGATGCTTAACTCTGAAAGGTCAGGCAAAGGTCACATTTTTACATTACATATGCCTCATTCTCAGTCATTGTTTTACATAATTTAGCAGCTGCTTTCATCCAAAGCAAGTGATATAGGATGAAAAAGATACATAGATACAGCTATGGATTCTTAAGGGGTGAGAATGGAGTAGATTAAGTGCAGTAAAAGCAGCACAGGAAGCCTCGCTATATGGAGTCTACGGGTGGAAAACGTTGCTCCGTTATTACAGCTTTTGAGGACAAGGACACTGGTCATATGTATGTAAAGATATTCATACGTATTGCAGGACATTTAGAGCAGAGTGGCAGTAGTTATTTGTTCTCCAATGCATTCCTGTGCTGCACCATTGGTGTTTCACTACTGCAGGGGGGTCAGAGTGCAAGTGTAGCTGGAGCAGCACTCCTGGAGTAATTAGAGGTTAAGTGTCTTGCTCAAGGACACTTTGCCATTAGTTGCTGCAGGGAAACTTCGCAGGATGCCCTGCTATACCCTGCACACTCTGCTGTCACATTACTATGGCACGACTATGTGCATGCGTCTGCGCTGCTCATTATCTCCTGTTGAACCCCAGTTTCTAGCTATACGAGTAACTGGAATCAGTTACATTCACATGTAACTCATTTGTACCAGTGTGTGCATGTTGTGAAAGTGATGGATTATAATGCCATATTATAAAATGAGGAAGGTGCCCATCACATGATATTTTTATCTTATGTCCACACACATACATACATATAATGTCACGCACAAGACCATGTTCCATTCGATTGTTTGATAATCAGGCTGTTCATTACATGGGAGCAACCTGCAGCAATAGGATCAAGTTTCTTTCTTACATCTTCTTGTGTGCGCAAGATAATGGAATATCACCTCAAGGGGCTCTGAAAATTATACCACTTATTTAAGGTGGGGGTAAGAGTGTGCAAGCTCACTGTCCACACTGAAAGCCTACTGTATAACTATGTGCCATTAGTTGCCACAAACAAACTCTCAGGACACTGTCTTAAACGTACCCCCTGCTGTCATGCTCCCATCACGCAATATTTAGATCTGTGATGTGAAACTCACTCAAAAGCTCTCCCCCACCTCTCTGCCGTGTGCAGGACTTCCACCTGCTGTACGAGGAGGCGCGTTACTACCAGCTGACGCCCATGATCAAGGAGCTGGAGCGCTGGAAGCAGGAGCGCGAGCAGCGGCGGATGGCGCAGCCCTGCGACTGCCTGGTGGTGCGCGTCACCCCCGACCTGGGCGAGAGGATCGCCCTGAGCGGGGAGAAGGTCCTCATCGAGGAGATCTTCCCCGAAACCGGAGACGTCATGTGCAACTCAGTCAACGCCGGCTGGAACCAGGACCCAACGCACGTCATCCGCTTCCCCCTCAACGGCTACTGCCGGCTCAACTCCGTCCAGGTAACAAACCACTCCCTGTTTCTAATCCCATCTGCACGCTCCACATGTGTGAAGCTGACAGTTCATGCAAAACGCAAATCAAGTAGTTACTGAAACATCTGAGAACAATCAGCATAGTGATCATATTAGCAATTGGCGTAACTCATAACAATGTTGCCATCTTTGTTTTGTCCTGGTGGACATGCAAGTACCATCTGTCTCCGCTTGTGTGTCTGTGCGCCGCATGTTAGTGTTTTATGAGTGTCCTGCTGACAGCTCGGGATCACATTCAACAAATTCCTTTTCGTTTTGTACAAACTGAAATAGAGTATAATTGAGAGAGACGACAAATTGAAACGTCACCGCTGTAATGATAGCATGACACCATATGAGAGAAAAATATAATCCAGGTTCAACACAGTTTATGTTGTACCTAACTAATTTACTATGAAATATAATATAAGGTATTGTAGACTAATTTGGTGCCACAGGGCAGTTTTAAAACATTAATGATTTTATGAATTATAATTAGTGTCATTTTGTATGTTGATGCAGATGCCAAAGTCATTTTAGGAAGTTAGTACAATAATATTATACTGTGAGCTAAATATAAAGGAAAATGTTTAAGCATTGTGACAGTTTCAAATGATAGTCCAAGTAGACAAGTGACAGTTCTGAGCTTTAGGACGATCATATCGTGGGACTGAATCTTTGAACATGAGTTTTCTCTGTAGTTTGAAGGAAGGGAGGGAATGATAACTGTGCTTGAAGAGCTGATCTGAGTTTAGAGATTACAGAGCTGAGGTTTCACACCCACAGACCCAGGACAAGAAACAAAACAAAAAATAGAATAAATAAAAGCAGCACAAAAAACAGCAACAGAAAAACTTCAACACCTAAATGACCTCCAGTTAGAGTGAACAGACAATGTAGGCTTGAATAACAAGTACAGCGTAACACAACGCCAACTAATTCATAAGGTTTCCATCTGGATGGTAATCCACACTGTGTAATTCATGCATTTGTAATATGTGAATTACATAGCGCTGAATGGCTTCAGGTTAAGTTTTTCTTTTAATATAAAGTGTATTGTTGCCTTGAGGATAAAATATTTTCTGGACCAGGACAGGTAAAGGTAGATCTTTAAGATGCACAGGTCTCATTATGATTTTATAGTGAAATTTACAGTGAGACTGACGATGTGCATCTGTTAAAGTGTGGTTGTTGTTTTATGGACTCTATAAGTACAAGAGTTCAGATTCACACACACACACACACACACACACACAGAAACCCCACTAGGAGTCAGTCAACAAGATTTGTTGCTGTATGTACACTCAGCGTGTTGCCACAGTGGAGACTGGTTTATTTTTACATTTATTTATTTATTTGGCAAAAGGTTTTGCTGAGGAAGCAAACTGCTCTTTAAGACTTTCACAGACACTTTTTATGCACATTTTAAACACCTGGATGGCATTTGTGCTCTGGAACCGGCGCTCTGATCCCCCAGCTCCACTGTTGCTCCCGAGCCTTCGTCTTCTGCTGAGGAAGAGGAGAGCGTCTCCTCCTCATGCTCTCAGTCCACTTGGTCTCTGTCTGTTTGCAGATTTGATTTTTCGGGTCACCAGCTGGCACAAAGGCTGGACTTAACACTCACACTTTACACCTCCCAGCAAAGTGTGGACCTTTGTGCCGCGTTTTGCTACAACAGAGATAAAAGCCCGTCGTCACTAAGTGAGATAATAGCTGCTCTGATGGAGCTGCAGTCTGTTTGTCAAGAGATTACCGCGGCTAATAAAAGGTGTGCAGAGCGTGTGTAGGTGTAGCTCTTATGTGGCTGTAGCACACTGTGAAATCTGAGCCTGTCTGGTCTTTGTCATATGGGGCTGCTCATTATCTTTTATTGAAGCCAATAAGTTCATATAAACTAATATGTTACAGCAAATATGTTTGGAAGGAGTGAAGTAGCAATGAGTTACCATGTTTTTTTTTTAACATAATTAGGAAAAGTTGTCTATGATTGATTGCTAGCAAAATTGTTGATTCTGAGCACATGCCATCCATCTTATATATGATTTAGCTTTGATGTGGTTATTTTTGGGGACTGGTAGCATTGAACTCAGGTTGGGAAAAGATTGTGGTCGACGCCCCTCTCAAGAGTCTATGAATCTCTGGATATATTCCAGGTTATAATTATGTCGTCTGACATGTATAGAAGAAAGGACAGGATGGCTTTTCATTAAATTCACTACAGATGGTAAAGAAATCTGGTATCTGTATGACCGCCATTCGATTTGCTTCGCTCTTCAGACAGGTCCGTCTGACTGAGATGTACAATCTCTCCGCTTTAAGCAGAGTGCGTGGAGAGGCAGTGAAGACGTTAAAAACAACTTCAGAAAACTAGTTTTACAGTCGTGTTACCCGGAGAGGTCTGGGAGAGGGAGAACGGAAAGGGGGGGGAACATAACAACCTCACACCACAGGCTCGATATAACACACTTCAGCGCCCAAAGCTATGAAGCAGGCCAACACACAGAGGAGCCCGCACCCCCTCCAGCACCCTGCGAAGCCTCTCCCAGGCACGCTAGTGCACCCTGACACCTCCACCTCCCTCCTGCCAGAGCGAGAGACCTCCTCCGGGGAGGAGATCCGAGCAAGCGGGACAAAGCACGTGTGGACTGCGGCCATGTTTTCCTGCGAAATGAAGAAGAAGAGGAATGGAAAAGGGGAGGGGGGGGATGATATGCATAATTTACGCTTTACTCCTTTTTAAGACACAGCTCCTTTTTAAAAAAGACTCCAATATAACACCGCTCAAGGCAATTGAAATACACGTATTGCATTTTTTAATACCATACTTACAATTTCTCAAACAGCCTAAACCGGTTTGTACTTCTTTTATAGATTTTTAAATGACTTGCAATATAATTAATTGGCCGCATCAACTAACACAACATTTTCTCACTCTGTTTACAAGCGAGACTGGTTATGGAAAGTGAGGGCATCTGAGTAACTTGGACTGAGAGGAGTTTTCATTGTTTAGACAGAAAAACTGCTCAGAGAAAGAGGAGCCGGGTCCTCCAGGCTTCCTGTAAGCGATGCTGCCTTTTGTCTCACACAAGGCTGAGGTGGTGGCGTTAGCCCCGTTACTCCGTCTCATGTCGGCCCCTTTAAGAGACACAGATACACCAAAAATCTGCTTTTCTTGAAAAAAGAAGAAGAAAAAAGCGCAAACACACTCACACACACATATGCAAGCACAGTAGAGGGGCCCGGCTCATTGAGTCGATGTAGATGAGGACACGAGGAGCAGATGGAGGTGTTTTTTTGGTGTAAGGGGAGATTTTTCTAAACAACTTACTCATTCTGTCCTCTCTTATTGTTGCGTGAAGGTATGAGAAGGTTAGGAAAATAATCCTCCGTCTTAGCCGCCAGACAATGAGCCTGGATTTCAAGTGCTGGACCCCAACCCAGGGGAACACACTCTCAACAACCACACCCTGCCCACAGAGGAAGAGAGGGTGGAGGGGGATACTCTGTCTGGTATTTATGACAAGAACTAGATGGATGTGTGACAAATTTTCATTACGCACATTCATTGGTTTTACGGATAGCATGGCCTTTTGATATGCCTGGTTCGTAATTCCCTTTTATCCATTAATATATTAAGATAAACATCCCTAAAGTCACAAAAAATAGTGTAGTGTGAAACATCTCAATCGACTACTCTCATCGACATTCAAAGCAGTTCAAGGAGCTTGGGCAAATTCCTGATTTCGAGCGAAGGAAATTCTTGTAGTATCACAGGGTTAAAAATTTGTCCCCTTCATCCTCTTGTGTATTAAAATGTGAGAGAGTGGGAATAAACAGCTCCACTTCGGCGAGTGATTCTCCATGAAGTCATGAATGGAATTCGGGGGGAATAATGCGAACCACCTGCGCTGTGATGTAGATCCAGCGGAGAGAAACAGAGAGCAGCAGCACAGGCACTTAACGGAGGGAAAACATTTAGCCAAAGAGCCACAGAGGTGTACACACACGCGTCCCAGAGCTGGGGCCGGGCCTGCTGCTCCATACATCACCATGATGAAGCACTCGGATCAGACCGCAGCCAATCCGTCCTTCATCAATGTGACAGCGGAGGCAGTGGTAGTGCGGGGCCCCCCTGTGCCCCCGCTGCCCGGGCGGGGAACGCAACACGTCGCAACACTCTCTTACATGTCACACTGCCACTCCATCAATCCTGCGCCGCGTGGAAAGAGAAAGCACAGCTCATCAGAGCAGACAAGGCCACACAAACACCTCCGCTGTGCTCCTCGGTGGCAGAGGCAGACATTAACACCGCTGAGCTGAGGGTCCACTGTGCTGGAGAGCTGCGCCGCACACAGGGTGGATTAACCTGCTTAAGAATTAATGAGCAGGTGCGATAGAAATTATTCTAAAATAAAAAAAAATAGGCTTTTGTTGGATTCAGTTTTGGAAAGTGGATCATTCTTGGAGTGACTCTGAAGTGAGTCAGGAAATGTGGAAAGAAAGGAAAATTATTCAGATGACTCCAAAGTTTGTACACAGTTTAATGGAATCAATCAACTTAACATCGGTGGAAATTAATCCACTTTAGTGGATATAATTATGAATATGTCATGAAGTCATGAAATGGGCTGACGACCTGTCCAAGGTGTATTCCTCATATTTTGTGAACTGGATCCATGCTCCATCAGAGCCCCAAGACATATAAAGCGGGTAAAATGATGATGGATGGAGGATGGACATTTTTCAATCCTACACATAGCAGTTGTTATAGCTTATTTAACTACTCTTTACTACATGTTAAAATATAGTAGTAAATGAAAGTGATTAGAATTAATGACTGATTACATATACTTTAGAGGTTATATGTAGTCAGGAATGTAGTCAGGAAGCTACAGTTTAGTTCAGTTCAGTTTCAGCATCACATTTCAAAAGGTTTTGGTAACAAAATATAGATCTGCACACATGACTCTTGATGATATACGGTGTGAATGTGTAGGAGTAAAAGAAATGAAACTTGCCTCTGAAATGCAGCAGAGTTGAGCATTGAAGCAAAGACAAATGGAAATAACTTGACTTTAGGACATAGTTGTAGTATCATAAAGCCAGACCACAAACCACAGGTGTATCAGAAACATCCTTGTGTGAGTCAGAAAGTGTAAGATCGTGCATCCTCAGATGTTCACCTCTGTTCAGTCTGGTCAGATCTGTTGAAGCAGAGACGAAATCCTTAATACCTCTGCTCCATGTCGAGCTCAGTGGGCCTGCAGAGTGAGGCCGTTGGATCACTGCAATCACTTTACCTGAACTAAATGAGTGTGTGGATTCAAACTAGCTGGAGACATTTTGCGTGAAAGTGTCATTTTGTACCAATGAACTCAATCCACCAGACAACGTGCCGCAAATGCTCGGAGAATATATTATGCTGTCAAAGTGTTTTTGTCGCTTGTGATTCCTAAAAAAGCTGGCAGATGGCACAGAGTATTAGAAAGAGTTGGAGCTTTTTGTGCCAGATGCTTGTGATAAGCGGAGCATTGGATGCAGAGACTGCAGTCAGCGCTCCCTGTCACACATTAAAGACTCTGCATAGTTAAACAAAAGCGACCCCCTGAGTGCAGCGCCCATCACATGCCACTGTGTGTGTGTGTGTGTGTGTGTGTGTGTGTGTGTGTGTGTGTGTGTGTGTGTGTGTGTGTGTGTGTGTGTCACGCGTGTCAATCAACTCTGAGCCCTGTGCCATGAGGAGCAAGTGTCTTCCAGCGCCTCCGGAGAGGTGTGCGTGCGTGCACTCCGGTGGCCATCAATATTACATTGTGCTCTGATTTCCAGCCCTGAGACTCATCCACTTTGATTCCTGCCACCGTCGCTAGGTTGGAAATATATACGGCGCTGGGAGGGTAGAGCAGCGAGGCTGATATATCCCCTCGTCCTCCCCCGGTGCGACCCGAGATTGAGTGGCAGCTTGGCGAGACGGTTGTACGCTGAATGGCTTGTGCCTCTGTGTTTGTGTGTGTGTGTGTGTGTGTGTGTGTGTGTGTGTGTGTGTGTGTGTGTGTGTGTGTGTGTGTGTGTTTTCAGGGCAGATCCCTGTGCAGCCGAGTCGACCCTGTAACAGTGACAATGGTTTATTATGTTTGAGATGTACAGAGATCGCTAGGGATGAAGAGGGCGAGGAGATGCGCTCAGTTCAGCATCCTGCTTCGATCGCACAGGCAGGAAAAAGAGACGAAGGCAAAGTTATGAAGATCAGGGCAGAGCGACAAACTTCAGCAAAGTGTTGTCACTACCTTTGTTCTGCTGCTTTTTCATGCCCTGTTCGGAAATCCATAAGGATGGTGGGATCTCTCTCACACAGCTGGGAAGGTCATCTCAAGGCAATGCGTGAAAAAGGAGGAAAAAACATGCTAATTAGCTCTAATTTTGTTACACGCAAATCACTGTGCTTGGAATGAATCTATGACCACATGCAACTATTTTTGCTATGGTTTTGCTCAAGTTAGGCTGGAAAGTAAGCAGAGAAATCTGCAGAAGTTCAACACAAGCTCGGATCTGAAAGCCCGCAGTCACGAGCGTATTGTGCTGAACTCAGCCACCAGGACATGTGTTCGCCTTTTAAGGGGCTGCATTACTTTCTGTTGTCAGCTGGGATTGATTCCAGGACCCTGTCCTGTGGAGACTGAAACCTTTTGCTTGGATACGTCTTAATTCTTCAATGTATTGTTTATCTGCCCATGGCACTAATTCACTGTGTCAAACCCAATGTTGAGGTTTTTGTTATGGCTTCTTATAGTCATTACAGTGCTCTTGAATCAGTTACAGCTATCTATAATAATATCCTTGAGTCTTTTGTGTTGCCATGCATTAATGATAAAAGTGTTTTCAGACTATCTTTATTGATCAGGCCATTCTCCTCTGTGACCAAATTCATTGCCAAACATGACAGAGTCCCACATGCGTTAAGAGATGATGGGGAAAAATGCAATGTGATGCAATGATCAAAGAAGGCTATGTAATATCATTTCCATAATCGTTAGGCTCCTCCGTCGTCTGTCATGGATTTGGGAGTGTTTGATGCTTGGGCAGGTCTCTTAATTAGCCATCCTCACCATCAGCTGTCTGCCGCCCCTTCTGTCTCACAAATTACAGAGTTTGTCGTCGTCGTATGGCCAGAGGACAAAAAAGGAAAGGGGGGTGGGGGAAAAGGGGGGACTTTTCCAAGTGGTCCTTTCTGTTTACAAGCAGCACACACACTCTCGTTTTAATCAGGAAGCAGAGGGGAGGGGGGGGGGGTTGAGGATTTCAGGTCTGTTCAACAAGTCTGTGGGTGAGTATATGCGTTGCAATTTGCATTTAGAGCTTTACGTAGGTGCACGCGTCTCACGTCTCGCTGTGTTAGTGCGGTGTGTGAGTATTTAGCTGCACGTCTCTGTTGTGTTCATCTCCAGTCAGGGGAGGCTGTAGCCCCCTCGACTGCTGGAGGCCTAAACACCCCACTTTAGCCGTCCGACAGTGTCCTGGCTCCCGTAATTAGAGGGGTCATCCTTTGCCATGAGTACATGCGTCAGGGTGCTTGTGAGTGTGTGAGTGTGAAGAAAGCGATCTTTTTTGTGAAAACTTCTCTGGCTCTGTATCTGGCAGTTGGGGAGGGCGGGGGGGGGGGGGGGGTATCAGCCCTCGGCGAGACCTTTCATTTCCATGCGCTGCACGCTCCATTAAAAAGGACGGGGGAATAAGTAAATACACGGCACTCCTCGCACTGGGATTTAGATATGCTCCCTCCGAAAAAACAACATCCCACAAGAATTTCAGCAGATGAGGATAGAAAAGTGGTGCCGGGGTTCACGTGCGAGCTTATCGGTATTTGGACGACGTCTGTGTCGATGCCCACACTCCAGGGCTAACAAGCCTGCCCGTCTCCTGCTCCATCCCTGCAGCGGCAACACTTTGTCCTCACACAGATCACCCACAACCCCCCAATCCTCATTCCCCACACGTCGCTCCCTCTCTCTCCTCGCTCACGGACCTCACTTCTCCTCTCGGCCGAGCCTCATTACTCAAATTAGGAGCTCCAGTAATCACCACGCTGAGCCCCTTTAACACACCTCGCTCGCTCTCGCACTCTCCTCATCCCTTTGAGCTGATGCCCTCGGTTCGGTAGCCAGCCAGGCAGAGGCGGCATGAATATTGCAGAGGTGGTGTGATGTCGGAGTGCCCTCTGGTTTTATTCCATCGCTGCGTGCGATTGGAGGAGGGGGTGGTAATGACACAGGGTGTATGTTGATGAAGATCTGAGGTTGATTTAAGGATGGATGGTTAACTCACAACCTATCGAAGGCGTATTTATGTTTTCTGCTGCTAAGAAAATGCATTCATCTATCATACAACTTCCCTGCAATTCACGGAGGAAACGACACACAAAACAAATGTGCTTACATCTAAAGATAATTTAACATTTTGAGAAATGATCCTTGGTCAGAGAGCTAACTGTGGCAAACTGATTTCACCAAGTAAATGTCCCTTGATCAGCACAACTAAAAATGAGCACTTCTCGTGCAAACATAATTAAACTCTGTGCTATATTTTAAGTGGAAATATCACAATAAATGTAATCTGAAGGCACTTAACACAAACAGCAGGTCTGCACCATGCTCAGATGAGCACTCAGCAGCCAGTCTTTTAGCCTGCTAGCTTAGTGTGCTAGGAGCTGGGGCGAGTTACATAAGGCTTAAATATATACTTCCCCATACCCTAAAAAGTGTTCTGATATGTAGTTGGTATCTGATTGGATTGGCTGGTTGTCTTGTTAAGTTAATTGTCCATTGAAGAACAACATTTTTACCAGTGAAATCAAACTGTTATTGTAACTTGACATACAGTTTTCTTCACAAATAGGAATGTATGCTAAATGTAAGAATCACAGTGATATAAGTGTCAGCAATTACTCTTTGAAAATATATAACCTGATTCACGCCTCTAACAGCAGTGCTCCTCAGTTATCTTTAGCTCAGCGATGAACTGTGTGATCAATTCCTCTCTTTCTGTCTTTCTGTCTTTGCTCTCAGGTGCTGGAGCGTCTTTTCCAGAAAGGTTTCAGCGTGGCAGCGTCTTGTGGAGGCGGCGTGGACTCGTCCCAGTTCAGTGAGTACGTGTTGTGTCGTGAGGACCGGCGGAGTCTCTCCATCAACACCCCCATCAGGATAAAACAGGAACCCCTGGACTAGAGCGCTCCAGGAGAGGGACTTTCAAACCCCGGCCACCAACACTTCCCTCCATCTTCTCACACCATCTCCGCCCCTGCCCCCCACCCTGCCCTTGCAGAACCACAGCCCCTCCACTCCTTAACATACCTAAGTATTAGCAGAGGCTTGTTTACCTCACCGGCTCTGCAGAACTCTAAGGGGAATGTAGTACCAAACAAAGGAAAAAAAAACACAAAAAACATCAGCAGCAAAAGTTTTTGATTATGTTAAATAACGCCCAAAGAATCTGGGACTGTGATGAAAACAACAACAAAGACAAATGGACTCAACAGCAGCTCACTTGAACCATTTTAGCACAGTGACTGGTTGATTTTTTTTCCCCTCCTCTTCTTATGAGAAAAAGTTGCCCTGACCCATTTGGAGTGACACAACTGCCCTCTCCTTGAATCCCGATGAACTCGATGCCCACACACATACACACACACACGCACACACCTCACTCTTTGACCCCTCTTCCAGTGGCAGTGTGTCATCCACTTGTGTGTCTGTGCGAGGCCCACGTCTTGTCTGAGCAGTGCGGTATGGCCTGCTGCAGGGACCGGGAGGGTTTGGCAGACAGAACGCTGTTCAGGACGACCAGAAGAGGACATAATCCCACCACCCGCCCCCCCCTCAAAAAAAAGGCTCCGGATCTCCCCTGACCCCACGACCCCGTCCCACCGCACTCCGGAGGCCTCGGCACGGCGGCGGAGCATCGTTTGCCAAACTGATTGTTTATTACAATTTTCATTGTTGTTTCTAAAGTATGTTCTTCTTGCTCCTCTTGCTGTTCTTATCATGACATGGTGTAAACAATTATTATTAATAGGATTATTTTTAATGTCTCTTTTTTCCTTTCTCCAATATGAAGGATGTATGAACATTGTATTCATTAGGCTTTGGGAGCTTGTGAGGGAGCGTTTCTTGGCAGTAGCTGCAGAAACTCAGATGTCTGCGGGCTATGTGGCTAAAGCGATCTAGCTGGCAATGCATCCGGAGCCAGAAAAAGTCCCATTGTTCAAACAGGGATGGAGGAAAACCTGGATGTTTCCACATTGTTTATAGACAAATGTGTGGCACACATAAAAAAAGTGCTCCGAAATTCCTGCTTATTAGCTCTAAAACATATCAGGTCTGTGATCGGATTCTCTCTCTCGCAAGCACAAATGTGTCATTGTAGTTAGTACGAGGAAGTTGGTGAATTTGAAATGCAGGCTGAAGTTGCACAAACTCTTAAGTGTATTGCAGTTTTGTCGAGTTGAGAATGTTCAAGAGCTGACGACCAACACGGAGAGCCGACGTTTACCAGTACGTCTCGTCATCAGCAAGAGGTGTACTCTAAAAGCTTAATGTTTGACGGCACTTAAAGGTTTCCCATCGAGCTGCACCGACCTGTTCCCACCAAACGCTCGTTGGTACCCAGTGACCAGTGCCAAGTCAGGCTGTGTCTCCTCTCGTTTCTCGGGGAGACTTAGAAAATGAAAACACAGAAAACAGGCAGAACTCAGAACCAGTGTAGATACTTAAGGAAACAAGGTGCCCATTAAGTCACTCGTACAAACGTAGAGATGTCAACCCTTTTTACAGTTTTTAGCTCAAGAAGACACAATGCATTATTTAAAACTGTGCAACGGGCACCAAGTTGTTCCCAAGGGCCTTCACTCCTGACAGTTTTGTTGGGAACAACTCGCAGTACCTTCTGACCAAGTTTGAGAGATGCTCTTTGTTCCAATATTGTCACTTCTAAGCCAAGATTATTTCAATGGTTTTTCACATGTACTTGTATGTGTGGCAGAACCCAGAGTGAACTGTACTCCCAGCATCAGCGTATTATTCACAAAGAGGCGAGTGGGCGGCATTTACTCTATCCTGCTCTCATTCTTTTGGTCTTATTCTTAACATTTCTGGATCAAAGACAGAAACAAGAAAGGCCGAGTTTTCATGCTTTATATTTGTGTGTAACTTACAGATGCTGTTTCTTCCATTCCAAAAGACTGATAAAAAAAAGAAGGAGCCCATTCTGATCTTTGTGGGCTCTGGCAGTTGTTTGAGTTTAACTGGGGTTGATTTTTTTTTTTTTTTTTTGGTTTTGTTTTCTAAACTAGTTGTTCATTAAAAATGGGTGCTAGTTCTTCGGACCATGTCCTAATGTCTGCTCTCACTCTCTGGACGGGCCACTGATTAGAACAACACCAATGAGTGGGTGGAGATGGGCTCGGTGTGAGTGTAGCTCCCAGTCCAGCACTCTGCAGCCCTGGGGCTCCCTCTCACAATCAAGCCCATCTTTGTTGCGACCTGCCAGTGGCCTGCGCCTTTGCATCCAGTCGCCTCAAAGGGAATGGTCGACCAGGCCTTTCATGCGCCGAGGCATGTTGGGTGCTTCAAAGCGCTCCTCGCCCCCCTCTGCCTCCCCGAAGGCTCCCAGCTCAGCGGTGCCAGTAGAAACTCGAGTTGCACCCCCTGCTGCTGTGTCATCCCCATGCCCTGGTTTTCAGAACGCCCTCCGATGCTGTGGCTCGCTGGACCACACCGCAACAAACCAAACAAACTGATGAGTCAAAATCTGAACATACTGTACAGCCAGGCCACTTGACTCTGCTGCTGATCCCCACATCTTTGATCCAGTCGATATGAAGTGTGGCAACTCATCTGGGTTAGTCCTTAAGGAAACGGGTAAAGGAAGATCAATGTTGTACTAAAACCACACATCTGCAACAATTTCTTTTTTTTTTTCACGGAGGAAGGAAAGAAGGCATATTTTCTCAGTGATGTGGCATTTTGAAATAGCAGAATGGGCTTTAAGGAGCTTTGGGGTCATGCACATATGAGCGAAACCAGAAATGGCCATTATTCTTATTCTGTCTGCAATACCTAAGCCTGGGTTGCCCGAGTTCAGCTTTACGTACATGTAGGCAGGTTAACTGCAGCGCTGGACCGACTGGACAGGACTGGGAACTCCACGGACAGACGTGTTCACACATGCCACCATTTCAGATGAAGAACTGGTCAGTGTTTCAGCCACTCTGCGTGGCGTTCACTCCACCTCTGAGGCGGGTCAGTTGTACAGTTGTTGTATATTGAATTATCAGGACTCTGGGTTTTCCGGGACCCTCGTGTTTTTAAGAGACCTCTAAGTCCTCTTCACTAAAAGAATGAAAAGAATTCAAAGCATTACATTGTGTACATATGGATTAAGACATTTCAAAGGGTATCATAAGGTGCAAATGTATATTATTTAAAGTGTTTAAAACAATTAGACTGTGGTATTAAAGGGCATGTGTTCATTTACAGTGTCTCCATTTGACTTTTCTTGCATATTTGCGATAATAAAAGGATGTACTGTACATCTGCTTTGTGTCTCATTGCTCTTGCATTGTTCCATTTAACCCTAGAAAGACTTTGGCTCCGTTTTTTTCAGGCTGCTTTGACAAAGATGCTGCAAAGTCAGAGTTGAGTGTTCAGTTACTTAACAGACCTGACTCTGCCACTGTACCCAAGCGTGTGTGGACAAATTCACTCTAAAAAACGAGGGGAAGGTCAACTCCAGGGCTGTCTCCAGATCAGACGTCTGCAGCTCCAGAGGGAATGGGGAATAGGCCGAGATCTTGGAAAAACCAATATGCTCCCAAACCCCAATACTTTACACTGAGTTAAACAGTTTGGTCTTTTCAAAAATGCTTCTGCTTAATTAGCAGCAGAAACCTAGGGGGACTTTTCATAGTTGAGCAGCAGCGCTTGACTCAGTTTGTACTTAGCATGTGAAATGTTAGAAATGGAAATGAAGCCGGCTGAGGACTGTCTTGCAAAAACATAACAGCTTAATTTTTGCCTTTAAAAGGGTGAGAAAGGAACAAAGTGAAACATATTGCTTTGGCATTATGTCATTTTAGAATAAATTTCACATTTTTGTATTCCAGTTGAGGCGCCCGGTGGTCCTGCAGACATTTGTGCACTGCTCGAGAATAACCAAGAAACCGACAGTCAACCGCTGCTCAGTTTAGTAAACGGCTTGTTTATTCCTTTACAAAATAGGTACAAATACATAAGTATTGTTTTTTTTCACACAAACAGGAAATTTTAAAGATATGTACAAGAGTTTACCAAAAATAACATGGTTCTAATAAACACATAGTTTTGTAAACGATATTTACAAATCATCCTCGCCATTGAAATGTTATTTCCTCCATCTGTTTACATCAGTAATATTGACCTAATATTTTGGCTAAAAAGCTGTAGTACTGGTAGTAGTAGAAAGTCCTCCTGTGAAACCACCATAAACCATAGAAATCACTAATAAAATCATCTGAAATCATCACAATAGATATCGTTGTGCTTGTTTTTAAAACATGGTATTTTGGAGATAAAATTTACTAAAATGTGTAAAGCATAAAAGCCAATCAAAAAAAAAAGGAAAGGAAAATATATTAATTGTTAAAAATAAGTCTCTTTTGACCGAAGTTGGCAACACCATTTACTACTTAAAAGAGTCATTTCTTTGCTATAATACAGTGACAGCTTACAGTTGTCAGGTAAAATAGATATAAAAAGTGCTGTCCAAATGTACAATGCACAACAATTTTTTTCAAATGTCACCCATATTTAAATAAATTTCAATATGACAAGAAAAGCTGCATAGAGGCCAAGATATTCAGTTAAATAGAAAAAAAAGAACATAATGGACAAGATCACATAATACAATAAGGATTTTGAAAAAAAAAAAAGTAAATATGTGATGACAAGGCGACGTGATGTAATACGACACATTAAAAGAAAAATAAAACAGGCGTTTAAACCCAATCCTCTCTCCAGTCGGGAACATAAAGGCAGAGGCAAAAAAAAGGAATCGTTTTTAGACAGGAACCACCTGCTTCCTCCTGCAGTTTGACATCACATCTGGGATATTTCATCTAGGATCAAAATATAGACGAGTTTGAGTGCTGTGCGCGAGAGCGTTTTCTGGGCTGCCTTTGTCATCTTGGCCTTGACCGCCTGTACGAGGATACTCAACCAGTCAATCTGTTTTTTTTTTGTTTTTTTTAAAACCAGGATTTTTCAAATCTCTAGTTTTCTGCGTATACGCATTCATTTGTGTATTACCTTTGTCGCTGTGTATAATTGGTCTGAACAGATGGCAACAGTAGACAAACCAGAGAGGTGTTAGAAAAGAAACAAGTGTTAAATAAATATTGTTACAAGGTCAATATGCATTCTCGGGATGCTCCTCTCTGGTATTTGACTAGAGTCTCTTATACCTGTATATTTTATGTATTATCATTTTTTATAGTACATTTGCACTGTTTATGCCTTTCACATTGCTCGTTTACACCTAAAAACATAATGAATGCCAACTACTTTGCAATAAACTGATTCTGATTCGGAGGGAAAGACACTATATTGCCAAAAGTATTCACTCACGTGTGACATCCCAATCTTAATCCATAGGGTTTAATATGACCTCTTTGCATCTGTAACAGCTACAGTTTTTCTGGGAAGGCTTTCCACAGCCTTATGATGAAAATCAACATGTGACCTCACAAATAGACGTCTGGAAGAATGGCCAAAAATTCCCCCTAAACACACTCCTAGACCTCGGGAAAAGCCTCCCCAGAAGAGCTGAAGCTGTTGAATGGGAATGAGATGTCACTTAGATGTCCCTTATATGAGAGTCAAGGCAGGTGAGCGGAAACTTTTGGCAATATGGTGTGTTAAATATGAAATCTAAGTGTATACGTGTGGGCCAGGCCTCAGTCATAACCTCAGTGTGCGGGGGCTCGAGGAGTCTGCAGAGAGGACAGCGAGAGGAAGAGTCGTAGGAATGTCTGTTGATCCGAGGTTTCACCCTCCTCAGTCACTGTCCCTCACAAAATATTGACTCCTCCAAAACAAAAGATGCTGAATTTGCTCGAGTGGGTTTTTTTTTTTTTGTGTGACAGCTCACAACTTACAAACATCTAGCTATAAAAGACACTTTCACATTAATTGCTGATTAGAAAATAAAAAAAAACACTGATCAGGGTGACCAATCAGAAAAACGCTCTGTTCACTCGCAGAGCGCTCACTGGGAACTCTGCGTCTGACGACCAGAACTAACTGCCTAATTTCAACTCTTTCAAAGCACGTGGTTTTACAAAACATCAGATTTCATCATAAAGACACATGAGTTATTCCTTTTCTTACAAAGCTTACGTGTGATAAAAAATATACATGCTGTAAAATAATTCCAAAAGAACTATTTACACATACAGTGGAAGAAATCTAACGCGATGCTGTTATTTGGAATCGTAATGGTTCAGGATGAAGCCTCGACGCGAAGCCTCTTGTTCGTTGAGCTCAGCTAAACTACATTCGGTGAACTATGTTCGACATGTAGCTCCTGGAAAATATAGTGGGCTGCTCTGAGGTGTGGACAGACTCCTCATCACTGAAAATGACCCCTTACTCTGAGGAAGCTCACTGAAGCTACTGCTAGCGATGTGTGTGAGGCAAGTTCTGGTTGAGTCCTGCAACACAAACAAAAAAAAAAACATAACAGAAAAAACAAAAATAACACTTTGTTCCTTTAACTCCAACAGAAAGAATCTGATATGGCCTTTAAACTGAGTGATCTAACACCATGCTGTGAATCTAAACAGAGAAGACGTGGAACGACATGGGAGTTTTATTTTTGTACTTTTTTTCTTTCCTTCTCTCTGCATCTCTTTCTGTCCCTCTCATCTCATTAAAAGCTACATTTCACGTCACTACAGTACATATGGAGACACAGAGCTGAAACGTTAGACCTGATCTGAAGGCACGTTGCTGGGAAAGAAGAGAAGGAGGAGGAGGAGGAGGGGGAGGAGGAGGAGGTTGAGGTGGGCGCAGAGCGGACCAGAGGTTACTTGAGTAGGGCACGGTAGAGGAGGAGGGAGTGGGCGGTCTCTCTCTCCTGCTCCATGTAGAAAATTAAGTCCCTGAGGTTGACGCGAGTGATGCGCTGCCGCGTGTACTGGCGCGATGAGGTGGACGGGGTGGAAGAGCTGGCCAGGGAGCCCGCCGTGCTGCCCGAAACCTGCAGACAAGGGAGAGGTCAGGAGGTGAGACACGCAAGAGGAGAGACCTCACGTTTTAGGATTTACATGAGACATGAAACAGGAACAAAGTGGAGTCGGCAGAACACCCAGGGAGCTCCGTGGCCGGTGATGATTCCAGCGGACTGAACTCCATCATCTCATCCACAGACTGCACATCAAAACGCGTTTAAACACTATTTGTGTCGCTGTAAAGACACAACCTCTGCTGTGATTTTTTGCTATATTAATAAATGGGAATTAATTGGCTTACAGGACCCCAGCCATGTTTAATTAATTACACTTTGTCAGAAACTTTTAAAACATAATTACAGAGACCGATAGCAGGCCTCATCACCCTCTGTGACTGACTGACACAGCACGATGTTAGAGACAAACAAGACATGGAAAAGCAAGAGATCGACAACTTCACAACAGGCAGTAATAATCCTTCCAGGTCCACATGTTTATCCTGATATCAGCTCGTACAAACAGTCAGTTGAAAATGAAGAAACCAACACTGAAATCCTAAATCACGGTCTTTGACAACGGACCATTTCTCACACCGTCTGCCATCATCACACGACAACTGAAGATACGACTGCGAAAAAGTCAAAATCCGCAAAAGTGAAAAGACATGGGAAACTGCAGCGACAAGGCTGTTATTAGAGGCTTTGCAGCAGATATTAGATTACAATCTGAACAGTTGTGTGTCTGTGTGAAAGTGAGGGAGAGAGAGAGGGAGAGAACTGAGGCCTGCGTTACTGATTTGAGGACGGCGTCTGTGCCCTATCCTTGACAAAGCTGTTGACGACAGCATTGTTAAACTGCTCCGTCTCCGTCTCGGCCTTCACTTTTACAAGTCTGTCTTTTTCGATTGATATGAAACCCAGAGATGAAAGTCTTCTTCACCCCGTCCTCTAGCTGCTGTGGGTCTTTATAGGTTTTAAGGCAAAAAAAAAAAAAAAAAAGAAAAAAGGAAAAAAAAGACCTTTCCTCTGATGTAGCGCTGGCTGAAATGGTCAACACCAATTCCAGCAGTTCTGTTGCCTCTGGAATCGCCAGTTTAAGCTATAGCAGCAAGCAAATATTGTTTCTGAGACTGTGTTTTTGTGCAATCTGTGCAACTGTGTGCTGCGCTCGGTTCCAACATTCTTGTCTTGTCTTTTGTTACAGAACATCTATAATTGCTTAACAAAGACGTACTGTGCTCATGTGTACAGTCAAAGAATAAACAAGTGTTTGGTGCAACTGCAATCTGCACTCTTAGCTCCCGCATAAAGCCATGGAAAGACTATATATCTATGTAGTTTATAATCTATATTTTACCCCCTCCTCACTGGAATAGGGCGGAGGGAGATTGATTGCATGTGATTACAGTAATTGCACGTGACATGAGCCTTCTTTGCTTTTTCTTTAATTCAGGAATGTGCCATCGAGATATACATCAAAGCAACGTGGTGCGGTTTCGTTTTTGTCAAAAGACCAGACTAGACTTTGCCGCACACAACTGGACCCACCAAATCTCTTACATGCAGCTTTAGACAGAAAAAAGAAATAAATAAATCTCATGTATGTAACCTCCATAAGAAAGTAAACACTCAATGATTACCAAAACCCAGGCCAGTACAGCTCTTTTCAGGGCAATCAGGCTTGGAGGCTGAAACACAAAATACGTCAAACAACACAGTCCATCCATAAAGAGCATTCTTCTTTCGGCATCCTTCAGTCTGTCTGTGAACAATTTTCAAACCCCTCCTTTGTTGAAGGTCACTGACAGTGACATTTCTCCTCAAACAAGGCCGTAAAAACTAGAACCTCAGCAGCGGTGTCATCACGGTGATGAGCTGGCATGGACTCGCTGGACCCGACATATAGGAAGGAATCACAACCTCCTCCCCCTTACGCAATATATTCACTTAACAAGGCTCATTGTGAAAATAATAGGACATTCAACTTATAAGCTACACATTGGAAACGGAACAATAAAGAGCCTCTGAATCATTTCATGTTTTGATAGCCTTGACTGCTCATCAGTCATTTCAGCAATCAGCTTCAAGCCAAAGCACAAGTTCACAGAAGTGCCAGCAGAGCTGTGAACTAATAATCTCTTTCTGTCCAGATACAAAATTCTTCCAAGACATGCAGATGATGAGATTGATTCCCTTCGCTTTTCCAAAAACTGTGGAGGAATTCTGAAAGCAATCAGTGGGCAGGAGGAAATATTCTGGTTTCAGCGTTGAAACTGCCAACGTGCTTGATATTAATCAATAGCAGCCACCATCACGGCTGCACCAGGTCAAACTGTGCCAAGTTGGTTTCCGTTTTCATTGCCAGACACACTCGATGGACCATGTCTGGAGTGAGCTCAAAGGGACAGTTTGTGTCAGTGTTTTAAACAACAAGGACTAGATGTTGAGCAAAAATACTAAAAATAGTCTACAAAACTGTGACTGTCAGACCCTTCCCGCAATCTTTGTACCCAACGGTATCTCAGCACATATGGGGCAAAGGCAGGGAGTACACCTTTCATGCCAGTCCATCGCACAACCAAGGGCACATACATTATTCACTCTCACACCAAGGGGCAATTTAGAGCCTCCGATTGACTTAAACATGCACGTTTCTGGACTGAGGGTGGAAACTGGAGTACAGAGAACGCCCACACAGACACAGGGAGAAGATGTAAACTCCACAAGGGCCTTCGGTCTGACCAGGAGTCGAACCTGGGTCCTTCTTGCTATGGGGCAAATCCACCAATACGCAGTGTTTCTCCAGTGGTAAACAATAAATTGAATAATGTAAAAACTGTGCACAGCTTCAAATTTCCTCAATGTGAGAAATACCTTGGAGTGGGAGGTCTGCCACATTGCGATGATGCACAAACTGAGTAACAGCAAGTTTAAGAGTATCATTAAGTGCATTCATGCATCAAGTTGTCGTAAATGTGGGATATTCAGTTAAAATTTGAATTATTATGCTCTTAATCAGAGTTTTATTGACACTATTCTTCGAGGTTTTACGTTTTCCACGTCAGAGAAATTCTTGTCATTTTGTCTCCACTGAGGCAAAAGATCGTTGTCTCCATGGAGCACAAATAGCTCAGAAGTTCCCTGTCTCACTCTGTTTCCCACGTCCCATAAATGAAGTAATTGTAGCTGAATGGCAAACACATTGACAGTATCAATAGTAAGGAATGTTGCGGGCTCCGAGCATGTATACACCTCCAATTAAGAAAAATAATCCCTCGTGCAGAGCATGAATGAGATCAAAAAGATGCACTAACAACATCCAGATCTTCAGGTGCTGCAGAGCAGACTTTTTTTCCCTCTCTCCTCAGCTAGCTGAGCACAAAGCTGATAAAACCACTGGCAACATGCTCCGACAGCAAGGGAAACTACAATTTTACTTTGTGTACTGTATGGCTCTTTACATCACCCTGGATATGAGTAGATTTTCCCCTCTTAATGAACAATGTTGCTGACATAGATCTGAGCTGACGTCTCACCCCGAAACAGAGCCCTTGTTGTTTGTATTTGATCCAGGAAAAACGAGAACGATAAAAAGGGGGAGTGTATACAGAGGCTGATACAAATCAAGAGACGCATTTACATTTGGAAATGAGAAACACTGGGAAACAAACCCAGCAAGTGCCCACTTGAGCCCAGGCAGAGAGAAATAAGACAGACATCTCAGTCAGAAACACCCTCTCACAATTACATTGATTGCACCACTCTGTAAACACACAGTACAGACAGGCCTTAATTGCAAACATATGATGGGTATGAATTTACAAGAACCAAACCAAAGTCCCTCCAGCATCCACCCCCTCATACTTGTCTTTGTGTACACTGTATGACGGTGCTTTTTCTCAAGTTTCTCTTACACTCCCTGACCCCAGGACGCCACATGATGAGAGATGGTAGCCAGGCCACTTTCACCACCGACTTCAAACTGCAACTTACCCCACGGTTTCAGGACTGCACCCCAACCAGTGTCGGGCCGGGGGAAAAAAAAAACCTTATTTGGCAAAGTGTTTGTAAGTACGTGGGGCTCTGTTTGTTTGTTTGTTTTGAGTTTGGTGCCAAATCGCTCTAAATGTCAAGCATCTTGAGAAAATATAAGCACTTTGAATACAGATGAACTGGATTTACATTACTGGGCGGGTTTGTTCCATCAGTTTCCTATCAACTTTCCTATCGACTTCAGGACTGTACATACCCTGCACCCTGCAGATGCCCATCTACATCACACGCAACATAACGTCATAACTCCATCACAGGGCAATGCAGAGTCACTTCAGTGCACATTTTTGAGCTATTGGAGCAAGATGGAGCTCCCTGAGAAAACCCAGGCACACACTGGAACATGTTAACACCAAACACCTACTATTTACCAAGGTACTACCTCCCCTGTCTTTGAGAGTTGATTCTACATTTTGGAAAATAAATTACATGATCATGTAACACACAAAACAAGAAAAAAAAAGTTAATTAATACATTATAGAGAAAAGGAGCTGGGGCAGGTTTCCACTTGAGGAGAATGAATAGAGGTTCTAGTGATCAGTTCAGAGGGGGAAAGACAAGACATGCCAAAACAAACACAAACAAATCTATATAATCATATAGGAAAAGAGAGAGATTATGGAAACAAAATGGCTTTTGGATATTCAGTCCAGTGATAAACACAAAGAAATAAATAGTGTAGAAATATTTTGACAAACCAGTGCCAGTTTACATGGTCTGTTAATAATGTTTTGGCTGGGGCTGATGTTAGATTCCCAGCCTGAAGTACTCTCCCAGTCTGGCTCTGGTCTGCAGCCAGTCGTGACATATTGAGGTGCAAACGGGCACGTGCGGCTACGGGGTCAGCAGACCATCACTTTGAGGGAGCGACCCAAAAGAGGAGTGACCCTAATCAGGTCAATCCGAGCCGCCCACATGTGAACGATGGGCCTGCCTGCTGCCATGCCAATTACTGCCACTCAGGAGCGCGGCCGGCGACGGGGCCACAGATTTCACCAATCAAAGCCATCCATCCACCTGGACGGACGGCTGCCTAGCCACAGGCAGCCGGTTGCTGGAGCGGTGCCACGGCAGCACTGGTTGAGGCACACGGCGAGCGCAGACGGACATGGCTGCTCAGGTAGTGTGCCACCGCCATCCAGAATGTCTCCCAACCCTAGAGGGACAGGGGGGCGGCCATAAGTGATCCAAATGCAGGCAGAAAGGTCAGCGCTTGTCCAGGAATCCACTGCGGGGCAGCGTCTCCTCTCGCCTCCGTCTTTACACGCCCTCCACCGTGCCAGCAGCCCCAAACACCGGGATGTTGTCGCCGGTATCCATGGAGACGGAGCTCTCTCGCCGGCACGCGCGGCAAAACATTGTAGAGGGGAGATGGGAGGGGCAGACACGGACATTAAGCAAAGCAGATGGCTGAGTGTCAGTTAAAAAGGAGAGCGAGGCATCAACAACCACGCTCTCCCTGTCGCCAGCAATTACGCGGTAATTGTGTCTGAAATTCAATGAAAAACAAAATGGCAGGCGTCGTAAGGTCAGGGCGGATGAAAAGAAAGTGAGAAGAGGAGGAGGGAGCGCAGGAGAGCCGAGGCACAGAGGGAGCGAGGAGAGAGCCAAAGTGAAAAGTCTCAAAATCAGCTTGGCCAAGAAAGATCCATCAGGCAAAAAACAGCATCTGTCATTTTATCTGTGATGGGCGCTCGGAGGCATTATGTCATATGACATATCCATCGTACAGAGCGCGCAGGGATACTTCGATACATCTCTTCAGACATTTGACTTGTTTGGAGCAGGGGACAGAGAGAAAAACAGAGGAAGAGAGAGAGAGAGAGCAAGAGAGAGAGAGAGAGTGGTGGATAAAATCTGTAGGTGAGAGGAAGAGGAGGAGAAGAGGAAAAAGAAGTCTGTCTGTAATGAGGCCTCTTCGCTGACTCTGGTCTTCAGCCACATTGCGTTGACATACACGACAATGTGCCAATGGGCCAGACACATTATTTTACACCATTTCACCCTTCCATGGTTTTGCACACGCGCACGCACACACAGACACACACACACACACACAGACAGACAGACACGCACACACACACATGTTCATGTACCCAGGAGCAGAAAAGAGAGAGTCCGGGCATGCTTGTGTAGCTGGCAATTAGCATAAAAAGTATCTGGAAAACAATAACAGAAAATAGATGACAGATGAAAACTAAAAGCAGAAACACAGGGCAAATTACACCCAAACTCATAGTCACTGGTGATGGCAACTCTGAGTCATTTTGCAGACGGGGGACTCATCTGGATCACTCGCTAAACTGAAACAATTCCTTTGAGTCCGTTGAGTCACTTGAGTCAGAAGCTTTCACCAACCGGAGGTGGGAAGAGGGCGAACCTATCATAGCAGTGCTGGAGCAGATGTGGAGACGATTAGAAGACTGTAAACTACATTTTTCTCTATTCCCTATTATCATATGGAGAAACAGAATCAGTCGGTACAGCATGGAGCTGGGTTCTCCTGAAGTCCCCTGCGGGAACTTCTCTGGGGGATTAATAAAGTTTCTCTGTCCATCAGCCTGTGGTTTCATGAATAAAGAGCTGACACAAAAAAACAATTTTATGGATCTTTTTTTTGATCTCCAAAACATATTGCATTCTTGCTCGGCCCACACTGCACCCGTCTACCGAATTTGGTAAAGATCTAGTGAGCAATCTTTGAAGCCTTTTATCAACAAATCCTTCTGGAGAAGTTAATCTACTTAGCCGCTACTACTATGAGCGAGCAACATCCTTGAATTCAACTGAGGCAAATGCTACTTCAGCGGCTAAAAGTGCATTAAATGCCTCAGTGCTGCATGTTTACAACAGTCATATGTGTATTCGTTTGGCAGTTTTAGCATTGTATCCATCATTACATGCA
Source organism: Karalla daura (assembly GCA_029224185.1). NCBI lineage: Eukaryota > Metazoa > Chordata > Actinopteri > Chaetodontiformes > Leiognathidae > Karalla > Karalla daura. The sequence continues at coordinate 16,172,449 of CM055190.1, forward strand.
GCTCACCTGACACTGCGGGACCATCCAAGACTCGTACCAATGATCAAAAATATCCGTAAAATATTACTTAAATGTATGACTAATCTATGAACGATGCATTTTGAACCTCTGAATGCGTCAATGAATGGGACGCCATGTTTAACCGCCACCGCCAGAGAGAGAAATAGAAGATCAAAGCTCAGCCCTTGTCCAGCCTATGTAGACCATAGGAGACTAAGAATAGTGCCGCTTTTGCTAAATTTACGTTTAATTAATAATATATATCCTGACCCCCCCCCTCCCCGACTATTTCTGACTCCCTGCTTTTGACTCGGAGCTCTGGATTGTGCAGCGGCAGCAGCGATGCTTGTAGGTGTCTTGAGGAATTTACATTCAGCCCTTTATTGTCTGCTAAGGGGAGAGGGGGTGGGGACAGGAGCGGTGCAGGGGTTCTTGCTGATCTGTGGCTTTGAACCCTGAGTGGCACCTGTGCCTTGATGCTGGAGCCAATATTGGATTTGGCCCAGGTCGCACCTCAGGGCGGTGGGTTAATGGCCCACTTTGCCAGGCACACAGAGCTGCTCGGCCCCGCACTGGCCAACCTGCTGCCTCAGCACTCCGCTGCTCACAGCCAAAGTTGCAGACTGCACGTTTAGACAACACACAAACACACACACCGGCACACACACACGCACACATATACTGTATGCGCTGGCATGCGACGACACCCCGGCTAACACATTGTGCTAGCTAAAACTGGTGGAAAAAACAATGCTCAGCATTCATGTTGAAGGGATAAAGACTAGCCCCATGTTGGTGGAGAAACAGATAAGCTGTTCATGATGCAACATTTCTCTTTTGTTGTTATTACTTTGATGCTGAAAAATCTGTTTAAACACTGATGTCTGTGCTTCAGGCAAGGAGGACATATATAGCACAACAGAGACAGACTGTTGACAAGCTAAACAAAGAAGTGAAGCAAAAGCTGAACCAGGTGGTGCTTGTGTTTTTTTTTTTTGTATTTTAGCATTGAAGACGTGGTGGAAATTAACAGCAAGCGCCACTCTACATTGCGAGGGATCGTCTGCTAGGGCCCTGGCCACTGTGGGACCTCGCCAGCTATGTTTGTAGGTACTTAAGTCCGCCTGATGGGTTTCCCCCTCATGAGGGGCGTCTGCCTGACAAAACCGGTCTACGTGATGTTGGATGGAAGGACTCACTGGTTTGCAGACTGGCTGAGGGCCTGCCTGACTCACTGCCTGCCTGATTTGCTGACTGACTGGCTGCCTGGTTGACTGACCGTGCGCCAGGGAGCAAAGCTTTCCCACATGTTCCCTTCCACGACGCATTTCGGCTGGGGAGCGCAGCCTCGTCCCCTTCGCTGTGTTTACAGTGTGGAACCCAGCCGTGGGAGTGCAGCCCTGCTTCGTCTCCGCACTCGGCCCGAAACGCCTCTCCTACGGCCGCCATTAATCAGCAACAGAGACTTTCTCTCCCTCCTCTCTCGCCTCTCCCTTTTCTCGTTCCTCTACGCCCACAGACATGCTGGATGAGGCCATTTTGAAAGAGTTAACAGATGTCGGCTGATTTGCCCGGGGCTTTCTGACATTGCCCGAGTGATGTATTTGATGTGGAGTTTATTCAGCTCTAATAAACGTATAAAGAATTAGAATAATAATTCACAGATGTACAAACCCAGATTATATGCCGGAGCCTCTCTTTGAAGCAAGACAAGGCAGCCAAGATTAACAGAACCAGGGGAAAGGATGAAAAGGTTTTTGGTTCAGCCCACTGATAATCAGAGGGGTCAGGATGGACTAATACCATAGCTTTATGTGCCTGCGCTGACACAGACGGCCTTTGTTCCTTCACAGGTTCTGTGTCTGTGAAGGGGCTAAACAGAGGGCTGTAATTGTCACCGTGCTTTTCTGAAAGATGGAGCCGAACACATTTGCTGCATCTGTTTTTTTTTCTCTTTCTCGTCTCACACGTGCTTTTGTTAATTTGTCATTTTGTGTACAGCAGGAAAAAATACGGGGAAAATATAAAAGGATAGGAATGAGGTCTAGCATTCTGATCACGGCGAAAAAAATGAGGGAATTACTTTCAAAACAAACAACTTCCATTTGCTTCACAGCTAAAGAACAACAAATCTCAAAAATGGCCAGTTGCAGAGCATCTTAATACCCACATAAACCATAAAAACAGCTACACAGCTCCATGGCAATGCATAGCAACCGTGCAGAATTTCAGTCAAGGAGAAAGAAGGCAAAAAAACACCTTATTACTTCTAACTCCTGCAAGCCATTTTGGTCTCCAAAGGTTTTAGAGCGCCGCAGGCCATGTGTCTGCAGTGTTTCGGGAAATGACTTGCCTTCGCACGAACACTGCTATGTTCTGCAGCACTGCTGCCCCCAGCATCCCCGCTCAATTTCTGTTTAACCCCTTCCTGCCTTCCCTCACACTGACTCACTGCAACAGAGAGCTCACACCCAGCACAATACTGTCACATTGTTCAGCCTCCCACAAACCAAGGCAAATCAGACCAGCTTTTTCACGAGCTCACACATTAACTCCACGTCTCATTTGGTTACTTAAGCATGTGATGGCTCTTAATAAACATGGTGCAGGAGAGGCGTAAGGTTATATGGGGCAGAGGAAGACGGAGCAAAAAGCCCCTTCACCGTTCCACTTGATCTACTACAATGTGCGACACAGTTTGCACACTTGAGTGTGTATCAACGGTGGATTAAATCTGCAAACTCGTTGACACAACACATAATTAAAACATCTTGCTCGAGGTCAGGAATTTTCTAATTAGTAGTGTACTGACAAAGCTGCAATTCCATCGCCCTGAGTTTCAAAGTCCACAGGTTACTGCTAAGATGAAAGCTGACCCTGGAGCACAATTCTGCAGGGCTGCTCATACAATTCCTCAGAAGACAGTCACAGGGTCACCAAGCTAAACAGTGTGCTGCACCCGGAACCTCGCTCCCAAACAAAGAACTTCAAACTTTCCTGCCTGGAAACACAGTTCTAGCTTTTTTTCTTTCTTCCCCCCCCCCTCTCGCTCTCTTTCTTTCAACCTGAGAGAAACTTCAGATCGTGCGAGGGCACCCAGAAGAGGAAACCATAACGTTGTTTTTAAATCTGTTTAATTAAAACGTTCTAAGCCCGGCTAGATGAACAACTTGTTTAATAGCACAAAAGCTCTCTCACTGTAGCTGGCTCTTCGCAGCTTATGTTACAGCAGCAACATAAAGCATAGAGGGAATACAAGTTACGTACTCATTGTTAGCATCTGAGACACTGCGAGGAAATCCACACAAAATAAGAAAAGCGCATCAGCTGTACGCCTAATGTGACAGTGTTCTGGGTGACTATTTTTGTTCCTGTGATGAAAAATCACAAGCCTCTATCTGCATCTTTGCTCCGTTGTTGTCTATGGTGGGAGCGACGCAGAAAGCGGTAAGAGCCTGATAACCTGGACAATTACGGCAGGCCAAGTATCTTTGGCTGCATGAAGTATCAGAAGTAGAACTTTTTCAACATTAAATATTCAAGGCGTTTCATATATAAAATGAACCCAATTAGAGTTAAAATAGGAGAAGTGTAATGAGTCTCAAGTCAGAATGCTTGTCTTCAGAACTGTTCACTAATGAGCCCTTGTTGGTTTTCCAGACTTTACTTTCAATGGTGTGGCACTGTCATTTCTGCCGGTTTTTAATTTTTAATTCAAGTTGAATGAGAGGGTGGTGACTGAGTTAATAATCTAGGCACTGGGGTGTTTTGCAGCCGATGGATAGCTCGGAGAAGTTGCCAAATGAGGCTTGTGGTCCGCCCTTTGATGTCTTTGCGAAACGTTCCAAATAGGAAGAACCAGTTAACAAAAGCTTATCAGTTCAGAGTGGTATCGAACTGAAATGACCACACTAAGGGGAACGCATCCTGCAAATGGCCTAATTAGGGAAAAGAGCAGGCTAGCATGGCGCTGGAAGAAGAAGAAGAAGAAGAGAAAAAAACACACTGGATCTGAGCACTAACAGACACTGACTCGAGAATGAGACAAGAGACCAAAAGGCAGCACGAGGGATCCCGCCGCTCCGCAGACACGTGGCGTATGCCGAACTGTCAGTCTTCGCATAAATCCGCGTACGAGCAGTGAGACACTCCACTTACAAGAAAAGGGAGCGCACCAAGGGGCCACTGCAGAAATGCAGATAGAGATTAGAGAGCACATTTACGGTGGAGGTTCACACTACAAAATGGTCCTTGATCTCAAATTGACATAAATGGGGCCATTTTTGACATCATTTAGCCATCACAGGCTCAGTTCTAGCACCGCTGTCAATGGTCCCCATGCACCTGATGTGACGCCTGCTAAGTACGAGAGGCAGGGAAACGGCTGTCTGAAGAGCAGGTCTGATTAAAATCCAAGCCCTACTGGGGAAAGAGTGGAGTTTCATGTTTTATATAGATGGCCCAGAAAGATGAACCGAAACTTTACTGGAGGATTTTTCTCCTTTCTTTCCTAGTGCTTCTGTGAACATTCATGACCCCTCGTGACACTGTTATTCATCCAACAAGCTGTCAGGGCGAGAGGGAAATGAGTGTTTCAGAAATAAATGTTTCCTTTACCATTTTGGGTATTTGAATATATCAATTCAACTTTTAATATAAATTTACTAGTTGAGCTACAGCTGCCACTAGTTCCGCTGGCAACCACGAGGAAGGCCTGTTACTGTCACTACACAATATATTATTATATTATACCACGGAAAATAATACACTGTCGGCGTGAAGTGTGGGTGGCTCGGAGGGTAATGATGGCAGGCAGCATCACAAAATTTGGACTCAGTCAGGGAGTTCCTCATTACAGTTTTCCTGGCACTTTCCTGGAGGCCTCATTCCTCCCATCAGGTTCCTCTTCCACGGGCCCAGAAGGCTTCCTTCCTACCTGCACAGCATTTTGGCAACCTGCTTTATTATGCCGCATACAACAGCATCATTTTCCTGGCAGCTGTGTGTGCGAGAGAATGTGTGTATGTGTATAGCGCTTATCTACATATTGACTTGGTTTAAATCCACACCCTTGTCTGCCATAATAATTACATATCTTGTAAAAGGAAGTACTCAATTCTTCCTGCACCTGAGGCGGGCAGCTACAGGAGTTGCCCATCGGCGCCCAGCAAACACACCTCCGGCGCTGCCTCGTATCCAAACAGCTTCAGCGTACACCCAAAGCCATTGCCTTCCATGGTGTAATGGCGGCTCTCTGTTACACTCGCGCTGAAAGGAAAGTGCCAATGCAAGCACTGCAAAATGCGTTGCAGGAACAAAGAAGTTGGGATAGGTCGCACAGGTAATAAAGACAGCAGGGGCCTGGTTTATAGTTGTCAACGACTCAGACCACACACACACACACACACACACACACACATAGTAACACACTAACACACCACGATACACACAAACACAAACTCGAAACAAAGCCGTGGTGTGTAGTGACACAGTGCGCCCCGGGAAATGTGTTTACATTTTGCGGGTCTGTGGACCTTGTTGTGAGTGTGTATATATAAGAATCACTCCAAAAAAAAAATCACGCAGGTCTTTTGCAGCCAAACCACATCTACTGCTCTGGAAAAGCCATAACATGTAATCAGAACAGGGATGCGGGTGATAGAGGCCACATCCAGCTATTCACAACTCTCCCCAAAGTTCTATCAGTGGAGGGCGTTCATTAGTCCAACAAATACATAATTTATACAATCTAAAATATACATGTGATCATAAATCTTAACGGGAATGAGAGACGCAGAAACACTGAGGTTCACTGGTGATGCCAATTCTTTGTTTCGGGGGCAAGCGGATATAGGTCAAGTGGAGGGCATGTTGGTCTGGCCAGACCAGAACCAAACCTGGGGATCCACTGTTTATCTCTCAGACTGCAGAAACCTTCTTTGTCCTCCCCTGTTGATAGTTTTCCACAGTGAGCAATGGTCACATAAAAGCTGTAAACTAGTGTTTAATTATGTCAAATATGCAGAAAAGCATCATATGTGGAGGTTTATGGACATGTAGGGGAGACATGAGGTAACGCACCATGGAGACTGAGACAACAATGAGACAACACTGGGAGCATTCACGGGAACACAAACAATCATCTAAAACAGCATCATCGCCAATAGCCTTTCTTTTCTTTCTCCCCATTCTGGACTGATAACGTTCATCTGCATGGTGATGTCTCAATTCTGCTGAGATTATTTGTCAAAAACGCCTGAATTTCACAGTTAATTGGCCTCCCTAATTAGCACAGGATGTCGAATTCCCATTGCAGTCAGTGTGCTAAATGGTAAAGCTTTAGAAAGTGGATGCCATTCCTTTTCTTTAGAGCAGAGACAGAGAGAGAGAGAGAGAGAGAGAGGGAGAGAGAGAGAGAGAGAGAGAGAGAGAGACTCCCAGTGCAAGCCGAGCTACACTGTACATTACACACTCAATGATCGATTCTAAATCTTAATTAGGGAAACGACAAACAAGAAAGGAGATTTAATGAACTGTGTACCTTGTCAAACAGCTGGCAGATTATATTTATTGAGATATATGTTAAATTTAATGATTCGGGCAATTAACTGTAGAACCCTTTGCGATCTCTGAGGGACATAAAGGGGCCAGGGAGGCGAGCACCGGGGCCACAGACCTAATGGAAAGCAGCTGACAAATATTTGTCATCCTCTGAGTGCTGATTCAGGCATCAGAGGCTCGAAAAAAAAAAACCTTGCACATTGGGAGCGCAGATGTCATACAATGCTTTTCTCCCCTGCTTGCTTCACACCAAGTCATTTACGGTGCTGGCTTACACTTCCCTGACGCAGTGATCAGAGATGTTTCTGGCACGCTCTGCTTTGCTGGCACCTCGTCCCATTTAATGATCCGAGATGTTCCACAAAAACAATACAGAAACATAACAAAGGATATCTAAAAGTGGGCACAGTCCTTATTATCAGTGCCTTTTTTTTCCATGCCCATCCATTTCTAACTTTTTTTTCTAAATTGGTCAAATGGAAAGCAGTGAAAAGCGAGGAAAAAAAAAAAAATTAAGCCGAGCCGAAAAGTGCGACTTGGATTTAATATTTTATAATTGCCAAGGGACATTCTAAGATCAATGAATTTTTGCCCGGGACGCACATCAGAAAGAGATGTACTTCAGTCTTTTTAGGGAACATTGGTCTATTTAATTCCAGTGTCTGATGCATGTGAAATATGCCTTCCATGGCCTCCTTCTTCTTCCCCAGGCACTGCTGCAGGCAGACATTACCACTTTTAATGGGCCGCCATGAGAAGAGGCAAGTCAGCCAATAACCCATCCTCGCTAATGGATCGCCTTGTTTGTTCTCTCTCACCATTTTCTAAAGCTAATTTTAGATGTTCTGTTTTTTCCTTTAAAAGAAAAAATAGAGGACGATGTTTTTCACAACAATATTTTCATCCAAAACAATGAAATTAACTGTCGTTAGACTGAAGGACGGTTAAAAATGGCTCTGTGCGAGCAATTCTTTCAGATGCGGCGTGGCTTTCTAGTCGAGTGGCTGGTAGTTGGTCGAGTTTACGAGGGGTAGCTCAAGTGGAAATGGAAGCCAAAACCGGGGCCTCTCTTAGCAGGAGGCTATGAGACAAATGAGCTTCTGGCCCCTGCACAAAGAAGCTTGCAGGGGAATAATAGAGGCAGTTTACATTGGTATTTTTCTAGGGGTGTTAGGTGTTAGGACACATATTGTCATGTCAATACCTGCTGACTGTCAGACCCCAATGTTGCAATGTTGTATCAGATCAAATCTTACTTACGAGTAAACTGTGAACAATACAGACAGAAAAACAGAGAAAAAGACGATGTAAACAGCCTGTGATGAGCTGGGATTTAGTTTAGTTTGAAGCAGAGAGCAGCTGCTTACAGGACGCATAATACTCACTTCCACAATGAAAAGTCCTGAATCAGATTCTGCAAACTCAAGCTCCTCTCTATGTTGGCATTTTTGCCATCTAGTTGTACTATTCTGCCGACTCCATACATATTACCACCTCTCCTCCGCCCTCCTTGGCATTCCTCTGCCCCCCTACCAGCACCTAATGAAAGATATTTTCCAGCCTTTTCTCCTTCCTTTCCTCAGGCTCAAACCTTGACAGCTGACAATGGAGCTGACATGAAACTTTAAGTCAAAGGAAAACAAACTTAAACACACAGCGACAAGGAAACGCTTTGCTCCCTGGTAATGCTACGGCGCTGCTACAGCACAAAGCAATCAGGGTTAAATCTAACAGCGTCGCAGGAGGTCCTACAAAAAAAAAAAAAAAAACAACAGTAAGTCACACAACGACACAGGAGTTTCTTAAGTGAGCCATAACAGAAAGAAGTCTCCGGGTTCTCCAGGGCTCTACCATGTAACTTTCAGAGGCTCCGTGTTGACAACTTCATTAGCAGACGCCTGCGTGCAACAACTCTCAAGTCGTTCAAAAGCAGCATCACACGTTAAGTGTAGGAATTAGAGGGCCCGCGTTTGCCTTCTCCTCCAGGATGCAGGAGGCAACGCGCAAGCAGGCGAGCGCAGCGACTGAGGCGTTTTCTCTGCCGATCCCTGAGTGGCGAAGGCGTAGGACGAGGAGAGTGGGTTTGCACAGCGCTGTATAGCACAGCATGGGGCCCAGGATGTTAGGCTGTCCCCACGTCCCTGGCCGGCAGGCTAGCTAGAGAGCCAGCCATTATCGGCTCGCCTCCGTAGCAGCGAGGCGGAGAGGGGGGAAAAGAGGCAGCAAATTTCATTCTTCAGAAATTTAATTATATCAAGATTAACAAGGGAGGTAATTAATTTCTTTAAGATGGGTATCTTTTAAGTGCCCGGGGCTCAACTTTGTTGTCAAAACTGTATATTTAACCATTATTTCAGGGCAAAGTTTTAAAGGCAGAAACGAGGGGGGGTGATCACTACTTTGCCATGAATATGGATATATAGGCCGCCCTTATCTAAATAGCATGACTACTGTGTTAACAATAATGTGTACATTTATGTGCATGGATAAATATATGGTAGGTTTAGGAATTTTCAAGAACAGTTGGCGTCAACTGCACTTGAATAATTGTATTCATTCCTAATCAGAATACATTTTATTTACCTACAATCACTACGCTCACACACTTTAGTTGCAAAGCTCAAGGTTGGAAGCACAGAACACAGTGTGGACCACAAGGCCATCCAAAACATTAAATCTGCCCTTCAACAGCACAAATACAAACTATCTTTTTCAGGGGGGAATTTAGAGAGGGAGAGAGGAGGTGTGACGCTCTCGCATGAGTCAAATAGAGTTTTCATCAAATTCTCTGCAACATCAGGATGATGAAATTACAAGACAGAGAGAAAGAAAATGTCTAAAAACCTGTCCCCAAGAGCCAATAACAGAGCATACTGTATATCCCATTTAGCTATCTCCAAACACTGTCAAAGGCGTCAAGATGCACCCAAAACATTTCCTTAGAAAAAATGCCAAACGTTGTGTTTTTGGTGCTTGGAGCGTAATATTTTTATTCTAATGTGAGATTTATTGCTGTGATGCAGATATCGTCTAAAACTGAACACAAGCGGCTTTGATTATATACATTTTTTATTTATTTTGGATGAATCGTTGTAAAAATAAGTCTATGAATTGAGATTTCTTCATATGTCAACATTAATGTAAAACATACTGTGTAATCAAATGCCACACTAAAGTACACTTTGCATGAATGAAGATGCAGATAAAAGCTGGCAGGTTGTGTACTGTATATTAAACAGAAAACAGTAGCTGTGTCAACATCATTCTCTACTTATTTCGACTCATGTGCACAAAGTAAGATATCCAAAAAGGAAATTACAGTCAGTAAATGTGTTGATTAGATTTTCTTATTTCATTTTATTGTTCTGTTCTATTGAATCTGTGCTATTGTGATATGTAGCTGAGGTTTCATTCTGTCTCTATTCCAATGTGGGACTACGTGTGCGTGCATAAATGCGTTGCACATAATTGAAGAAAAAAGGCAAACATATGTCTTTTTTCATACTAACGATATGAGTGTATTTTAAACGCTTTAACCCACAGTCCACAGTGCAAAAACCACTGGTGGGCACCACTGTGCTCTACACTGTGCAGGGGAGAGGAAAGTTGGCAAAGTGCACTGTGTTAAAGCTCTAAGAACACATGGCATCCAGCCAAGGAGCCCCTGTAACCATTCCGAAGACTCAACTCTTGTCTCCTTTGTGTCTTCGCTGGAAATGCAGAATTGCCTTGAGATGTAGAGTCAAACTAATGTTACAATCTTCTTGACATTATGAAACCAATAGCAGCCTCTTTGTGCCCTCTTTAATCATATTTATGTAGTATGTAGAGAGGAGGAACCCACACAGGAATCCTTCTGCTTCATTACTGCCTGATACAAGTCATACTAAAGTCACTACATCCTGCTTCAGATCCCACCCTAACTCACCCCTAGCAAAATAAATGCAATGGCTAATCGAGGGTTAATATAACAGTAACATACCCCATGGATTTAAAATAAAAGGATCCATATATTTTAGAGCGAGCGAGTGGAGCTACACATGTTCAGGAAAACTTGAAAAGATCATGTTAGCTGTCTCGTTCCACTAAAAAACATAGATGTGGATCGGAGGAGGAATGCTGTGGCGGAGGGAACAGTAGTGAGCGCTGTACACTCACATTATAGCCACTTCACCTAATGGGCCGGCGAGCGGGCTCGGCTTTAACCAAATACTATTCCCAACAGACTGTGAGCAGAGGAGAGAGAAAAGATGGAGGGGAGGAGGGACGGGAAGGAGGAGCGTGTGTCCCCTCTGCCAGCGTTCATTTGGCCTGTCTCCTTCTTAACCAAACAGTCTGGTTGGTCCGAGTCCTCCGAGTCCTCACCCCCTCCACTCCTCCAGCTCCGGAACTCACATGCTCTACGAGTTTCCTGTTTGTCTGGTTGAAGACCTGGCCGCTTCACTCCCAGGCGGCACACACTGGGAGCGACGCGGCAAGAGGAGGAGGAGGCGGAGAAGACGGCGAAGAAAAGCACAAGAGAGAAGGACAGAGGGGAGGTTGGCGGGGAGAAGGCAAAGGGAGAGACACTGGAACACTCCCGAGTTGGGATTGATTTACTTCATTAACCGAGATTACAAGTTTAACTTACAAACCAGAGGTCAAAATTTCTCATTAACAAGGGGACCGTGGAGAACCTCAGGGCTTGGAGACCACTCTTATTACTGACTACACATTTCAATCTGTCTTTGATGTTCCATGTCTGCCTTTCTACCCCCTCTTTCCCCCTCCTATTTTTTGGCAGCGAGGTTGATTTTAATTGTAGCTATAGAACAGAGCATAGTTTGCCTGTAAGCCAGCCTCCACATCTGTAGTGAGTGCAGCTTTAGTGATATTGGGTGCAGTCCATAGCTCGGGGCTACTTTTAATGGTCCCCCCCCCCCCTCCCTCCTTCATTGGAGACTCAGATTGTTTTCCACGTGATTCCTGTTAATTTAGCTGGAGGAAAGGGCATCAGTTTTCCTTGTGCTTTTTCCCCCTCTCTCCCCATGCCTCTCACTCTATTGCCTCACTCCTTCTTTCTGATCTATAGCCTCAAAGAAAGAAGGTGAAATGAATTCAAATGGAAAAATAGACTGTGCTCACTATTAAATCGCTCGCCTACCTTTGTCCCTTGCATTGCGCCTGGTCGAGACAGATACGAACAAGGCAGCGTGGCTGCACAAGCCGAGGCAATTTAGCTGCTATTGTCGCCTTTACGTCAACAAACAAAGCGCTTCCTTTGATGTGATAAATGGCCTCAGTGGCTGGATGATAACTACGAGCTCGTAAATGTGTCAAGGATGTTTCAAAGCTCTGAGCATGTTCAGCACTGCGAGACATTGTGCGTCGAGGCACATTTCACATCGCAGAACCTTTAATGCCAACCTTAGATGTGCTGAGGAGTCTCTATCTGTCTTTCATAAGCCGGCAACACAGGAGCCAAGTCTTGTTTAGCCGAGATGCACCAAATAGGAGGAGAGGAAATCATAACAGGCGGAAATCAATGACGGGGAAATGAAAGAGCAAAGTGTTCGAATAATGCGGAATGTGTGAAAGGACAGAAATTGGAGGGTGTGATGGAATAATCATCTGTGAATACAGCTCTATTTGACAGTCTGTCTTCTATTTCCAATTCAGCGAGCTAAAATCCATATCTCTTCTGAACACAAATACTAACATGGCCATAGAGGAGCAAAGGCCTGGAACGTCATATACATGCTGCCAATTCCGTTCAGTTGAGTAGATCCTAATAATTAAGGTGCAAAATGAGAGAAAATAAGCTAAGCACAGCGCCGGGTGTTTAATTTTGCACATATTTCCTATAGATGTATGTAAATTATTGATGCCTCGTAAGGAAACATACAGCAGGAATTAAGATATTCCTTTTCACCAGCTCTAGACTCTTTAAAGCAGGCAGTATTAGTGTCTCCAGGCTAATGTTTTGAGGGCAATTGAGCCTTTTCCACATTACCCTCCTCCACCAGCTGCCCTTTGTCCCCACACTTCATCCCTCCACCTTCTTCAAGGCAGCTCACCCTTGACTTTTGTGCTGAACTTCAAAAGCTTGTGTGTGCTGATTGGAGGGTTAGGGCTGAGGGATGGGGACTACAGAGCTAAGGGGTGGAGGGAGGAGGGTGGGGGGGGGTAATATGTGGTGTGTGTGCCTGGTCGGCCCCTGCCTGTGCAGTGACCCACCACTGGGGCCACAGCAGGCCCTCTTCCAGCCGGCCGGCCAGCAGCCTCAGCCATTGGCTGCTTGGAACTAATCCACCCTGCGGAGCCCTGTAAGGCCCCCTTTGTTCCCTCCTGCAGACTAGATCAGGATGGAGACAGACACTCCAGTCTTGACTGGCTATCAGTTTCACAGCCCGTGGCGATCCACATCCAGGCACAGGCCCAAGCTCGGCCGAGCCACCATCAAATTAAAGGTGGGTGAATAGTGGTGGGTGGTGGGGGTTGGAATGGGTGATGGTGGAAGGGGGAGGAGGGAGCAAAATTGTGTCACCTGAATTCCGTCACAGTTTGAACATGGTGAAAAGGTGGTCTGATGAGGAAAAGACCAAGCAGGAGGGAAGGAATATTGAAGGAGAGGATTTCAACAGGAGCTCTGCCTCTCGGTGAACAGAGCAGGATCTGAACAAGGCCATTATCTGGCTCCTAATTTGAACTCTGGCACAGCACTGAAGGGCTGCCTTTGTCTGGGATTAATGCGGAAAGCTCAGGATGCGATGTCAGAGGGAAATAATCAGCACGGGCCCTTCATAACGTTGGCTGCTTGTGCTCCTGGCCAGGGCCCCCCGGCTCATTTCTGTGGAGATGAAATCTATGACAAGCCCCTCAGTGAAGCTGAGAGCAGGCAACAGTCCAGTAACACCCACAGGCCTCGAGGCATCCTGTGACCCCCTTAGAAAAGTCACATTCACTTTGCTCTGGAGAAGGGAAAGAGAAGGCTGCAGGCGCTTCCAGCCCATGTGAAATGAAGAAATGTGAGGAGGTGAAAACGAAGTGAAAATAAGTTAAGATTCCTCCTCCGCCCCCTCTGCAATCACTCCAGAGGATGGACACGCTGCAACTTCACTTCATTATGTCCCTCTAATTAAACATGAACAGAACATTCAAAAAATGGGATAAAATAGAAACAACTCTGGCATAATGTATATTCATGTTTAGGTTGTATAACTGCATTTGGGAAAACCAGTTTGAGAGAGCAGCTTTTTTTTTTTGAAAGCGGCAGAAGGTCGCGGGCTAATACCCATCAGGGTAAAACATTCTGAAAGAGGTTGGCACTGCACTCAAGGACCAGAAGTAATGCTTTTATTTTGTTATTTATGCTTTTTTACCGGGTGCATTATTATGCTCCTCGGCAGCATATTGCTGCTAAGCGAAGGATGTGAAGATGCAACTCGATAAGCAGGTTATTTAAATGACCAATTGACATTCAAAATTCAGTCCTATTTTAGATTCATCATATTTACAAATGAATATGTGGAATTTAAATGGTCGCCCTGTTGCCTGAAGGAAAATGTGACTTAGTACAGCAACTGTGCATGACTTCATGCATGACCCTGTGCCGGAGAAATACGATGCTCAAGCCGTTGCTTATGGAGCCTCAGCGAGGGGACAATACTTCATAACAGCGCAGTTCAGCTTAATTATGAACAGACGAGGCAAGTCACGTGGGCGTATGTCACCACGCTGCCTGCAACACACACAGATATTTCCTAGCATCTATGTCACATTCAACTTCACTTGCTGGGAGTGGGTTATTAGACAGAGGCCTACACTTCTGAACAGGTTAAGCATGAAAAGGGTGTTTGGTATTAAGACCAAAATGGCTCTCAAATGGCCGCGGGGGGAAGGAAAGGCCAAAAAAAGAACCTCGTCTACAAAACAAACCCACCCCCTGGTGCTTCCAGAAAGGTATTGGCTCATGACTCTAATCGGGGAGATTTCAGATTTGTTCATCTTCATCCAGATTGGAGAAGAATGAACAAGAGAACAATGGTTCAGAGGGCTGCTCACTGCGTTGCCAACCCACCAGTGCACTTCACAGCTCCCTCGGCAGCACACAACCTCAGTTTAGGATACACGCAATCAGCACAATGAGGATGTCAAACAGGGGGTGGATTAGCATTCACACCTAAACATGAAACTAATTGAAGGCAATGCAAGATGCCATTCTTTCCCGGGATCCCTGCTGGGTCGAATGGATGGTAAAAATATCAGAAATCAGGATCATGAAAACCTGTTAAGTGTCTCGTCACCACAACTCCAGAGAAGTCTTTAAGCCTTTGAATATACCATTACAGTATATCATCATTTTTTCATCGAAATCCACGTCTTTTCTGTTATTAACCTTTCTCAATTCATATTTGGATTTGTAGCTTTTGCTTTGCCTTTTCTGCTTACTCTTAATTCCTACTTGAGTCGAATAATCCTTATAATCGCTAATATAAAACTATCAACCACATTTTAGTCACCTATCTATCGCCAGCGGTACTGGAGCACGCGAAAAAACACAGACACAAAGAAAACACAATTCACCTTTCATCAACATAGTGTTCACCTGGGCAAACGTGTAATAACACAGTTTTCTACATGACAACTGGAAGTCGCACAGAGAGGAAACTGGTGGAGTGGTAGGGGTCACACTCCCTCAGGGGTTTTTTTATTTCCAATCTCCACATTTATGTTTTCTTATTAATTCTGACCTCTTGACTGCATTTCAAGCACGGTTAAACTTTTAAATGTTCCTATTTTACGTCCTCTGACCAAAGGATTTTTTTGTGTGTTTGTGGGCCACAGCGGTAAAAGGAAAAGGCTCTGTAAGAACACCTTTCACCAAAATTACCCACTTGTTATTCTATCAGTGGTGACTAAATAGGTTACAGGGACTGCGTCTATACAGACAAAATAAACAATTGATTTTTTTCTTTTTTGAAGAAGAAGAAATGAGCAGTACAACACTGGTTGGCCGACTGCACTGCGGTACTAATCTTCTTCCTGCATTGGGAAAATATGGTGCTGAGATGTGCTGTTGGACACTGATATATAAGAACTAATGGCAACAGCTATTAGGCAGAGAACTAAAACTGGCAGAAACAGAGAGGTATGCAAGTATTCCAGACATAGAGGATGGTCCTAAATTATCGGGGTCCTGGAAGCTCTTTCAGATTCAGATTTCGTGTTTATAATATCAGAATATTTATTACCGCTAAATACCAAGTTTCTGCCTTCAACAAACCTTGACCGACAGACACATGAAAGGTTTGGAGCGATGGATCTGCTAACAACCTGCCGTCTCGTAACCACAGCATGGTAATTAGATTCAGAGCAGAGAACGAGCCGCATTGAACAAAAAAAAAACTTGTCTCAAACCACTATCTGACCAGCAGCTGGAGCCGGGGCTTCGCTGCATCACCTGCAGTTATGGATTATGTCTTATTCACCATCTTCCTGATACATATTCTGTGACTCATTTTTTTTCATTTCTGAATATTCAGCAACCGCTATGTTTCAACTTATCAGTCAGAGAAAGAAAAATTACCATTGAAAGACGTCTACATAAAAAAAATCTGTTGCACAAGTGCTACGGCTATGCATGTGGTTGATAGTGGTTGGTAACAGCCCTCAGGTGAAGTCCGGTTCTTACCTCTGTCCCTGATGGTGTGGCCCCCGGTGAATCCACTTTGCGTTTTTTGCGGGGTCCGATGGCGGCTAGTGCTGTAAGGTTGGCGTCTCGCTGCCTCATCTGCGCCAGCTCCTGTTGCTGCATCTGGACAACACGACAAAAGAAAGACAGAAAGTGAAATTCACCGTGCTATTATGTAAAGTCGAGTACTGTATCCCAAGCATCTGTTTGAGCATCTAGACACACAATGTCAATATGCAAAAATGGACAAATTCAAGTACATTACAGCTGAACATAATCCAGTAATTTCCTATGACAGAAAACTGCCCTAAATCTTCTGTTTACTTTGCAACACTGATGTTCCCCTCCCTTCCCCAAGACACACTGTTTCTGCTCTTCATATGTTCAGCACGCAAACAAAACAAAACACTGTGACCTGAGCACTCCGGTTGCAGATTTGAGGATCATAAGCAATCAAAACCATCACATTTTAGAGTGCTGTAAGAATGGAGATAAAAATAAAAACAATTCAAAGGCATAAAGAAGAGACAAGCCTCCTGTGTGGAGCGTGAGCCCTCCTGAGCCTGACAAAATGGAAGCCCCATGATCCCCATTGTGATTTTTTTGTGGTTTGTGATGTATAGAAGGGGGATATCGTGGGGGAGGCGCTGCCCCAGGTAATGTCATGTCTACCTGCAGGGCTAAAGGGGGGAACCCAGAATGGCTGCGAGCTGCCCTTTCCATTGGTCGGATGTGTGAGCGCTTTGGGCCATGGCACAGAGGGTGTCGGCGCTCCCTCCAACATGCAAACAAATTACACACACACACGCACGCACGCACACATGCACGCACACACACGTGCCTATCAATCTTGGCCACAGCACAGGGAATGCCTACCCACCAGCCTGCCTGCGTGCCTGCCCGCTGGGGGAGAGAGGCCTGGGTTGAAACGAACAGGGACAATCAATGTGCGCTTTCATGTCTTTCGTGTTTTTTAATGTTATCTCTCAGCATGTGTTCACCGGGCGCTGGTGTTTGTGTGAGGCATGCGTGTTGTCTGATCAGGGGAAAATTTCATGTTACTTTCAGATGGCGCTGTGCAAAAAGGTTGCTTTGGTGTATAAAGTCTGATCTAAAATGTGCATGCGGTTGCCTCTGATTTTCTCCGAAAACCCCGATGGCAAGGCATGCCCTTTAGGGTGTTGCCACTTCACATTTAGCACGGCAGAACTGTTGAAAGATTCAAACACGCTGACAACACAAAGTAGGGGAAATAATAGCAACAGCAGCAGCGGCAGCAGCTGCAGAAACCAGCTGAGTATCTAAACCTTATTTATTTGTCCGTTTAGAAACACACATACTTATAGTCCCGACAGTATGGTCAAGCACGGGGAGCGATGCCAGGCTGACAATCAGGCTCTGAATGCTATGCAAAGGGCAGACCGACGGGATAATGGAGACAGAAACTGTGGATTGCGTCTGGAGCAGGCAAACAGGCTGGAAAATATTATCGTTATTGCTTTTGTCCACTTGGCATATGTAGCATTATCAATGCTAACCTTATTAAGCTTTGCCACAAACAACAGACAAATCTCTCAAGGCATGACCTTAAAGAATCCCGCTGCTGGGAGAGAGTGGAGGAGCAGAGGAGAGGAAAAAAGCGAGAGAGAGAGAGAGAGAGAGAGAGAGAGAGAGAGAAAGAGAGAGAGAGGCTGAGAGACAGAGGTCCACTATCTCACTGATGGCACCAGGATGCCGGCATCTCTGCCTGGCAGTTGGCACCAGGCATGGGCTCCCAGCGCCCACAGCAACTGCCTGCATTTTCAGATTTATGACTGTATGATAAATTAAGACTTCATTTTACCATCTGCAACCCTGCAGTCTGCGTTTCCCGTCAATAAAGTGCCCGCCATGACACAGGGAGACTGATTTCTGATTTCAATCTGGTGCCGCTTCGCAGAGTCTACCTTCCTTTAATGGCTGCCAACTGACATTAGCCAGAGTTGGGACGCACTCTGATGGATTTGTTTTCTTATGCACAACGCAGAAGTTCACGAATGCTGGGGAGCACCAGTAGCAGTGGCTATGAAGGAATGTGGGAAGATGGTGCCTTTTAAACATGCTCTGGTGCTAGGACCGTTGAAGTAACCTGTCCCACTTTGTGTCGGTTCTGGTCAAGTCATCAGTCACAGACATTTAGTCGAGCATGTCGTCTGTTTGGAAAAGGATTTGACGAGTTTGCACATGTCACGCATATTTTTTTAATTCATCCCTGTACATTGTTTTGAGAGACTAATCAAATGCATGACAACGATAATCTCCTTTTACTTTCCAGGCTAACCTGTAGTCAAACCATAGTTGCAGTCTCCAACCAAACCTTGCAAAGGTCACAACAGAGATTTGCCTCAGATTGGAAGTATAACCAGCTGGCAGGACGAATACATTTGCCAGGTCCGATCAATGGCGCCTCGAAAATATCTGCTGTTCCAAAGTCACGTAAATACCAGTGCTTCCAGTCCGCCCGCATGCCCTTTCAGAGCAGGGAACTGGAACTTGTAAAGTCAAATTATTAACAAAGGTCAGGAGATGTAGAACATTTTCGAGATGGACGACAAAATCAATCGACAGTTTGGTTAAAAGGAGGTTTTAGTCTTGATGCAAAAGTGCCATAAATCTCTGGTCAGTATGGGGAAATGAGGGTGTAAACAAACCAACACCAATATATTCATATTTACCAGAGAGGTTTAAGTGCAAGGGTTTACAAGTAAATGCATACGAGTTAACTGATGGCGCAATGGGCAAGTGCAAACTTGCTCTAAATCTGATATTAATCAGATCGCAAACCTTTACACATGACATTTCTCAGAATCGCTCCTTATCTGATCTGAAAGGTTGATGAGAGCTAAAAATACACTTGGATTAAGTTTCCACACTGCTCGGTCTAAAAGCTTTCCTCTGACAACAAATAGGATCAATCAATGTTTTACGATAGCAAAAAATGAGAATTATAATATGACAATAACGCACAAAAAAAACCCCAAAATATGATCTTTCTTTCTACACGCTGGAAAAATCAAGACTCTGGATATCAAGTTAGATGCAGTTGTCTGATTATTCGTGTCATGGGGTTATGTCCGGGAAGATTCTTCCAAAATAATATTCAAATAAGACTGAGACCTCTAGTTTTGGGGCACTGGAAGTTAATATTTATCAGGAGCGTAGACGGCTGGTTTGACACACAGTGGCTGAATCGGTGCAGCTGGAGCCAACAAACTCAAACGTGAGACTCAGTAAAACAATATAATACAAGACTGGTAATTTCATTATTAATAAAAACGACGAAACGTGTTAGCAAATGCAAATTATGTCCATCGCATTTTAAGATTTGTATCAAAATATATAGACATGTCTCAGTATAATTCAGTCTTTATTTACCCATTACCATAGGTTTAGGCAGTTTGGATGAAATCCACTGATTTTTATGACCACACACTAAACATTTGATGGCCTTTAAGTAAGGGCAGGTTTTAGTTTTATTGTTATTTATGTTTATACAAATACATTCAGCAGGAAAAACTGACAGAAAACCCAGTTTGGCTCAAATGCATCGTCCCAAAATAACAACATCCATTTGTTTTCCTGACTGTTGAGTCTTTTTAGCGAACCGCTTGCCTCGTCGTGTTTTTAACATCACACTCCAAAGCCTTTAATAGATCTGTAAAACTGTCCATCAAGACCTAAATAAGAAATAACATGACTTTTTCTGCGCACCGAAGAAAGAGCCGTACGTTTCCTTATGATGCAAAAAAGTCCAAAATGCGGCAAGTGCCTCAGAGCGTTCTTATACGCTTGGAGAGAGGGGGGAGGGGAGGGCGAGGGGGGGGCTGAGCTGCAGGAGCCATGATGGCCAACCTGCCATTCTCCATCTCTGCTGTTTTTAACAAAGGCTTTTCTCTCCATCCTCCCTCGCTCCCTCCCTCCCCCTGGCCTGAGGGGCTGCTCGCGGCCCCCCAGACGCTTACAGACAGATGTCCTTGGTAGAGCAGAACACGCTCTGCTTGACGTCACAAGCAGCTACGGGGCTGTGAAGGAAGCTAAAGGGCTGTCTGCCCTGCAAAGGCTGCAGCATAAAAGCCAGACCAAGGGTTTCTGTGCTGGTCTGCCTCTCACCCTCCCCCTGGAAAGCTCTGGTCCAACAGGACACAGCGGGGAGCTCCTCAGTATAGAGACCTAACATATGCCACTTTTGGTGAATGCTTCTTTTTGCCCTAAAGAGCTTTGCTAGAGTGTACACATTTTGAACAAAGCTAGGTGGCTCCGGTGGGAATCAATCACTCATCACGGGTCTAACCTTTGCACAGCTACAGATTGAGCTACAAAGGAGAATGGAAAGTGTTTATTGTGGAGAGATTTTCAAGAATTAATCTGCATCTAAATGAGAAATTAGCTGATTTTCAGTAAAACAAGGATATGATCTACCGTAGTTGATGGTAGTATAAGAAATAAACTAGAATGTGCAGTAGATTTATCAAAGATCTGCCGAACTGAATCCTTCATTTCAGTCATATTTGCATAATAGTGTCTGGGCAGATGTTAGATAGCGTATTAGCGAGGCCTAGCTGGGTCAGCTGCGGTCGAAAATTCACTGTTTGATCAGCAGCATTGGAGGAGATTTGTGCAGATTGGTTGTTATTGTTTACAGCCACGCAATGAAAATAACAACCATTCATATATTTAAAGAAAATCTGTTCATCAAACACACACAGAAAGATTCAATTCACGTGCTTAAATATTTCACGACATTCGTGCCACACATATCTGATTTGTCAAATAAAAATGTCAAATACTGGTTTTAAATGCTGCCGTGCAAGATAATGCAGATTGTTTCCAGTGTTTCCCCTATGCACATACGTGTGTAGACATTTTTCCATACAGTATGTGTTTTATGCATTTCTGTAATCCATGGATCTCATTCACCTGACACCCACATGGCCGACATTACATGAACATCTGCGAGCTGCATCTTGAGGCCTTTCTTCATGTGAAGTGCCTGGCAGTTAGTTTGCTGCAGGGAGAAAGACCATTTGCAGCAACCAATCAGGTTTAACTTCTCCATCTGCACTCAGACACTACAAAGAGATGAGTTCGGTCTCAAACTGCTAATGCAGGCAAGTCTTTGTGTTGAAACGGGACACGCATACATGACTTCATCAACGGAAGTCAGTAATTACATATGGCAAGTGTTTCCCAAGAGGAAACGCTCTAATATTGAAGTTATAAATGAAAATAGATTGCAAATGCGTGCAAGTGTTACGCTGAGAGCTGTCGTGTCAACCTGCCCTAAAGATACGTAGGTAGAGATAGTAAGAGATAGTCGCACCGCTCTATTCAGATTCACCACAATATGTTGATTGTAAGCCGAGTGAAATATTTTCACCACAGCTCCGTGAATAAAAGTATTTATCAGATACTTTGAACTATTTGTTTGCAGGATTGGAGTGACACAAACCTTAAATAATAAATAAGTCAGGATTGAAAAACCCTATTAAAAATGCTCTGAAATTCAGTTTCATAATCTTTTTTTCCGCCCGCGTAAATCCCCTGAAATATTCAGCAAATCTGTTTGTGATTATATTATTTTACCTATGGAGATGAATTCAAAATACATGCATGAGCTAATAGTCTTGGCCCAGAGTCTTCCATTTCCTCTGAAGCCGACTGTGTCAGAAGTGTTTCCAGGGCCAAGGACCAATTATTCGGAGCCCACAGCCGTCCCCGGAGCTAAGGTCATTATGTGAGTGTCACTATCATGACCCTATGGTTCCTCCTCATCTGCAACTTATTTGCAGGAATTAAAGCGTGTGGAGGGAGGCTGTGTGAAATGCGTGGATAAATTCAATGTGTCTCTCAGACTTCATGCCTGTATTCCAGAGAGAGAAATGTTTTGGTTTTTTTTTTTTATAAATAATAACATTTGTGCAGCACATTTTGCCAAGGTGGAGCCTTTCATGGAGGAGCAAGAAATCAGCGTTAAGCAGAATCTGCGGGTGTTACAGCGGAGCGTCGAGAGGAGAGTGGTGATCATTAAAAATACTGCTTATCTAAGGGAAAATTTCCTACTTTAAATGTTCTCTCGCTTTGTCTCATTCTATGCCGCCGTGCTTCGTCTAGCAGTCTCCTTTCTCCCTGTCTCTCTCCTTTTTTTTTTTCCTTTTCTTTTTTTTTTTTACATTTAGATTCGCCGCTCGTCACCTTCTATTGATCACGCCTAATTTGCATCCAGGAAAAGATGAGAACTCAGATATTCACACTCCGAGAGAGGACGATGTCAATGATTTATTCATTTCCAAATCAAAAAAAAAAAAAAAAAAAGAGAGAAGGGGAGTGAAAGGAAGGTAGATGAGAAGGGGAATCTTCATAGGCAGCAGGCGACTAGCAGGCTCTGAGGCTGGGCTTCTCTTCCCCACACCGCCCCCGGGCACATGGTGTGCAAGTCCTCCTAATTAACAAGGTGAATCATGCTGCCGCTCTCTAATTAGCCAACATGACAATCTAATGGAAACATGCAGGCCGAGCTGGCACACTTAGCATCACCTCACAAAGACCCCCGGTACTGTCCTTCCCACATGAATTCCACAAAAATGACACCTCCGATTTCTAAACGGAAGGGGAGAGAAAAGGTGGGGCAGAGCGGTTTATGGAAGTGTGTTTTTGGGAGAGGTCAGAAGGGAGAAGTTCGCCGGCGTCGCTGAGGTGTTCTCTCTCTCTCTCTCTCTCTCTCCCGCTTCCTCCCTCCGTCCTAGGTTTGTTGCCTAATTGAAACGTGTCCTGCCTCCTGCCTCTCTCTCTCTCTCTCTTACTTATATCCCAGGCACAGGAGGCTGGCACCTCGCCACCAGCGTAGCTCAGCTTGCCCAATTCCCCTGTCGCTTGAGTCCCAAGGAGTGCTCTGGCGCACAAAGAGAAAAGTGAACCTACAGGCTTTTACAGCGAGGAGACGAGTCGCTATCTCCCTCTGAGGCAAAAAAAAAAAATCTCCCTTTTTTGTTGTTTTCCTTCTCATTACAGCACTTTGTAATATTCGAAAACACACAGGAACACCAAAGGTACTTTTAAAGCCTGCTTCTTTTTTCTTGTAATATGTCTTGAGGTGAAGAAAAAACTCAAGTTGGAACTACCGACAACAAAGCAACAAATAAAAATAGGGTTAGTGTACTATCTTTAGGACCTGAAAAACAGACCTTTTTTACGTGATAATTAAATCATCGACCCCTCGTGCGATCTTTCAAAAAAAACATAGAAATTCAGGTGAGCTCGTACTAAATAAGACGGATGCATCGAAACGGATGCGTAACCTAATTTACGAATAAAAAAATCAAAAGAGAGGAGAGAAACGTGTTTAAAAAATATATGATCTTTCCACTTGAGGCGAACTCGAACAGCGCTCTTCAGATCACAATCCCACGAGCTGACCATGAACGCCGCGGCGCCTCTGTTCATGTCTAAGGTGTTGTGCATCCGTGAGGCCAGAAGACAAGAATATAACAACTAAGAATTGGGACACGCAAAACAGCAGGAATTCTCTTTGAAAGTCGGCTCGGAGAGGGAGAGAACGTGGAGGAGGGTAGCAGGCGCCCGCCCCGGGGCCTGCCTGGCGGGGGGAGAGCGCCTCTTTGAGCAGAGCGGTTTGCGGAGGGCCAGAGGACGCCAGCCTATGAACTCACAGATATAACTGGCCTAATAAAAAGGAAAGGGCTGCTGCGCTGTCCTCTGACACTCCAGAGCGTCTCCTTTCTGGAGAAAGCGCAGGGCTCCGGCTGATGGGAGCGTTCAGTGTGGGTGGATTGCAGTCTCTCCATGACCTGGCCACTTGTGGAGGATGCCGGCCGGGCCAATAAAGAGACACATATGTGTGTGTTTAGGGCCCGGCAGAGCAGAGGGCAGGGGGTTAAATCTCCTTATCATGCGAGCAATCAGGCAAAGTATGCTAAACCTAACCACGCTGGTGCATATGTCAACCCGAGTCAAATAAAATCCATAGTCTGAATTATGTGTTCATACAGCGAGGAAGGATTTACTGCTACTAATTGGAGACGAGCAGGGTTTAAAGTTGAGACAGGTCAGGGTGCATTCAATAGAGGTCGGGGACGTTTCAAGCGGAGCCGGTGCGTGGAAATGTCTCTGTGCCCGAAGACGAAGGACTCTGAGAGCCCAACTGGACAGTTCGGGTTTCGCCACAGTCCTCTGGAAATCACTCTGAGCCAGGAGCGGAGTCTCGCAGTGCGGCCACCGTAAAGCGGGGAGAGTTTATGATGCTTGGCTCCCCCAGCGCATTAAGAGTGATGTTCGGAGGAAATATTAGCGGTCTTGGCTACGACGCGGTTGATTTTAGTGGCCGCAACAGGAGCTTTTGGCCGGATTTTTGCCAGCTGTAGAAGCCCATTTGTCTTTCCCCTCTTCCCCTCGTCTTTTTTTCTGTCTGTCCCTGCTCCACTCCTCTTCTCCCGTTCTCACTCGTTTCCTGTGTCCAGTTGCGCCTGCAGACGCGGTTGCGATGATGAATCTGTGGCTGCAGTGTGTCTGTGCGCCTGACATCGTGATGTATCTCCACTGGCCTTAACTCCCTCTCTATCTCTCCCTGCCTCCCCCCTCTCTCTCTCTCCCTCTCTCTCTCCCCGCAAGTCTCCTTTTCTCTCTTTGTCTCTGTCTGTCTGTCTCCTTCCCTCTCTCTCTCTCTCTCTCTCTCTCTCTCTCAATCTCTGAGTCTCAGCAACTGGGCATAGCCCGGCCTCCTGCCTCACTGATGGAACAGACAGAACACACAGACCCACCACCGACAACAACAACAACAAACAGGAACTGAGCTCCACGATTTGCCCATTGATTTTCACTGGGGGCATTTCTGAAATAGCCCATCTGACCTTTCGGCCAAATGGCAGTGAATGGAGGAAACAGAGGCGCTAGACTGCTCTGCCTCGCTCTCACACGAAAAATCCCTGCCAACGTTTATCTGACCAGTGGCTCCGCTGGTGACAAGGTTGTGTGTGTTATGTCTGCCGGTGCACATGTACGATTAGACACACAGCTGCATAAACGCCCATGTCTTCAGTGCCTGCTTGTGGCACACACGTTCAGTACTGTCCTCTCCCCTTCAATGCGACAGGGCTGGAAGAAACCCTTGAACTGTTGATTTTGGCATTTAATCCAAAGTTGAGTTTATCCTGAGAAATCAATGAAAAGGCGAATGTGTTAACCCCATGGGGGATAAATCTGCTCTGTAAAGTTCAGGACAACTTTATTACTCAGATACTCCATGGCGTGTCCTGTTTGTGGCCCTGGAGCTGGCACAGGCAGGACGTGAATAGATTGTCCACAATAGAAATGCTTCATCTGCCATGGAGCAGGAATGTGCTCCGTGAAAATCACAGTTATGTTCACCATGACACACAGGACACGGGACGTGGGTGCCACTGCTCCATTGCCTCATGGTTTCACCAAATGGCCAAATTTAGGGAGTGAAAAGATGAAAAAGTGAAAGTTTTTTGTTTTACTTGGTACCGATTGGGATCAATGGCAACAGTTTGATGGGAGGGGATCCATGCCTTTATTACACATCAGGAGGATTAGTTAGCCAGTCCACCCTCACACGTCTCTTCTTCATCCGTACCCTCCTGCTTGGTCCATCAGATCAGCTGATCTGAAGAGAAGAGCCAAAGTCTAAAGCGGAAGCTCAGAGTGGGACGGAGCCTTCCTGATCGCTGCTCCTAAATGATGAAACAATCTGCCATTGCACGTTAAACAGGCCCATGCACTGAACATTTATAAAAGCCGTCTTTGGCCTTTTTACTCAGTATGAGACTTGTTTTATTGCTCTTATTGTTTGTTTTATAATCTTCCATACTTATTTATACATGATATACAGCACTTTGTCAACTATAGTTATTGTTTAACTGCTTATAAATAATTTATTTCTTTAAATTATATTTATTATCATTATTACTAATTACTTAATTGTCTTTGAAGAAAACTCTTCCAACGCTATTTGTTTTTCAATTATCAGTCTCCTCTCCCAACTTTCACCTACCAAACATGGTCTCTGTTCACTTCTGCTACTGCTGTCTCCTTTTAACTAGTGCTTCAACTCTGCACTTGTATTTACACCACTGCACTCTCATCACTTGGTCATCTGAAGGGTATTTAGAGCAATAAATTGCTCTGGATAAAAGCTTCCGCTAAATGCCAAAATATTAAAGGGAAACCAGTTCCTGTGATGTAGATTCTACAAATTCGAGACCTTCATTTTTTTAGGGTTTATGAACCGGCCCTCACAGTCAACTTATTAAGTGTTTATACTGTATATTCATGTTGTTACATGGCGACACACTGGGAGAGCGACCACTTCTCAGTTTCCCTTCATGAGATTTCTGTTTGTTTGTTTCTTTATGCATATATTGAGTTTTTACTTTAAAACAAACAGATTTCAGGCGCGTTTTTACACCCTGTGAAAACCCTGCGCAATCAAAGTTGTCTTGCTTCGACAACTCATGCGTGAGAATTTATTCTATTGGGTTAATACCTGGTCGCCGCTTTGCAAGAGCATTTTCATGGCACATGGCGCTTGCATCTTCTTAAAAACAAATTATCTGCCAGGTCAATTTACACACCGGCACTTGGGTCGAGTATATAACACAGCGTAATTCCATCTCCCCAAAATGATGATTGTTTGGTGGTGGGGATGGTTGTTTTTAGTGAACGTGTGCGTGTGTGTGTGTGTGTGTGTGTGTGTGAGACCAGGCAGAGAGGTTTTAAGAGGAGCTGGCTCCTGCGTCCGTCGCCTGAAAGAGGAGCGCAGGCTCATTATCATGATGAAATTTGCACAGATGTGTGAGCTGCCAACAGACTCCGCGGTGACACAAACAGCCAGCGCAGGTGATGAAAACCGGAGAGGCACGGGGGCTGAGAAACGACGGCCATTAAGCAAAAAAGGAGAGGAGCGAGGGAGGGTGGACGGCTGTTATACGTGTGTGTGAGCAGATATGGGGGAGCAGAGGAGGGGGCGGCGGGGGTCCAGCTGGGGGGTGGAGAGCCTTCCTTGTCTCTCGGGAGAAAGCATTACATAAAGTAAAAATTTCCAAAGCGGCTCCTTAAAATTCCAGATGAAAATGAAAGTGTGCATACGTGCTGCCGACGTCTCCTCACGAGGCACTAATCTGGCTGTATCCAGATGACGAGCGGACTGCCACTTAACAGGGAGGAGATCCACTTTGATCACATGGCCCCTGGGGCTAAACCTATCGCGCTGCCTATTACGCTGCTTCATTTGCATATGTGGGGCTTATGGGGAGGCTGAGATCTTGAGTGAATGTTCTAAACTGCAGCAGGGCTCAGTGTTGCTAGAAAGAAATGTCCAGGAGAGACAGAGAGAAAAGACAGAGTGCTGCCAGTAGCCGACGGTGAGAGAAGTCCACTTGTCACTTGAAGGTCACAAGTTCATTTCCAACGAGTGGAGAAAAGATTTTCTTCTTTTTTTTCTTTTTTTTGGGGGGGGCAAACAAAAATACTGAATCGCGGCGCTTTTACAGTTACCCTCGGTGAAAAACGGTTAAGTGGTCGACATTAAAAGACAGTGGATTCGCTGAAGCGCAGTCGGGTGGAAAACTGTGGAAGACTGTCAGTATAAATTAGCGCGCTGGGAGAAAAGTGCAGACGTGCTCGGTAAACTTTACCTGGTTGAATAAAAGGCTGATTTTAAAACGGGGCGAGTGACTTGGAAGAGGCTGCGTCTGCTCCTTCACTTCTACATCAACGGCATGCGGCGGCAGCAATAACAACAACAACAACAGGTGAATGGTGCTTGTTTTATCCTCCTGCCTGCTCAGACTACTCCACGGAAGCTCCACGCAATCCTCTTGATCCTTGTTAGCGAGCCAAGGACTGAAAGCACCTAGTGAAGCTCTTCTCGGAGTAAACAAAGGAAGAAAAAAAAACAAACACAAAGTTCTGCAGTGACAGAACTCTTTTGTTTTGCGTAAACAACATTAACCAACCACTAAAAGAATAGTGGTCTACTTTCCGGGCTCCGCTGGGGATTCCACCATATACGAGACCTGCGCTCAAGCTGAACAGGATATAGCGCTGTAGTGCCAGCAGAAGTGCACCACATCAGTGAAGCACTTCCCAATTTGTAACAGTATTTGTTGTGCCTTGGCCTATTACTCGAAGAGGGAAATAACTTTATTTTTTTCTTACTTTGTAGCAGTGAAAGTAGATCTTGAATTAGTGCATTTGAAGGCCTCATTGACTATTCAACCACTCTCCTTTGGACGCTCGCGCTGCGCCGTGGCTGCAATTTGACTTGTTTCCAAAGAGAAGTGAAAAAGAAATGTTTGGCAGTCACAGCAGGCCGCCCGAGAGACGGATCTCATAGTTTGGCAATGCGGTACGGTGGCATCGGCAAATAAAACGAACAGAGACGAGAGAGATGTGGGAACGAATGCAGAGTTGACCTACAAAGGCGACTGGAGTTATGAGTGTATATTCTTCCCCTGATGGCCCGTCTATCAACAGAGGAGCTCGACGAAGTCAAAAATCCAACTGGTGCAAAGATCAAGAGGCTGAGACGGATGAAGAAGAGGGAAATTAAAAAAAAGGGGGACGGCGGGAGAGGAGGGTGCCTTTGCTAGTCAGAAAATAATATTCCGCACATGGGCATCAATCGGCGCGAATAATTCCTCAAACTTTTTTAAGTCCGACTTTAAATGGCATTACATATGTAGTGGGGCATGAAATATTAATACGCCGGAGTCGGGGAAATGTCAAGGGTAATGATCTCCGCAGCAGCTTACCTCCTTAGCTTTCTGTTTCAGTCGAGCTTGCTCTGGGTCCTCTTGCCTGGAGCGACTCTGTGGAGTAAAGGGGGGGAAAAACACAGGTTAACAGCTGGTTTAAGGAGCAGACCCCCCCCCCACACACACACACACACTCCCTACCTCCCACTACTCATCTGTTGCTGCTGCAGCAAAAATAGTGCAAAATGGGAACAGGATACAGAGGTGTCAAGGACATCGTATTTGAATTCAGAGAAGTGCAATGGAGCACCCCCCGGGGGGTGGTGGCCTTTAAACCCGCTCCAAATCCAGCCCTAAATAAGCCGCTGGAGGGGGATTCTAATCAAAAGAGGTTATTAAAAATTCTGCACCAGCCAGCACACACACACACACACACACACACACGCACACACACACACACACACACACACAGGGCAAAGGATGTTGGTGAGTATCAGTGGCTGTGGCTGCGTGTGTGTGTCACTGTGAGCCAGTGTGGCGATCCGCTGCTGTTTGTGTGTGTGCGTGAGTGTGTGTGTGTCTCTGGCGTAACAACACAGCACTTCTATTTTAATCAGCAGCCAAGATCTGGGTGAATGTACTTGTCCCTGGGAATCCTTCACCACACAGCCAAACGTACATGTACGGCTGACCACTGCAGGCGATACAGGCAGATTACACTCCTCCACACTCACCGCAGCCGCGATGTTGCAGGTCTGGCTCTAATCTGCGTGGTTTCATTTTGTGTGCTGGATTGGCTCAAATTAGCTCAAACTCATTAAAAAACACTTTTCTTTTTTCGCCCATTGTGTCTCTTTAATGCACTCTGGAGCATCATCGGAGTGGTTTCTTTTATTCGACGACACATTTCGAGGCACGATTTAGCATCTCTGAATACAACGCTGGGAAAAGTGAATCACGAAATGGCCCCAAGATATAACTTTACAACATACTCTGTAAATCAGAGTGTCAGGTTCTATACATCTCTATACCTATTTTAGTTTATACATACGTTCCTCACATACGAGATTAATCAGAGTGCGCGCAGGACGCCTCTTCCTCTTGTTCTCCCCTCATCTTCCCTGCCTTATCCTCCTCGTCTTCCCGCTAATTGGCTTTAAATATATCAGGCGGTTCACGTACTGGTCGCTATCACGGCTAAAACTAATGTGTTTGCCCCGCGGCCGGCCGAAGCATCCCTCAAGACTCGAGTCATATTCTAAATGGACGGCAGGCTTGTTGCGGAGGGAAGGAGAGAGGACGAAGGGTGGAGGGGATTATGTTAGTGGGTTTCTTGTTCGAGAGGTCAAATTAGCGGCGCTCGAGCCGGGGAGAGGCGGGCAGAGGGGCGGAGGAGTGGGAGGGGTTGGTATAGATGGACTGTTTACAAAGGCCAGCGGTGCCACTGGCGTGCTTTACATCTCCTCTGTCAGCTGGCCTGATTTCCCCACTTACAGGAGAGAACAGAGGGGAGAGGAGGACTGGGAGGAGACGCTGAGAGGCTGTGTTTGCCGGATCGACTGTACTTACATTAAAGAAGAAAAACTCCATAAACCAATGCAGAGTTCCACACTATCTGATCTCATTCCAGGAGCTATTTTCCGATGCCATTGACTTTTTCTTTCCCTGTCTTGACTAGTTTTGTTCTGGGAAAGCACGGTGTGTCAGTCGTTAGTGCTGAAACCAAACAGCAAGAGGGTCCTGGGTTCGACTCCCAGTCAGACCAAGGGCCTTTCTCTGTGTTGCAGTCCAAAAGCATACATCTAGTAAATGTGACAGCAAATAGTGTGTCTTTATCCTGTGATGGACCGAAGACCTGCTTTCACCCTTCATTCGTAGATTTTGAATCTACTCTTGCGACACTGTTAAAGTAGAAAGCGGGTAAGATGATGGATGGACGGATTGTTTGGGATGGATATTTTTACTTCTTAAATCCCCCAGAAGGATGTACTACTTGTTCCATTTAGCTGCGGGTTGGAGATGGAAAGAGTGAACTTGACTCGATATTGAATATTCTGTAAATATATTCTCCCAAATATTTAGTCTTGTGGGTGAAACTCAAGTTGCCATCACTCCTCTTGTAATGATCACTGAAAGTCCAAAACACAAATATCATCCAATAATGAATATTTATCTTCATGCTACATCTGTTTTTAAACAGCACGAGGACAAGTGAGATGAAGCACGTCTTCTTGAACATGTCTTCTTGAATCTTTTTATGCGTGTAATGATTGAACACGGTTCTAAACTGGAGTGCTGCTGCAGATGTTTGCTCTAGTTTGCTGCCTTAAAAAAACAAAAAACAAATGCCAAAACATGACATGTTGGGTGTGGGCAGTTATCACTGCCAGTAGAGAAAATGTGTCGAAGTGTTTTCAGATGGATTTTCCCTATTCTGAAAAAACAGATTAGATTAGATAAATCTGAGTCCATACTAGAAAGCAGAGGAGGACATACTTACAATACTTGCATTCACTAAAGCAGGATGCTGGTGCAATATATTACCCAATAATTAGGCAAAGATTCACTTTCCAAACTTCTCCTTGAACTGAAACGCCATGGCAACAAGGGCCGAAAAGCCACAGACACTGACTCTCCGAGGTGAAGTCAAACTTTTCAACGAACGCTCATGCGGTCCAGATAGCCCCGAGGTGAGCCCTCCTCTACAACAGCTCAGCTACATTTGTAAAAGCTCCTCACTAATCCTGTTAATGGAGAGAAATGTTCCCACTAAAAAAAAAAAAAAAAAGAAAACTGCCAAGATTGCACTGTTCAACCGCGCAGAACTGGGCACTGACGGAGGGCAACGACCATTCTTTCCTTCAACAACACGGCGTCTTTATCCCGCTGAGGTTATGTCTCTCATTTTACGACCAGGAGCTCGGGTCTCTCCCGTGAGAACAAAAAAAACAGAAAAAACAGACAGGTCATGAGGTTCTGTGGCCGGTGTTCATCAACCAAGAGGATTTTCTAATATCCTGCATGGCAGGACTGGAGCATAATAATGCAATTAAGATGGCGAGGTGTGCTGCAATGAGAATCTTTACTGTGGGACATTGGCTCCATTCAAAATTAATTAAATTAACCTAGCTTTCTGCTAATGTTGCACCGCGAGGCATTTTCATTTGCAAAAGATTCTCTCGCTCTCTCTCTTCTTTTTTTTTTGTTCGTAGGTGATCTTTCCAAATTTGACGACCCGTTTTTTTTTGTTGGTTTTTTTTTTCTACTGATAAACAAATGGGTCTGGTTGCACGGGGCCGCGGGGCTTGGATCAAAGTGGACAGGTTACAATTCAAGGACCCTGTCGGAGGTGAGGATGTGCGTTGTTGTGCTTCACTCTATAAAAACATGAGTCACTGATTGAAAAGATGTTGAAGGAAATGCATAAAGTACACCCCGCTGACCCTTCGCTTAAGAGTTTGTTACTGAATCGTAATTGCACAGTACCGACGGAAACGTAATGAAGACTTATTGTTTTCACCTGCTGCCGCTTAATACAAAAGCTAATCGAGGGGCTGATGTTATGATTGCATCTCCGCGTGAGTACCGCTACAGTCAAATGAAAAAATAACACAATCACCCCGACACTTTTTTAAAGTTTGTTCATTAATGTTCCAGTTGATTTAAATGATTCACTGTAGACTTTGGCCAATGTAAAACTGTGCAATTCACAGCAATTAGATTTATCTTCGCGTTAAGTGAAAGTGAGCTTGCTTGTTATTTATGTATAAAGATGTTTATGTTGTGAGAAGTGTGGCTTTGAAATGCATTGTTAGTTTAAACGGTGCTGTTTGCTGGGTTGTTGCGTCTCACGCTTGTGTTTGCACATGTTGTTGTGTGTGTGGACGCAGCACTTTTTACACACTCCTTTTAATACAATTCAAGTGGTCTTACCTCAAATGTGTATCATGTAAAGATCACAGAAGTAAATGTTGAATGAACTAGGCTTATAGAGCACCTTCACCTACAGACCGTATGCCATACATACTCACTGTGTCTACAGACAGCAGTGATCACCCTTAAGAGTTTCCAAACCAGTTCTCGCTGTCGCTCCAAACAAATATTCGCTATTGGAAAATGCAATACATCCTGCGCACAGAGGAATTATCCCGGAACGTGACACCAGGGGTTTAGATCAGCATGTAACAGTGGTGTAACTGTGCTCTGTGTATTGATAGTCCCCATGGATTGATAGAGCAATCACACGCTGGCCTCACTGACACTGAGAAATGTCTATCTCTCTCTTTCAAAACTGATGCTCTGTTTCACCTGAGCTGTCAAGGCTTCTGATAGAGGGGTGTTCTGTAGCCCCGCTGTCGCCCCATAAAGAGGGAATGGGGGGGGTCGGATGAGTGTGTGTCCGCTACATGGCATATGGGGGATGCGTGGTGAACAGGGTCCCCCTCCCCTCCCAAGCCCTCCCTCCTCGCTGTGTCCGGGGAGGAAGAGCCAGGACAGAGGAGCCCCGAGGCCAGGAGCCTGGGAGGACACGGGGAGGTCACTTCATCCACTGGTGTCACACTCTAATTCATCTGTCAGGGCCTGCGCAGGTCCAACATCCACACACATGCACACTGCAGTACACAAAAATACACTGTTGCACAGGGACATAACAACTGTCTCTTTCTCTCTCTCTCTCACTCACACACACACACACACACACACACACACACACACACACACACACAGATACAGATACAGATACGCAGAAGGCTGGTGAGGTGACGACAACTTACTTTCGCGGCTTTCAACAGGATCTCTCTCTCCTGCTCGTCCTTCCTCTGCTTCTCCATTCTCTCCAGCTGCTCGAAGAAGCGGAGCTGAGAGCGAACGTCTGCAGACTGCTCGTAGCACTCGTCGTCCTGACAAGGCAGAGGGAGAGCGCAGAGCAGAGTCACCGCAACGGTCGCAAACAATCGAAAAGCGGCCGCGAGTTGCGGGCGGCGGCGGCGGCTTCCCAGGAAGCGCCAGGCGCAGCGACTGGAAGGCGGCCCCCGGTCCATTTATTAAACAAATGAGATTACCTCGATGGAAAAAAAATCACATTGTCTGCTGTAAATAGATTATCATTCTAAAGCTATTTCCCCAGAGTATGGTAATAAAATATTTGTCTGGCATCGGTAACAGAAACGGGAGACGTTTGAAGAAGCCCTGGAAAGGTGAGTCGCGTGATCCACCTTTATGTATTCACGCTCCAAATAACTTAATGGCAATCATAGCGAAGCGTCATAGGTGTTTCACAGCATCAGGAAACCACACTGAGCTGCAGATGAATATGGTCTGAAGCCTACAAAATGTCAACGGTGGCACTTCAGCGTTTGAATCTGTCAAAGTCTAAACGTCAAAGTATCCTCAGTGAAGATACTGAACCCCAAAACGCCCCTGATGTTGCATCAGCAGTGTGTGAATGTGTGTTGAAGCACACAGGCTGTGTAGGGCCTGCGTAGTGGCCTCTACACAGTGGTCGTAAAAAGTGTCACAGTAGAACAAGTAAGTTACCATACGGATCAGTGTCACTTCATTCTGACAATATTTGGCCACTGTCGGAAAAGCAGAAAAGGAACTAAAAGAAGGGAAAACATGAGACTACTTGACTGTGTGTGTCACACTGTTCTATTCCAATTGTTAGGAGTTATCTTTTCTATCTATGTATTTGCTTTGTAAGAGAAAGGAAAAAGGCACTTTTGTGCTTTATAAGAATAAAGTAGTGATAATTGACAGATGTGATTGCAATCAAAGGTTGTAATGAATGAATCACTGATGCCCTGCTGGTAATCCTTCCTCTGTCTCACTCCAGTTAAAACCGACAGCGAGGCCCGGCTCCTCCGGAGCGACTGATCCCCACAGCAGACCTGAGCACAACAACTTTTTTTTTTTACTATTTACAGACAACGCCTCTCTTGGCGCATCAGCAGCCACCTGGGAGACGGGAAGGCAAGTGTAAAAAAACAACTTTTGTAGGTCATCAAAAGTTAATAGGATAATTGCTTATTTCACATGTTTGTGTGTGTGCGTGTGTGCGTGCGTCTGTGCGCCCCTATGCCTCTGCTGCAGCTCTGTTCTCCTCCCGCACTTAACTTCTGTCTCGTTTTTCCATCTGTGTGTGCGCGCGTGTGTGTGTGTGTGTGTGTGTGTGTGTGTGTGTGTGTGTGTGTGTGTGTGGATGAGAGGAGCCGGGTGGCACAGAGCACAAAGACACATCAGAGGATACTCATCGCCAGCACCCCTCCACTCCCTCACCCGCCACCCACCCCCCCTCTCTCTCTCATCCAGCCTCCCTTGCTCTTTGTTGCGGAGCTGAGCCTGCACTCTTGCCGTAGCTCCTGACGCCGCCGCCGCCGCCGCCGAAGCCCGGTTGCTCTTTAAGGCCGCTTTGTCTTTTGGTCTTTCCTCTCCCTTTCTCTCTCTTCTCTTCTCCTTTCTTTTTTTTTCCGCTGATGTCAACAGAGTGGCTTCACAGAGCCCCATGTCGCTCTCACACACACCTCATTTACAAAACCACAAAAAGGGAGAGGAGGGAATGAATAGGAGAAGCGGAGGGAGGAGAACACAAAACAAGACGGGGGACGGCTGGAGCTGCTGCTGCTGCTGCTCCTCTTCTTCCTCCCTCCCTCCCTCCGCCTCTTCCTCCCTCC
The DNA here is from genome assembly GCA_029224185.1 of Karalla daura. Classification (NCBI taxonomy): domain Eukaryota; kingdom Metazoa; phylum Chordata; class Actinopteri; order Chaetodontiformes; family Leiognathidae; genus Karalla; species Karalla daura. The sequence continues at coordinate 16,208,124 of CM055190.1, forward strand.
GCGGTGTCATGAAAAACACAAGTTTCCCTCCAGTTCCACCAACAATGCAAAGATTTAGGTTTGTAGTCGAGAGAGGGGCATGCGCTTTAATGTACACCAATTAAATGCGGTTATATAGTAACGTTCGGGAGCAGCAGGAGAGGAAGTCACCAGCAGATCGAAAAGTACGCAGACGCACGCAGACAAACACTGAGAAGTTCCATTACACCTCAAGTTCTGGCTGAGTGACTGAAAAGTCTGCACTCGACTGTTTGTCAACTCCGGGGTTAAAAAAAGAGCCCTCACATTAATTTTTAGCGGCCCGCTTGCATTTTTGCCAGTTCCTACTCGAGACAGATGAAAGTGCTCCTTTGTGCGGCGTGCACAAGGTTTGTGTGTTCAGGCGCGTTGGCGCTTAAATGTCCTGATGAAGTTTCTTTTTCCAACCCTCACTGCGTTCTGATCCAATATTTGCTCCCCTCCATGCATGACAACATAATATCCCCGCACGGCCGCACGGCGTCTGTGTAACGGTTACGTTCAGATACGAGCGGCGTGTCAAGTGTCAGTGCTGTGGCAATGCGGCGGCTGCCTTTGCATGGGAAAACACGCAGATTGGTTTTCTCAGATATAAGAGCATGTGCACGCTGAAAGCGACGGGAATCTGCGGTTCAGTCGACGTTCAGTGGAGTGAGTTGTTCGTTCTAACAATTTGATTTGACACAGACACAGAGAAGGAAAAAAGCTGTTTTGATACTTTGATATAAACGTAAGTGGAATGGGAACATTTTTTTCTACACATTTACACATCCCTGGACATGACGTGGGGAGTCATACGACCAGTTCGCTTCATACAAAATGGCGTTGTATAATGGAAATGCGAAAATGATTTGAATGTCTATTGTTCTCAAATTGGATGAGTTGTTGCGTACACCCTTCAATGGGAACAGCCACAAATGTGAATATTGGAAATATTGCTTTGTTTTTCAAGAAACTGTCATGGAAACGCAACTTGTAACATAGAGTCCCTACAAGAGTGATGCAGCCTATGTTGGAGATGGACATGGTGCAATATCTATAACCTGAAAGTGGATATCTGCTAAATATATGGACTTATGCTGGATTACAGTGATCAAATGCGGAGGCCACAACAAAGAAGTTACAATTGTGGAGCCTTCAGACACATCTCTAACCCTGCAGCGCAGAGGATCTGTTTAACCGAGGACAGCTTTGAGGATTCTGGATTCTACCAAATGTCAGATGTAGTCACAATTTCCCCCTCTGCTCCTGAATTATGTGTGCGAGCAAACACTGGCGTTGAATTTAAGGAAACTGCCTTAAGGCCTGTTCAGAGACATCACATTCATAAACAACCTGAAAACATTTCCTTCCAGCCATAAAGGGCCAAAGGAGGCTTTAAGGCAGGGAGGGAGAGGGGATGGAGGGAGATTTCTGCACATGAAGGATGTGGTGGTTGGTGTCTGTTATGTGTGTGCCTGCGCGGGTCGGAGGGGGGCGCTTCCTCCTACCTTACAGGAGTCCAGTCGATGCTGCGCGATGCTCGAAACCTTCTCTACAACCGTGCGAAGTCGTGACTGCGTGGCGTGCGAGATGAACGTGACGGCCTCCATTGGGACCTCTGTGACTCCGAACTTCTTGGCTGTGAAATGTGCAAAAACACACACGCACGCACACACACAGACACACAAGCAAATTCAGGTCTACAAGACATCAGGCATATGATTTCACATTGATCCAACACCTATTCCTCACCCAACAGGTACAGTTAGTACTTTTCCATCTCGTAATTAAAACCAGACCTCCCACTGACCTCTGCGATTACGTCCCATTTAAAGTAGCTGCGCTCCCATTTTGCCGTCCTTTACGATCTGTTCTCACTTTTTATTTACTACACGCAAACGCAGTCACTGATTGCTTTATCATCGCCTCTCTCATCGCTCGAAAGACCAAGAGAGAAACAAACAGGCACGAAAGCAGAGGGCAATCGTTTCAGCGGCTCATAAAAACGAACACTTTCCCTCGGTGCCTCCACCCGCACGTACACACCTACTGTATCCACGCGGCCGTTCGCGCTGAGCTACTGTCTGGATTAGTACGTGCAATTAACTGGCAGAAATTGGACTCATCACGCGCAGGAAAAGTTAATTTGTTTCACAGTCTTAGCGCAGATTTCAGAGCGACTCCACTAGCTAAGCTCCTTCGAGTGTGTAAACGACATTGACCATCTCTTTCCGTCGACGGAGGAGGATAATTTAGTTTCCTCGGAGCAAAACTCATCTGGAGTCATAACAAAAGAGAGGAGGACAGACTTTGGTGGGGTTACTATCTGTTTCCAACTTCCTTTTAAATTATTCCATTACCATAATTTTCTCTCTGGCACCCTTTTAAGTAAACTACACCAATTATTTAAATCAGCTGAACAATACATACACTCCTCAACCCGCTCAGGCTTTGAAAGGGATGGAGGCGGCCCTGTTAGCCTCTTAATTGCGGTGGCACTACATGTGGCGATGTCACGGGGTCAGGGAAAAGTTGTAAAAAATAAGATCATTCGGAGACATTAATATTTCAAAGGACGTTGGAGAGACTTGAAAGCCACAGAGAGCCACATTCCTTTGAAAAACAACTGCTCTTCAGCTTGCGCTGAAACAAATAAGTATAATTTACCTAAAGAAAAGACCCTTTAACACAGCTAGAAACAGACTAATGAACTGTGCTGCTTTGATATTTTTCTCGGCGTCTAAATGGAAGGCAGCGAAGAAATCCCGGAGAAGACCCGCACAGACTGTCTGCAGCATCTTCAGCCTCTAGGAAAGGTGATGTCACACAGTTGACCGTCACATCCAACTCTTTGGTCCAGCATGAAGCAACTAATGGATGCCTGTCAGGAAATCTGGGGAGGATTTGGCAATCTCCCGACTTCTAATATTTGTGGTTTTCAGCATCTGTGTCTCAGGCATTGCTGGAATTATTGGAACAGCCATGAGACTTTGTTCTGAGTGTCATGCCCCGCTCAGAACCAGTCGATACGACTTAATGTGTCTTAACTGATGTTTACAGCATGAGCACAAAGGCCAGACCTTTGCTGCACTGGCCTGTTGCTCTAAATTAGCGAGAGCCACATAATACCGGTCATCATGGGAGTCATTGGCCAGCACACATTGAATTGTTTATTCATGATGACTGGACTGATTTTTCACCAAGCATCGGGTGAAACAATTGATGCTCAATGCTCTGGTTTACGGTCAAATGCCTACTAGTTATTGCACTTCTATCAGCTGTACTGTACTTCAACTGTAAGTGCTGATTACACCAACCCATGATGCTGTACATGGTGCACACTTTGACTTGAGGATGATTTAGCAAAATACAGCCGCAAAAAGCCTCTTGAGTAATCTGTGACTGTTGCCATTATTACATTATGACGAATCTGCTCTCAATTAAGTCACATTAAAACGTAAAAGTGAGCTAAAACTTGACAAATAAACTGATTAGATGTCAAGAAGGTAGAGGGAGAAAATCTGAAAAAAGATGTGACATAAGTGTAATAGAGCCTCACTAGAATCAACACAATTAGACATGTGAAATGCTTTGGATGCCAAGAGAGAGATACTGGAGTTTGTGTCCATAAATGGAGCGTGAGCATGCTTGTGATGACCAGTGTTCTACCCAGTAGTAGGTCAAGCTAGATTCATGGTAAAAATAACATGATGTGAGCACGGCATGAGGCACTTCCTTTGTTATGAAAGTGAATCATGTTCAAGTAGCCGGATATTACACTTCAGAACACAACGCATCCAATCAGATCTAACTGTTTTTTTTTCGTGCCGCGGCCATTATTTATCTAGCTATTTATGTGAATGACACTAAAGGAGGAATCCACTCACAAACTTAATGTATTTTCAGGGCTTATGGCTCTAAGTGGGTTTGTTGCACACACACAGGCAATACATCAGTGTCAGATTATACTTGTTGAGTGTGTCCACAAGTCCTCATGCGTGCATGTAACTTCCAGATATCAATGGACGATCATTAATTTGAGGAGTTTTCGAGAGGGCTCAAGCCGTGCCTGTGTTCTCGTTCCTGAGACGAGGGAGGAGTGGTGTTTTGTAGCTCGACACCCCCCAACGCCGTCTCCCCTCCCTCGCCTGAGGAGTTATGATGGACGCAGCAGAGAGGTTCGGGAGAGGAGGGTGGCCCGAGAGTTTATTTGTAAAGGACAGAGACAAGGGTTCGGAGGGGGGTGAAGAGAGAGGCGGCCAGCAACCTCTCCTGGTGTGACAAAAAAAAGAGAGACAAAGGCGGGTGAGGAAGAGGACAGGGAATCAGGTAGCCGCCCCCCAAAAGATAAACACGGTATTTCACGGTCCCTTCCGTGTTTGTACAGGGCCAACCTGGGGGCAGGAAAGGTCAGCGGAAAGTTTTACCAGCGGTGTGAAGGGGAAGGCAGCGCAGAGAGGAACTCGGCGCTGGTGGAGAGAGCAGAGAGGAGCAGCCGAGGCTCTCTGATTGAGTGGAGCTGGCAGGCCGGGGGAGCCTCCCTCGGACTGCTGTCAGCTGAGAGCGCGGAGAGGCCAATCACTGACACAACAAAGCTGCGCAAGTGCCACTTCTCCCAGCAGGGGGCGCCCTAGCCTCCTGCCCTGCATCACGCTGCGTGCCCCCCCTCCAGGAAAGCTTTATATTTTTAAACAGGCGCTCTGCCCCAAGGTGACGGGATAACAACCATGCCAAGAAGTCCACGTAACGCAACGCGAGCTGCAGGCCTCATTGCTGCACTAAAGATACTTTAATTGAGACGGAGCAAGAGGAGGGCGCTAGACTCCCCGTCACGTGGAATTACACTGTGTGTTTTTTGATCTGATGCACAGGAGCGAGAAGCTAGGCACAGTTTTATTTTGAGTAATAACGCTCATTATACGTTTTCACGGGTTTCACTGCGGAGCAGAGAGCCCGAAGTATATTTCAAGCAATAAAATTGACTGCCTGTAGCGAAAAGAGGTAATGAAGACACTATCACTCTCAGTGATGCTGAAAACAAACCAAGACTTCTCCGCCTGTATCGATTAGCACACGCAATACTGTGTGCTATCAGAGTGTCAGCATCCACTAAAAAGAGAGAAAGAATCAAAATCGCACTGCCAAGTCTCATTCCTCTAAACTCTGTTCCTTTAGTCCAGAGGACAATCTGACAGCCAGCCTTCAAAAGACAAACCCATAAAGTATTTATGTGTGTGCCTGGGGTCCAGTGAGTTCAGACAGCCACTGAAGAATTCATTAAAGGAGGTGAAAGAATTGTTAAGTATATCAAATTTAAACCGAGGCCAAACAAGAAAAGGCTCAGCCTGAACCACTGTAGGAGAGAAAATCAAAACTGTCTTGGTGATGACACTATAAATACAGAAACAACATGTTCCTAACACAAAAGACAACACATAGTGATTTCATCACCACTACACAGCCCGAATGCTTGGCTCTGGCTCGTGGCTCAGAGTGGAAGGATGGGGGTGATTTTTCCCTCTGCTCAAACAACCGCTTGATTTCTGAGCGGCTAGCAAGACTTTAATTGCAGCTCGGAATATTTATAAGCTAAATGCTGCACGGCAGCCAAGGCACGCTGCTCCGACTGGACTGGCTTACCCGTTTCCAGGATCCGTCGGTGGAGCAGTCCCGGGTGGAGGAAGGCCTCGTCCTTACACGAGCGGATCTGCGTTCCCACGAGCTCGGAGTTGGTGGCCAGTATTCGTGCGCTCTCCTCGTTCAGGTTGACCCCGGCCATGGAGGCCACGTCATTGATGTCATCATCATCCCTGCAACATCACGAATGGGAGGTTGGCAAAAGAAAATACACACAAAACATTGAATATTTTGAGTTTAAGATGCCAAATGACCTCGTATTTGAAGACATTACGTAAACAAAGATGCACACTTGTTTGGAGGGATTGCAGATTGTACATTTTTGGTCAACATCTCAATATCTGGTCAATATAGAAACGAGCCTGGGTCACACTGACATGCCCCCTGTCCAGATATCACGCTTACAGTCACAGGATGTACAGAAGCAGCCCACAGGAATTTCTCCTTGTAGTATTAGTGACTCCTACTGGCTAGTCAGTACACACTCCCTCCAGCGGAGACAAAGGTTGTTCTTCGAGGGGAAATGTTCACAACAAAACACTCCATTTTACACAAGAATTCAGCGTTACGCTGTGAGGAAAAGCCCCGTTCACCACCCGTAAGAAACAGATATTCATGAATATTTCCTTGGATGACATCGTGTATTAGTTTCCTGAATGAGGTCCATGCTATGGTCATAAAAGACAGAATACTCATTCCAGGGTCTATATGTGTCAGCAGGGAGATGAAGAGCATGTGGTCGGAGCCGAGCCCTTTAAAGATGCTCCTGAGGATTGGCGCAGAGCTGTGATGAAGCCCACTACATACTAATGTCAACAAAGCCTATCCGCAGACTGTTTTGCCACTCTCTCTTCTGTGTTTTTGTGCTCGACTGGTCATCTATCACCGGTCTAATACTGGGGGAACGCTGTTTACATGTTTACTACGTATCAGCGATGAAATCTAAGGAGATAAACGCGCAGAGCGGGACCTTTGGATCGTTGCATCTGACAGTGACCGAGGTCCCCACATCCTTGGGAGGCGGCGACTTCCTTCGCGAGCCGCCACCGAGACAAACGCTCCTACGGTTGTTGTGCCCGGCGAGTAACGACCCTGATTCTGGCCCGACTTAGCCGAGCGGTGACGTGTTGCGCTTGCGAGAGCGAGACCCGGGGCGAGCCAGGGTATTTTCTGAACGGCTCTGACGGAGGGAACAAAGAGCCACGGAACACACACAGAGTGGCTCCTCGCCGCTCCCCGGCGCACCTCCACAGTCATTTGCGTTCATGCCACCGATGGCGGTTGCGACAGAGCTCGTGCCTCGCGCCTCGCTGTGCTCTTGTCTGAGGCGCGGGCGCACACCGACGGCCAGCTCCACCCCGCCGAGGCCCTCCCGCGCCACGCCGCGGCCTCACGGAGCCCATATGAAACTTGACACCACAGCGGGAGGTTGACAAAGGCGATTAGAGCAACTCCCCCGAACCCCGCACACCTCCACCACTTCTGCGGGTTTTCTGCCTCTCCTGCAGCACTCGGTCTAATTACGCCTTCGCGGGGAGGATCTACACAGCCGCGCGAGCATGGATACATGGCATCATACCCTGCGCTGCACCTCGGGCCGTGCACCTTTCTTCATCACGTCCTCATGGATAACTTAACCTGTCCTGAAAAAGAAACACGCCTGAGGCCATGTTCACTCAGGTAAAGGAGAATCGCTGCTACTTCCACGGTTTCATGTGAAGCGGACAGGCAGATGACCTTAGCGTGGCTGCAATGCTACATTGACAAGTGCTGTTAAGAGGCGGAGATCCAAAAACAAAAACAACCACCATACTACATAACAGATTAAACCAAGAAAAGGTTTTACACCATGATGCCTCAAGAGATCTAATGGCGACAATGGCCCCAGCAAACTACAAATGTGACCAATCAATAATAATGTTGTGTGCAAAGCAAAGCTGAGCAAGAAAGCTTCATTTCTGAGGAACAACAAAACAAATTACTGCAAGCTGTTGTGACAATAGCAGTAAATTCTGTGCTCTATAATAATTTTGAATGACACATTCATGCATATTCATTATCTCACCCACTTTGTACTCTGTACTTGTCTACCTTCACTGCACATATGGCAAAGGCAGAGAACAGGTCACCAGTTCGTCACAGGAAGCACACACCTTCCACTCTCACACTCACATCTGGGGGCAAGTTAGGGTCTCCCATCAACCTAAACATGCATGTGTTTTGGACTGTGGGAGGAAACAGGAGTGGGTAGAAAAAGAAAAACCATGCACACACAAGAAGAGCATGCACACTCCACGGAGAATGGATAAATAATAAATACATAATATATGAGTAAATATATAAATCTAGAGAATCGCTGGCTATCTCGGTGTGAGGGGGTCATATAAATATCTGAACCTGCTCATCTGGGGAAAAGATTTTTAAAGTAGTTAATGAATCTGTGATGATCTTTTCATGCAAAAATAACCGAAGAAAGAAACATCATTGTGAAGCTCTCTGCACAAAAATACCCAGATTCTTTTGAGTAACACGCATATACTGTAATATACTGTGATCCAGGAGAGAAAAGAAGCACTGGCAATCTTAAATAACAACAGTATCCAAGATAGCTCCTAATACATAATATTCTGAGTACATTTTGAGCGTTTCTTTTTCTTGGCTGGTCTCATTTCTGGCTATTTGGCTCTGCCGGGGCTCAAATCAAATGATAATGTCGAAGACAGGTCTGACATTAAAAGGGGGGAATGAGAAATGAAATGCAAAACACTCCTGACTATACCTCTGTGCTAATAAAGCAGAGGTGTAATTAGCTTCCACAGAAGCTAAAGAGCAGCCTCTCAGTTATTGGTTCGGCTTTGCTCGGGGACACGCAGCCTGCAGTCACATGAATACATATGCATGTCGTTTCCATATCAAGCCTGTGTTTCAGGGAGGGCACGCCATAGGTGGTGAAAGGATTGCATTGCCATTTGGAGCCGGCGTGTGCGCGAGTGTGATGATAGATGGGAGGGGGCGCCTCCAGATCTCCTGCACCCCCTCCTCATCACACGACCCCCACCCCCCACCCCCCTCCCTGCTCCCGCCCTGGTGGATAAAGGTCCCTGTGCCCAGGCAGGGGGTCCTGATTGATCCCTGTGACTAACACCCAGGCCATGCAGGCTTGTTGCACCCACACTGAGAGACACGGCCCTCTGCAGGAACATTCTCAGAGCAAGCCGCCCGGGGTCTGCTGATGGGATATGTATTCATGGCCAAGTGGATGGCGGCACTAGTGGCACAAGAGGAAGGGTGTGTGGGGGCAATAAACCCGGCACTGAGCTCAAGGTTGCTAGATGTTACGCAGCTTTCCTTGGTTTCAACAGACCACCCACGCTCCGGACGCAATTATTCACAAACGTTGCAAAAATGCAGATGAGGCTCTGACAAAGGTAAAATGTGCGTCAGGAGGCGCTGGTTTGATGTGGTTATTGACGAGAAAATAGTCTAAGATTCCAGATTTTTCTACTTTGTCTTTCAGCGTTTCGGAGCGCCATTATTTTCTTCATGGACTTTTTGGAAGGACTTTATAGTGGTGCAGCACCCAGTCTGAACATAATCTAATCTTGTGGCTGCTGAGTTTCCAAGTCTCTGCATCAACAATTTTTGGGAGGTCACTTTTAAGTCCTAATTGAGTCACATTTATTTGTAAAGCCTTTTTTAGCAAAACAGGCACATCACAGGCACTTCACGGAGCAACAAAGGATGTGACCGCAAAGGCGGAGTGAACTCACTTCTTCACTGCTGGTAAATGACGGAGAAGAGAACTTTTCAAAATCCACTGGCCATGGCGATCGATGATTAAAACATTTTGTTCCTCGCTTCGCATGTGGGTGTGTTGGCTTTCGCTACTCGGCTATGCCAGTGTTTGTGTGTTAATGCGCACGGATATGTGTCCACCATGTAGGACAGGCTTGGATTTGAGGGGCTGAGACTGAGCTGGGAGGTTGGCAGAGGGTTGAGGGCCTCGGCTGGCTCGCCTGTGATTACAGCGGATGTCGAGTGTTTACAGAGAGATGAGGAGGGGAGGGGGGGGGCAAAGAGACAGCTGCTTTCACTCTGTACTGTAAACTACACACACACACACACACACGCACACACACAAGCACTTACACAGAAGGCTGTAGCTGCACTGGAAACCCCACAAGCCCTGCAGTGTGTATGTGTGTGTGTGTGTTTGTGTTACAGCTGGCCCGCTGGGACCAGTGGCTCAGAGTGACAGCCCTGCACACATCAGCCCCCCCCCCCCCCCCCCCCCCCCGACTGCAGCTGAACGCGGCACAGGCTGAGAGGGCGAGAGCCTGGTGGATGCCGGACTAACCAGGGCGATTTTACTTTTCTTCCCCTCAAGGACTTTCATCCCTCTCTTGTCTTAAAGGAGACCTAGGGTGAAGGACCGCCCTCACCTTGGCTCTGCTGAACAACGACGCAATTCCTGGACAGAGTTGTGCGGCGGCTCCAAAAACATCATCGCGTCCTGGTCCATGTGTGATCATGTGTGATCCACCAAACAGGTGGATCTGAACAGAGATGGAATGCGACATGCCATATTGCTGCCGCCGCCAACCTGCCTATGAACCTGCCTACATTCATGCACGTGAATAAATGAAAGCACTTAACTGCGAAACAGTAATTTCTATTGAAATGCACACGCTCCTGGTTCTTCCTTGGTATCTAATTCCTCTATTCAGATTAAAGGCTGAATGTGAATGCGCCCCACGGCTGTATCCGTCCAGTTACCATTACGTTGAGGTAAAAGTTGCTAAGCTACGTTGTTCAGCAAGGAACATAAAGTCACATGATCATTCACTCGATTGGCAGGTAAGGTAGTCAATCAGCATACAGTCTGCATGTGGCTGCCAGACAAGCATGAAATGATACGAGATCTTTCCAGAGGCACGCACACCTAAAGCAGGATTGTAGAAAGGCATCTGAGGCATGTCTGAAGAAACCAACACTACTATAACACCATACTCCATTCACTCATTCTAAGCCCACTTTAAGTGCCGGTTCATCTGTAACATCTTCCTAACGCTGTCATTTATAAGTCTGACCTGACTTGACCGTGTCACGCCACTGACATGTCGCACACATGTTGAAAATCAAATTCAGAGGACACAGATCAGACTTAAAACGGCTCATGAGGGGGATATAACTTTTTTTTCCTCCTATTGGAATTTCCAGGCAGGACCAGCCGCCACCTCTGTTCACAGGTCAAGTCATCATGTTCATGTTACCAGCTGCAAGACGCGGCGTGAAGACAGAGTGGCGTTTGACCGATCGACTCTGTTCCAATGCGCTTGTAACCTCAGGTAAGAAAAACAACAACATACCGCAAAGTATGAGACTGGGGGGGATGTTTCAAAACTCCTGGAACAAACTACAGTCCCCCTGAAGCCTTAACTAAAAGTTGAACGCACATTGTAATGTAGCGTCTGGAGGTAATTACGTATTTAAACGGCGCTCAGAAATCAGTGGAAACGCTGAGCCGAGAATACAAATGAGCGCTGTGATGGTATCGACAGAGATCAACGCTGCTTATTAAATATTAAAATGATTATCAGAGCCTCACAACAAGGGGGGGATGTGAGACACGCACACGATGTGAGGCCAGGAGGGTTTGCTGAACACACGGGTTGCAAGCAAGGCAGACGGTCACCTGACCTGGATAAAAAGGAATGATGCCGCAAATGTGAATGCCAGCGCGACGCTTCACCCCCCCCCAACCCGATGCTGTGGCCGTGCGTTATCGGGCTCGCGTTGAAGCCAGCGCGTTTGCGAGCCGAGGGCCGCTGTGATCACCGCGGGGAGAGAAAGGTCGTCAGTAACAAGCGAGCCTGACAGCTTAATTACCAACGCAGCTAAAGATTTATTGGTTTATCAATCAGAGCCTCGGGCGCTGCCTTTCCCCTCAGGAGACGGGAGCCATTACCATGAACCCGTTGGCCCATGTGACCCAGACACTCTTCTTGCCCCGGCCCGGTCACACCAGGGCAATCCCGGACTCCTGTCAGTACATGCAAGTTGACACACAAACACGTAAACAAGGTTCTGAAATTTTTTTGGGGGGGGGGGGGGTATATACACACATGCCCATGCGAACCCAAATGGGGACACGAACAAACGCAGAGCTACAGAGGCACGTATGCAAAACGTGCACATGCATACTGGAATGTATATGCAGCGCGCACACACTGACAAACACAAATACACAAAGGCTCACACAAAACACGGACCACAAAGGCCAGCATGTGGGCGATGAACCTTTTATGTTTTGAGACAAAAGCGTAGCTGAAGCAGAGACAAGACCAGAGAGAAAAAGAGAGAGAGAGGGAGAAAGAGAGAGAGAGAGAGAGAGAGAGAGAGAGAGAGAGAGAGAGAGAGAGAGAGAGAGAGTGCGTACGAGGCTGCAGGCAAAATACCGTATGTTTGACTTAACCAAAAGGTATTTTCAGAACCACATCCAGAAATTCCAACCATCTGGACACAATTATCTTATTTCTAAATTAAGATTTAGCTCATTTGCCATCCTGTCGATGAGTTGTGACACTGACACAAGGAGGGCGATCGGGGAGGAGGTGGGGAGGGGGTGATCTATTGGCTGGCAGTGTGTTGCTATGTGGTGGGCGCAGTGAGGGAGATGGGGGGAGACAGAGAGAGAGAGAGAGAGAGAGGACCACCGATCAACCAGGCTGGCAGCCGGGCAGCCGGGCAGGCAGGCAGCCAGGTGGCCAGGCAGGCAACCGGGATAAACACTCATAGCCTTAGCTGAGAGTGTAGCCCGTGGTCATGCAGGGGCATCGCAGAGAAATGCTGCCCCCATGTGACGGCTGACAGGAACTGCAGGTGTTCTGTGGTCCCACTTCTTGGGGAGGGTGGGGGGGGGGTACCTGAAAGAGCCTCCTCCGGGGTCATTGAGCTTGTTTTTCTGATTCCCGGAGATCTGCACTGCCAAAGCCACAGGACTTTTGCCCGTTTGGACCACGGCCCCCTTCCCCATCGTGCCTGTCGAGCGGAGGAGAGAGAGGAGGAAAACAGCTGAGCAGAACAGCAGAGGAGTAATGTTATCATTGAAGTGTCCCTTTCTATCTGCGTCAAATATCCTCCTGTCTTACTGCTACCTTCAACTGTGTCTGTCATTCTCTCGGGGCTAGACGGAGGGGGGGCTGGGTAGGGGAGCGGTACTGTCGCTCTCCCCAGGTTGGCGCGGGAAGGGACGCTCTGTCAATATCACTGCGCTTCACCGGCTCTCCTTACACTCCTAAACCGCATCCTGCTCCGAGACACGTTTTCCAGAGAGGCACAAGGACTGCCAGAGTGAATTTAAACTTGATTTTAACAGGCATGTTCCTAGCCAAGAGGCACAGAAAAGTATTTTTAGAACTATCCCCGCATTCCAATTTATGGGCATAAAACAACCTACAGATCTTTCACTGCAGGCGATCTTCGGGAAGGGGGCAGATCAAATTTGTATGCACCTCCGATCACACACACACACACACACACTCGCACTCACACACGCACACACGCACAAGCAGAGAGAGGTACAAACATGTACACACATTGCACACACCACCTGAGAGCACACAGCTCTCATAGGGGAGCGTTACGCCCGGTTGGTGTTGGGGCGATATTTGTGGGCTTCTGTGGGAAGAGTGTTTGTGAATCAGTGTGAGTAAGCAGCAGCGCAAATGTTTGAGAAGGCTTTATAACCAGACAGGAAAAACACCTGTTCTCTCTGTGGCTCCTGCCTGTTTACACATCTTACAGCCTACTGAGGGAGCGTTTAGAGTTTGACTAATGGCTATCTTTGTTTAACCGCTTTCACCGGCTCTTTATTGAACCAGAAGGTCGGGCAAGAGTTTGGAAATCTTGAAATGTCTGCTTGGTCGGTTGGGTTGGTTGCCTTAAACTTGGGAGAAGACAGAAAAAAATGATTTCCAGAGCGCTGCTTAATCTGTCATCTTAAACCTGAACAGTTTCCAACTATTTCTTCCTTGTCCGCGAGTGAAGGTGAGATCAAATTCAGGACACTGGATCAAAAAATGGCTGGAGAGTGATTTTTTTTTACCTTGTGTCCTGATGGACTGCGTGATCACCACGGGCATCCGGACCTGGCCGCTAACAGTGCCCGCTGTCTTGATGCCCTGCGGAAAATACAAATAAATAAAACAAAGACGATGATCTTAACGGCGGCGCTGCGAGACTGAAACAATGCGAAAGTCAGAGGGGAGATTAAAAAGTAAGAAGAAACCATGCGCCTACGGAACCACTTCTCCGCTTTTACACCGTCCCCAGGAGGAATCGTTCGGGGAGAAATCTACCCTCGGTTGCCAGAAACAATCCGGAGACGCATTGAAATCTATTCTGCCATACTGTACTGTACATTAAAAACATGTGATGCAGAGTCAATACCGGGGTGATGAATTTTACAGCAGCCATCCCTCACCACGCTGATCAATTTGAATGCACAGCGAGGATGATTTTTTGTCACTGTGCGTGACCCACATTTGCTTGCGTTTCCAGATGAGACAAAGGCAATAAAAAGTCAAGACCACAGTCAAAAAGTAGTTTAAAAGAAGGAGAAGCAGCAGTGGTGGAAGAGGGAGCTGAAGCGAGGGTGGGGGGTGTGGGGGGTGGGAGGCTGCGCTGGGCTATTAGAGTCACTTCCTTCCGTGGTAGCAGCCACGGGCTCGGCCTCGGGCTCAGCCATCCATTCCTACCAGTTTGCTTCTTGCTGCATATTTTTTAGCCTTGTTTTCCATTCCCTGACACATGCTATATTACTGCTCAAGCTACTGCAAAAAAAGACAGAGGCCATTTTTCCCAGAGATCCACTGCGGGCGCTTGTGAGAGTGGGAGGGGAAAGAGGTGGGGGGGGGATGGAGGGTGGGGGGGGGGTGAAATGCATTCAGCACAGGCAAGAGATAGCAAGCACCCCTGGCCAGCCGGCGACACAGTTAAGAGGATGGGGAAGTCAGGTATGAAGTTTGGGAATCAGAGGGTGAACAGGAAAAAAAAAAACCTGGACACTGAACTCGCAGCTGGCCTTTCATCTCAAGACCTTTGCATTAATAGCGTTAAAATATACCACGTGTGTTAGTACTCGTTGTATTGTCTTATTTACAATTCAATGTTTTTCAGTGTACAATACCTGAAAATGCAGCTTAATTAAAGCGATTTTCATCAGTGATTTCCATTAGAAATTGGATTCAAATCGACAGTATTTAGGGTCTCTGTCAATCTTATGCTTGTTTTCGGGGCTTGAGACACACAGGCATAACATATGCATCGCACACTGTATGGTCTAGCTAATGGGAAATAACAGGTGACGCAATTAAATAAATAACTGATAATTCATTAACCCTTTGACCGTAGCAGATGTCCGTCTAATAGAGTGAGGATAGCCAGGCCAAAACGCTCATCGGCGTATGAATGCAGAAATGGCTGCCGGTTTCCACCACTTTTACGCGCCGGCTATTAAAGTGATTTACAAAAAGCGGAAACCTTACATAAGTCTTGCCAACAGACTGCACATTCACGCATTTATGGGGATTGGAGCCCTTCGCAATTATCAAATAACCCTCACATGATATGACTCCACGTCGACGCACTTTTACAATCGTGACACATGTATCTCATTAACCGCACATTTGAAAATGTCGAATACTACTGGCAGAAATGTTTCCCAGGCTGCTGTGGTAAGACAAGATCTTTTTAACCTAATGCAACTAGCTGCCTGGTTTCAGACTCTTGAGGTGCCCCGGGCGATCATTTACTACTTTATCTTGTTTTGTGCGATAGCTTATGTTGGTGTTTAATGCATGTGTGTGTTTGTGTGTGCGTGCGTGAGAGAGACAGACAGAGAGAGATGGGGCGGGTGAGCGAGAGAGAGAGAGAGAGAGAGAGAGAAAGAGAGAGAGAGAGAGAGAGACAGAGAGAGAGAGAGAGAGAGAGAGAGAGAGAGAGAGAGAGGGAGAGAGAGACAGAGAGAGAGAGAGACACCAGAGGCATGTTCTGGACATAGACTGCGGCCGCCACATTGCTTTAAAATTGACCCGGGGCTGACCTAGTTACCTCGCTTCACCCTTCGACGGTTAACGGGTATATAGAGGAAGAGAGGGAAAGAGGGAGGGAGGAACGGAGGGAGAGAGATGAGAGGGCGATGTGGGGGTAGATACAGTGAGAGAGACTGTTTGAAAGGGATGGAGAGAGAGAGAGAGAGTACACATGGAGGAGTGGGAGAGGGGAAAAATGGCGAGGAAAACGGCATGAGAGCGAAGAGAAGGAGAGAAGGGAGAGTGAGAGAAAGACTGAGGGAAAAAATGCAAAAGAGAGAGAGAGACAGAACCCTCTGGCTCGCCCACCCCTCTGCCTGGACCGATCTCAGTCTGACCTCACTTGACCCATCCAGAGAAGCCTCCGCTGTGTGTGAACACTTTAGCACACACACACACAGACACACACACACACTGCATCATGCACACCCAACCAACTCGATACTGGAGGGAGTGGAGAGGAGCGGAGCTGTCCAGAGCCGGACCCTGCAGGTTACCTGGCCACACTTCAGCTGTATCTCCTCACCGTCACGTGATCGACCACCATGGGTGTTTGTCGGGCTGCCAGCAGTTTGACTGGGACTCGGCGCGCATTTAACCTCGGTCCAGAGCTGTCACCATCGTGTTGTCACCCCCCGACAATGGGGGCCAAACATTTGTCACACAGCTCATGCGTAGTATGCCACCTCGCAATTTCCTAATAGTAATAGTATAATACTAATAGTAATAGTATGTATCATCCTCACCAAGGTGGAGAGCACTGTCGCCTCACAGAGTCCTGGAGGGTCTGTGGGTGAGTGGATGGTGTGTGCGTTTGGCCACGAAGAGGGTCAAGAAAATTAATGAACGAATATTTTATTATGAATTCTCAGGTAAACTTATGTGGAAACTGATACTTAAACTTGCAAGAATATGTGGCAGTCTGGCATCGGTCCACCTGTCACCTGTTTAAGTCCGGACAGTGGAGTAAACAACCATGAGCAAGGAGTCCTTGAGCAGGCATACCACCACCATCTGTTCTGATCCCTGGTCTGTCTGGCCACGTCAAGTATCCCAAACACTGTGTCCTCAAGACCTCTGACAGAGTATCTAACTCTGGGTGTGTCTCTAGGTAAAAGCGTCACTATTATGCAATTACAGATCTTGTGAAGGCAACGGTGTGTATTTTTTTATGCACATCCTTCCTAAAACTTTTCTTTTTCTGATAAACTCTGAGTTGGATGTGACTCCAACTCACAGCTTTTCTGTCTGACTCCCAGCCATGGCGCTAAGACACTCTCCTGCCTGATAATTCAGCCTTGTATAAGACTTATCAACACACACACACACACACACACACACACACACACACACACACACACACATCACCACCACCACCACAGCCCGCAGGTCTGCATCCATCACATTCAAGCTCTTCTCTATTGAATGTGGGAATATTGTGGGTAAATATGTGCCACATCTATTACTGGACCACTATAGATCTTCAGCTCTCCATCCTATCGCCCTGTGATAGCTGTTTGTGTGTGTTTACTTTTCTGTTTCAGATAAGTGTCTAAAGGGGACCTAGATCATGGCCACATCATTACTTCCTCCTTCTTGTATAAATTAGCATTTTGAAATGCAGCTAAAAAATGAAGCAAATCTGAAAAGAGACACAATATGACATAAAATTGGAGCATGATGCCAACCATTTTATCCCCTCCCTCCAAAATTGTTTTCATGTATCTGCCCTTTCAAAACTGCAAGACACTGCAAGACTATTGTATTCCTTCTCAGATTTGTGTGTGTAAATGAAGGCGCACGCCTACAACGTTTCTGGTGAAATGTCAGTGTCTTTGCTCCTGATTCTTCCTCAATATCAGATTTCTCAACTGATTGTGGCTCAAACGTGTAGAGCCAGATGTGTAGAGGCTCAAAGGTGCATCACTCTATTTACCAATCGACTTGTGGAAAAGCTGCTAATCTGTTGTTTAGCAAGAAAAGTCAGAGTCAGAGTTAAGCCTGGGTTGCCAGTTGCCAGATTAGCATGAAAGGGCGTGAGATCTGATGAAATGGAACAGAATATTCTGCTAAAATAGCATCTGAGGCGTTCCTGACAAAATCAGTGCTCCATAGCCTCCACGTCCATTCAGCCACCGTAGGTCTCCTTTATTGCACTGTAAGAGCACTGACTTCACTGTAAAACACAAACTGTGAGTAAACACTGTGCCCGCCCAGGTCCAGCTGCTCCGCTGCGTACGTACCATAGCAGCTGCATGTCCCAGCGTCCCGGTGGGCAGAGCGCTGGCACCCGCGGTGGTGCTGACGCTGTTGGGGTGGCGTATGCGGACAGCTGGCCCGGCCACGACGGCGGGGGGGGCGCCGCCGGGCGCCGGTTTGACTCCCTGCTGCGGGGGCTGGGTCAGGGACTGCTGACTGTTCAGCAGAGACAGCCTCAGGGCCGGCAGGCTTTTCTGTTTGACGGGCAGAGAGAGGCCAGAGAGTTTGCAGTCAGGAGACGGATGCAGACACGGAGGAAAGGGGAAAAAAAATACAACGCGCAGCTGCAAAAAAAAGAAAGACGAATACCGCTGAGTCACTGGCTAATTTAGCATAATGTTATCATAAAATCGTGGTTGCGGGCAGAGAGAGAAACACTCGCTGAGACAATGTGACAATACCTGCCCTTCTCGCAAAATGATTCATGCTGTTTTGTAAGGTGTAATAAACAATAACCTCTGTGGCTTACACTGGATTTCGATTTTGGATTGCGGTGAGCGTTTGCACAGGGCATACACGAAAAATGGCCGCCGGCAGTTTCTGATAACCCACTGTCACACAGCTGACCCGAGGAGACGATGGCGCTGCGTACAGACTATTTCAGGCAGATTTTTGACGTAAGCGACCTAACGTTGCATGACAACAAGTGTTTGTGGCCGGGTTGAGCGGTCGGGCGCCTTGATGTGACGCTCATCACGGTTGGCTGGAGAAACCTGCTGGCTACTGGCAGGGATGACTGCGGGGGCCACTGTCACACACAGTCAGAAGTCAGGCCAGAAGGTTGTGTGTGTGTGAGTGTGTGTGTGTGTGTGTGTGTGTGTGTGTGTGTGTGTGTATGTGTGTGTGTGTGTGTTTGTCTACTGTCAGGGCGATCACTAGCCCTGGTGCCAGAGATGAGGCTTCTTTAGGGGATCAATTTAGGAAAACACACAAGGGGGTCAAGTTAAGGAGGAGGGTTAGGCGAGGATTTAAGGGGCAGGTTAGGGAGCATTTCAGGAAACAATTTTAGGTCAGGGGGGCAATTCAGAAAGTAGCTAAGGGCCCCAGTTCACTGTCAATGTGGGACACCAGCGAAGAAGACTGCTTTACAGGACAAGTGTAGATGGAAAGTCGTTGTAAGAAAACCACTTACAAATCCTGTATGAAAGTTAGAGGGAAGAGTATATACCTTCAGAAAGGGGACCAGATAAGGCTGCGGGGAGGACTTGAGCTCAGTCTGCAGCCGATTGGTGAATTCTTCTGGTTCAATCTTGGCATCCTGTAAAAGGTGAAAGACAAACAGTGGTTGAGGGTAAGTTTAAGTGCATTCGAGTGACTTAAACAGATCAAAATGGGGACGAGGTGGTGCTCAAGCTCCTAACTCTAACGCTATCACCTCAGGGTGAAAATCAGTCTGGAGAACAAGATGAAAATCCATGATAGACCGGGCACGGTTTCGGAAAGAGTTTCATGCTGCCATCTACAGGCGCAAAATGTTCAATACATGGCATTCAAGAGCCAACAGCTAGTCTGAGTGCAAGAGAAATGGTCCTGATCGAGAAAAAAGCTTCATGATGTCATGAAAGTGGCAATCTTAAAGACATTATTCTAACAGCGAACTGTTTATTGAGAGATGAAAAGTACTGCTCGTCTCTGGCCGAACCATCTGAACTAGAGTAACGAGCAGCGTAAAGGGCCCGCCAGCAGGGCTTCTTTGTTGGTTTTACGCTCACCAGCAGGTCCTGAACCAGAGCCTTGACGTTCTTCGAGGTCTCGGGAGACGGAGAATTGTGAGACGCCAGCTTGATAAGTGTGGCCAGGAAATTCTTACACTTCTTGACATTCTCTTGCATTTCCTGTGGAAGATAAGGAAACCATTATTTGCCCTCTGGGCAAGTGTTAAAAAAAACAGCAGCCAAACAACAGATAGGAAGAGAGATTGAGATGATGATGTTGTGTTGCTATTAATCTGGGATGAGTGCTAGCGTAGGATTATATATATATGAAAGATAAGGTCTTTCATATTTGTGCTGCATGGAAGTTATTAACACTCGACAAAGACAGAATGTAATTATCTGGGCTGATAAAGAAGCAGACAAGCATCCAGTCATCTCTGTAGAGATGACTGGAAGCACCTATAGGGACCGAATACATGGAAATACGTGTCTGTGTGCGTCATCCGCTTCCTCTGTGAATGCTTTGTCTACTGAGCCTCCATCTATAGCTCGCATCAGTGTCCCTGGACTGCTTCTTCATGTCTGCGTCTCCACGTCCTTGGGTCGAGGCACACTTGTCTGACTGTACGAGTGCACGTGTGTGGCGTGTACGTGTGAGACGCTCCATGCATGTCCAGCTGTGTGAGGCAGCGAGGCTGTGGGGTCCGGGCTCGAGCTTGTGACACAGCCAGCCTGCTGGCAGCTGTGACAGAGCCTGCGCCCCTTCGGGGAGGAGTGTGGGCGGTGTAAAAGGGGGGAGGGTGGGGGGGGGGGGGGGGGGCGGAGAGAGAACAGACCTGGGACACGACAGAGGCTCCAGGGGCCGGGACGATGCCCGTCTGCGTAGGCTGCACGGGCTGGGAGGCAGCCTGCGCCGGGGCCTGGGGGGCCATGACCACAGGGGCCTGCTGCGGAACCGTCACAGCCACGGCCGGCGCCACGGGGCCCTTCTGGAAGAGCGAGAAAGAGACAGAGAGATAAACAGGACGTGACGCCCCGCTCGCAGCAAGGCCACGGAGAACAGGAGGCAGGCGCCACAGCGCTCCTGTCACATCTGGTGTCCTGACTTCAGTGGACATCGCTTAACAGACAAGGAGGAAGGAGGGGAGGCGGTGACGGGCTGGAGGCTGGGAAAGACGGGAGAGCATCAAAGCTTCTCTGGATAATCACCTTTACCCGGACGGGAAACCACCTATCAAAACACGTCCCCGGCCGTGCCAAACATTAGCCACCCATTTGTCACAACGACATGTGAAGGGAGGACGGTGGGGGGGGGGGGCGGGGTGAATGACCAGAAAATATCTCACATCCGAAACACAAATGTTGCCCAGCAGATGAGGTGCCATCAGCAGTCTCTCACTCTAAAGCCCTCATCACCTCTCGGAAAGCTCTCGGGGGCCTGTTCACACTTGGCAATAAAATACATGTTCTGCGATGCAATCGTAAGTGGACAGCTCTAAATACAGGTGTGAATGCACCCAAAATGCATGGAGGACACACTTGAGCACGATATGGATGGAGGCAAGGCCACATGTACATCCGCACGGACGCGAGGCGGTCACGCGAGAGCGGTGAGTCAAAAGCGTGCTCCTCCTGCGCACCCGGGATGGAGAGTTCAGATCGCTCTGCAGACGCGTCTGGCTCGCGCCGTAATCAAATGATTGCGTCCCACTGCAACTTTTCGACGCTCGGGATAATTAAAGAGCTCCACAATAACGACTCGTTATTGCACCTCCACGTGCTGGAGGTGCTATGAGACATTAATGAGTTCCAAGTCAGCGTGTTGTGGTACGCTCCTAAGGTGCTGCTGCAAATCCTGAGGGTGCAGAACGATGTTCTCCCAGACTCTATCACCTGGCTCACCGGCAGCCTGAAAACCTTCCTTTGCATCATTCTTCGGCGAAAACTGTGAGGCATGAGACTGAAAATCAGGCAAGTAAGGAGGGTTGTCTCACTGGGCGGAGCGCAGGACAGGAGGAAGAGGAGGAGGAGGAGGAGGAAGAGGAGGAGGTCTGGAGGGCAGGGCTGGAAGTAGTGGGAGAGGAAGACGGTACCATCTTGGCCGGGGTCAAAGGAGACTGCCGGGCGGTCTGAGAGGTCACAGGCGACTGCAGGAGAGACAGAGAGCAACACGCAGAGCCAGAGAGAGGAGAGAGAGGAGAGGGACAGACAGGGAGACAAGAGAGCACAGACACATCAGAGCGAGGGAGGGGAGTGGAGAAAAACAGCCCACCAGAGTCGGTTTCAGAGGTGAACGGGGGAGTGAGGAGGACTGGGACGGCACAAGAGTGACACAACAACAGCGGCAGGAAAGAGCAGTCGCGTGCCTCGCAGACAGAGGAGGAAAGGTCATGACAGCAGGAAGGAAGGAAGGAGGAGGGAGGAGGGAGGAAGGAGGAAGGAGGAGGTGGCAGGTTGGAGGTGCTGAAGACTGAGCCAGAGAGAGGCGTGTTTGTTTGGGTATCGGTGGCTCATACCGGCGGAGTCTCATAACAGCCAACTCCCCCAATGACATTTACTGAGGCAGAAGCCAAGGTAAATGGTGATTTTAAGAGCACTTTTCTAGTCCTCCTCCTCATAGTCTACTCAACCTGGAGCTGTAACCATTCACACAAATCATACACGATGCCCCTGTGTCTCCGACACAGCATCGGGTTGAAGCAGAAAATAATACAAATCTGCATTAAAAGCAGGACTGTGGGCAGGACAACTCTAGGAAGTTTGAATTAAAGCTTGTCCTGTGCCGATATAAGATAAGTCGTCAGTGCATTCTACCTGCAGTTTTTGGTGCCATGTGGCTGGAATAGAAACGTATTATTCTCTATAGAAAAGGGACGTCATTTATTTTTGATTCAAACCAGGATTGTGTGACGAGCCTCTCTGGTCTACATTAGGACAGCCCTGCACATGCTGTATGAGTCGGGTCCAAATTCGTTGTAACAAATAACATGTTCGCTCACTTTGGTTTAAAAACAGCGACAGCTGAGGAGTGTTCGTGGCTCGCAGCACAATTGTGGACAGAAAATGTGGACGAGTTTCACACAAATGGTCATTAGAAATGTGTGCTTTGTTTTCTAAAGTCTGGTTTATGTTTTTGCTTTTTCGCTGTGTCCTGTCTGGGTTGTATTACCTGCTTTCACCCCCTGGAGAAGCTCCAACACTTCATCCCTATCAAGCTTTTACTGTGATGCTTTAAAAGAGACATAAGACGATTAGAGCACCGTTGCTCTTCCGTGAAACATTATCTTTCCTGGGAGGAAGTTGCTCGTCTAACAGAAACTTGTTTTAATGAAAGTGATGACACTGTTATAATTGGTATGACAAATTCAACTAATAAAACTATCAGCACGGGAAACCATCTGCGAAGACCCAATTGCACCTTGAAATATGCTTGCATCTGTTCCAGATGCTGTCTCATAATTAAAGACCTGACTTTGGTACGTTACAGTCTCCTCTTCGTACTGTAGTGGAATGACTGAAGTAATGGACTGAGTAATGAGTCAATCAAAACACGGTGGTGTCGGAAACAGAACCAATACATTGTCTCACCCACTTTGTACCTTAACAGCGTCTAAGGCATCTACTGGAGCAAGGTTATTACTCTGGTCCTCCGAATCATGCACCTGACAAAGTATGAAAAACTAAAAGTAGTACTAAAACTAATAAAAACTGAACTAAACCTAAGACGAAAACTAGTGACTCGCAAACCTATTCTAAGAACTGACAAACTGAATTAGAGGGGAAAAAAGTCAAGAATAATTAAAACTAAACTAAAATGAAAAATCTGAAACTATTATAACCCTGTATTGGAGCCTATCTTGAGTGCACATGCATATAGAGCTTAAGTGGTAAACACACCCACAACCAGCTCACACAGGTCACATATCGGCCTCCAATCCTCTACCTCAGCAAGTTAAGTCCTGGTAACTTTCTGAACAAATTCTTTCAAGGCAGAGTTTTTTTTCCAGCCATTTGAAAATAAAACATTAAGTGGGAGGTTTAATGGCTGACATTCCACTCTTAATGAAGGAGGTTTACATGCACAGTGAACTTTACAGGAACTGCTGCGCCTCTCTCGCAGACACACAGTTTCTCATGGTTCCTGGGTAGGTGTTATTCATTTCATTGTTTATCCGTGCACAAAACAAATGTTGATTCTAGATAGGACGTTTGCATTTGCAACTAAGATGGGCGCAAAAAGTCTGAATAAATCAGATGCAGTATGAATTGATAGATTTAACAGTTTAGGTTATAGGGATGCTTCATTTCCCAGCAGTGTAACAACAGAACAATGCCCACAGCATGCGTTCACATCAACTACGACTGTGTGGAATGAGGTCAGAGAATAGGAGGTTTTCTGTGTGGATTAAGGCACACACTCACTATAAGCAGAGAGAAAAAGTAAAAAAATACACATTCATATAGCAGAGGTCCAGTCTAAAGTGGGTCATTACTCAGGTTTGCTTGATAGAGTTCTGAAGGTGCAGGAGCAACTGGGATGGTTTGTCAGTGAGAGCCCACTGCCACACAACCATGAGCGATGCTCATCTCACTCACACACACACACACACACACTCACTCTCTCACTCGCTCACTCACTCATTCACTCACTCAAAGAGACACACACACACATACTCCCTGGCTGCTCTACTGTCTGTGGGCCAAGACAACCCAAGAGGGCCTCTGCCCGACCTTTGGCAAGCAGCTCTCCATTCACAGACTGGCCAAAGCATTCACTCACTCACACACGCACACACACTGGACACCCACAGATACACACACAGCAGACAGGCATACGCACTCGCATTTGCACGCAAATGGAAACGCAAAAACAAGGCACTCGACCGAGCACAGGACGGAAGCAGCAGAGAGAGTAGAGGAGAGGAGAAGAAGTAGGATGAGAGAGAGGAGGAGGAGGAGGAGGGGGGGGAGGAGGGAGTTTACCCGCCACAAAAAGTTTTGTAGGATGCAAAAGAATGTTCTAGTGAGGAGTCGGGGAAAGTGTGGGTGTATGAGGGATGAGGGGATGGGGGTGCAGGCGGGGGTGAAGGGGGATCGGTAAGAGCCACGGGGTGCATCCCACCGCAAGCTATGCCTCTCTCTTGCTCTCTGCCTCTCTCTCTCTCTCTCTCACACACACACACACACACAGTCGTGAAGCAAAGCCTTGTTAGCTTTTTAAAATAATCAGGCAGTTGGATGATGAATGATTTAACAGGTATGGAAGGAAGGAAGCTCAGGATGCCTTCCGTTTCTCCCCTCAGGGTCATGGGAAGAGTGACAGGCCGACAGAGGGGTTGAGCGCTGGGAATAAACACCATTCCCTTTCATTTCCCCGCTCCCTGCTTTTCCTGTCGAGACGGCGACGCCGCGGCCCGCTAATTTGTCATCAGCGCGAGCTCGGGAGGCGACGACAATCTGCGACGCTCTTTGGAGAGGGGCTCAGATCAGGATGGGTACGGGGTGGCTGCTGCGGGCGCACAGGCAGGGGAAGGAGGAGGGGGACCGCTGCTCGACTGAGGCGGACTTCTGCCTCCTGCACCTGCTCTGTCAGCACCATGCCTCTCGTCTGTTAGGGCAACTGAGGGTCACGCTCTACTTGGTCACACTTGGTGTGCTTTTTTTGGCCTCAAACAGGTGAGTCTGCTCCCGCAATCACGCCGTCTTTTGCACGGAGAGGCGAAATGAAACGCACGCTAAAGCTGTGTATTGCCCAGGCGTCTGGAAGCGTTGTGGATGTTTACCATGGGATCCGATTGCAGTATTGCTTTCACCGCTATTGTGTAATACAATATTAAAAGATGATATCTGACTGCAGCCGTGGATACGGAGAGAGAAAAACAGGAAACGGCTGAGTTCAAGGGTGAGACTGAAGCAGGGCTTCTGTGACTGTGCCGAGAAAGACAATGAAACAATGCCCTCTAGTGTCGGGCTTTTGTCCTCACAGTCACTGATATCATGGACGGGCCGCTAAGATCATTAAAGGGCTGCTGTTATCCAGCGCTTACGGGTCACAACAAAGGTTCTAGTGGAGGAATTCGGCTCTTCTTCCTTCTAGTGAAGCTCGAGCGGTTGGTCTTAAATGAAGAATGACTCCTGTCTCGATTGCTAGTATTTCCAGATGGTTCTGACGGCGTATAATGATATCGAAAGGCCACTTCTACTGATTCATCTGACAGTTGCATTCTTACTGTTGATTGTTTTGTGTTTTTTTTTCTTATTCCCTAATGGTGTTCCCAACAGGATGCTTTATGCCAGGTAGATTAGACACCCACAATATGACAATGTGACAAAATGAAGCGTATCGAGTGTCTTTTTGGTCTTTTATCATTGCGTCCTATAGCGCTGTCAGGTGACAGCATGCTGACGTCCTGAGACTTAAATCAAGCTTCAAAGCGCTCTGAGTTTGTGCAACAGACAATTTCACCTGACTTTGGGGCCTAACCAATCATAAGTGTATGCATCCATTAGTCCAGTGTTTTCCAGCTCCTCGAGCGCCTCCATATTTTAGATGTTTCCCGTTCCAACACACCTGACTGAAATGAGTGTCTCATTGTCAGGTTTCTGCAGAGCTCTATGATTGGCCGATCATTTCAATCAGGTGCTGGAGCGGGAAACATCTAAAAGAAGCAGGGCAGAGGCGAACGGGGCTGGAGAAACACTGCATTGTTCGACTGAAATAATGAGTCTGAGCACTTTTGAAGCAAATTCACCCAAGACTGTGTTTCATCTTACTTTTAAAACGTGTATCCAGCAAAGTCTGTCTGTCAAACTAGGATTCCAAATCTTTGGAACTTTTTTTTCCCAAAATGTTGGTCATAAAAGAAACAGCTTTTTGGGATGTTAGGGACTGCTTTCTGATTCATGAATCTCTATATACAACAAAAAAATATAAAACAAAACTCGCAGATGGCTCATCGCTCCACCTGACTATCAGTCAAATACTGACCAGCACTGCTTCAGCCCTCCAATCCTATCCACAGAGAAACACTGAGAGACAAACTCTCCAGGTGTCTCATTATTCAAAGACATTTCATTGCAAAGTTGTGGACCTGGTAGCACGCGCTCAGGTTTTTACATGAATGATGTATCCACAGGTAATAATAAGTAAATTCCAATGAATGATTCAGTGGCTTGTTAAAGTTTGATGAGAACACCCCATGAAGTCATTAGGCAGCCCTGAGACATTAACTCACCTATTAATCTCAGTTTAATC
The DNA here is from genome assembly GCA_029224185.1 of Karalla daura. Lineage (NCBI taxonomy): Eukaryota > Metazoa > Chordata > Actinopteri > Chaetodontiformes > Leiognathidae > Karalla > Karalla daura. The sequence goes on from CM055190.1 coordinate 16,235,024, forward strand.
CATACGTAAAATAATCAAGCAATACTCGCTTTTTATAATTACAGTTTAACATATTAATCACATCCCAATTAAGTTCCCCAGCAAAGCTGTTCACTAACGAGCTGGAGCCCGCCCGACATCCGCCCCACGTACTCACACATCATTAGATCGAAGTTTCTCCAATTCACACACACACACACACACATACACACACACACACATACACACATACACACACACACACACACACACACACACACACACACGAGTCCAGTCAGTGAGATAAGGTTTGACAAAGGTCGCTGGGCATTACTGGAATTCTGCGGAGCTCAGAGGATGAGGAAATGAGCTTTCACAAAGTCACGTTTGGAGACTTGGGTGCGCTGACTCAAACATGTGGAAAATTGGTGCAATTTATTCATATAATTACAATTATAATTATGTATTTAGATCTCTTAAAAGTCCACCACAGTGATTTTGCAAAGAGACATCACAGACCCTCCATCACTGTGTTTTGGCTCTTGTCAGGCAGTATTGATTTGGAATAGCAGCAGAGTGTTTCTGGTTGGGTTTCAACCTGTAAAGGTTTACACCAAAGGGAAAAGTCTGAAGAGGTCCGGACGCAGCTTTATCATCTCATCTATGACTTTCAGATAGCTGTCTTTATCAGAGCACAGCACAACGTCTCTTAAGTAATATGCAGTATAAATCAAAGTGAATCTTTCCATAGTGAACTTTTAATTATCACATTTTCTTTTGTTTTGAGCCTGAATTAAAATAGTCAGACTTATACAAATTAGCATAAAATATATGTATCTTTCCAACTTAGGCCAAATCATTTTACCACTATGTGTATTTAAATCTCTTTTCATTACATAAAACTTATAACTCAAGTTATCAACATATAAACTGATTTTAATTCAACAAAGTATTACAAAATATATATTATTCTCATGACATTTTTACATATTTGGAACAGGTTTCACAGTCAACGGGATCTTCTTTCAGCACCAGGAGCTGTCCATAGTCTGACAGCATCTGTCCAGTCAAACCCAGAGTCTCCGGGCCACATGTTGTGGCAGTATAATATCACTATTTGCCACTGTACAGATGCTATACAAATCCACTGAATGTCTCCTGGCCAATAAGCAAAGTGACTGTGAGATGTTGTTATGTAGAAACTCTTACAATGAGCAGAAGTAGTGAAGATGAGCTGTTTACAAGTAAGATGTCTTTCAGATTATGGATTAACATGTGTTTTGTAAGGCACTTTATAAATACGTAGAATGAAATTTAACTTATCCATGGTAACGTTTTAAGAACACAGGCGGTGACAGCATGGTGTTCAGACATTAAGCCGGTGGCTTTTTAATAGTATTTGTCATAACTTATATCCAGTGGTATGGTGTGGGAGGAGGTTCGATCACATGGAGGGAGAACAGACAAACACAGACGAGGCCAAAACTGAAATGCACACGAACGTTAGTGCAACCCCGACAGATGACAAATAAAAATATATTTGACTCCATATATTGGAACAAAGGCTGCGCTGGCACGCTAAGCCTCTGGGATACTCCCCCTCAAAAATACCATCGGGTTGTTCTACTGACTGTGCAATAAAGCCTGATTCATTTCTGATGCTTGGTTTGTTCTGAAATTGTCTAGTCACATGATGGAAAACTTTCTATCAAAAAAGGTATTATCTCTGTGCTGTGGGACATGCCGGTATTTACTCAGTGTCAATATGAAATGACTAGTAAATACTTATATCAGAATGAAGATAGGAAATTATGCTTTTTATCAGTATCTTATGTGCAAGAAATAGAGAATCAGGACTTGATGTTGAGCAGGTTGCATGGAGAAAATGACATCGAACTCCTATCAAGGACTGTTTCGAGAGGGACGACGAGGTGCAGGGACACCTCGAGTGAGAGTCTACACGGCACAGCTACGGTGTGGGTGACAGAGACTCACCTGTGGAGTTGTTACCCTGAAGGCCGCTCCTGTTGTGGGGGTGGCGGGTCGCGGTGAGATGCTGTTCTGGGCTTGAGCTTGAGCCTGAGCTTGAGCTTGAGCTTGAGCCTGAGCCTGGGCCTGAGCCAAAGCCTGCTGAGGAACCATGACCAGCTGGCCCAGCTCGGTTCGTACCAGCACCATCCCTGAAGAATCGAAGAAAACGACACAGACTCTGAGTGGTACTTCAAACTGTTTGTGACACACATATACGTAGACTTGCACAGAAGACCAGAAGACTTTTCAGCCCAAAAGGGTTGAAAAGCAAATGTTAGACAAGTATAAAGGCAATGTCTACCATAACTACCATAACATGATCATTTGTTTTGACTAAACATCAAAACATGACACTGACAATATGTTGCAAGCAGCTGTGGTTTAACTGTGAGGCAGCTCATCACAGAACATAAGCCTGCTCTGTTATTTCCATACACCAGGGCATCCCATCAGCCACCGCTGCTTATTCCTTTGAGATATACAACAAGACGACACCTTTCAGGATGTCAGAGCACCAGCGGCGGGTCAACATTAAAGGTTTTTATTTTGTATTCATGACACATTTACATGCAAAAATGACTTCCCAGTGTCCTGAACTATTTAGTCTTTTATCCATGCCTTGTATTAAAAGGGGTGGCTGACTCAATTCGTTGCATTGTTGCAGGAGGAGGAAAAGCAGGAGAGGACCAGGAAATATTCACATTGTTTTTAAGGGGCGTGAGATTCAAAGCGAACAGCACAGAGTTCTTATGAACTTTAGCCATCAGCTTAATCACGTAACTGGAGTTTTCAATTCATTTTTCTTGACCCACCTTGTACCAAGTAATGGAATTGGCAGAAGGCAGGAAATACAACCTGGACAGACACACATCATCCACACTCACAATTTAGAGTCCCACATCAACCTAGACACGCATGTTTCTGGACTGTAGGAGAACCGGCACATGCGGGAGAACATGCAAATACAAAGTCAACATGTCGCCTTCGACTTCTTTCGAGTCAGTCGCCAGAACTGTATCTACATTCAGGGTAATAATTACAGGGGTTGTGTAAAGTGCTCGACTTAAAGCAGGTATGTAACTGTCCACTCTTAGGTATACTGTGACAGAACAGACACTACAGACGCTATAGGCTTTATGGCTGAGGAGCAAGAATGGCACAGTCTGCACTGATCAATAAAGAGAGGTCCATAATGTGATTACCAGTTTTAATCAGGTGTCAAGATGCCAACTATAGTTGCTGGCCTGGCACTCTTCATCCCCGAAGAATCTGATTGGCAATATGTAGAAACAAGCCTCAGTTTGCTCCTTTTACTTTCTCAGACCAAAATACCATTCAACCATTATCCTGAGAGGCTGAATTTGTTTAATAAAGATAATAAGATAATCCATTTAGAGTCATGAGATAACAGCATTATAAGAGCAAACACCGGTCGCCCTCGGTTTCCAGGTACAATGATCAGTGAACAAAACAAACACAAACTCTCAAAATGTGTGGGGAGCAACAGGTCTCGGGTTATTAAGTTTCCTTATCCTGGGCAGCGCTAATGGCATTACGCAGCCATTGCATTTTAAGCACATACCACTTTTCAGAAAGCACTTCCACCCTGCTGTTGTCCTGATGCCTCTAAGATCCTGAACACAGGCACTCCTGATGCTGTGTGAAGCCACAGGCTGCTTTTTTTTTAATACTGTGTATATTTAAAGCTGGTGACCTGGTCTAATCTCTGAAGTGGTAAAAATTGCAAATGTGTGAAACTTTCCAGCCGTGAGAGGAGCTCCCATTCAAACGAGTGTGTCGCAGATGAAAGACATTGTGGTTGTGGTTGAGAGCGTGGGTGACACGGCAGCTCGGTGAATAGAGCTGTCACCTCAGAGCAAGAAGGTCACCGGTTCAAGAGGCTTCCTGTGTGGAGTTTGCATGATCTCCCGGTGTCTGTGTGGGTTTTCTCCAGCTACAGGGTGTATTCTCTGCTTTCACCATATGAAAAACTGAGATGCACACCAACAGACCTTGCAACACCATTTGGCACGATGAATGAATGGATGGATGTGAGATGTGTGCATGAACGGTTGCTCACATTTACACTATTTCAGTGAAAATCATACGAACCGGCTATAGATTGTGCCAGCATGTCACTTATGAAGACTTTATTGGAAAACGTAATCATTGTCTAAACTCAAATGCACAGGTATGTTTCCTCGACACACTTTTCCCGCAAACTTATCATTGGTTTGGGATCATTTTTAATGGCAAGTGCAGCGTTAAACTGTCTTGTGGTTATGTTATTGTTGAGGATGCTTGGTGTGTGTTTGATACTCGGCACAACTTGTCGCGCCGATCTAAAACTTAAAGCACCTCAGGAACTGGCACGAACAAGTGCTCAGGATAATGAGGGATGCCTCTCCTCTAACACATGCACACTCACACACACCCAAACACACGCTCTCCTCCTCAAGGCAGTCAGTCAGATTCAGTCTCCTAGTGACAACCCAAACCCACACTCCTCGTGTCAGGTATCAGAGCACAGCCGCAAACACCTGCTCTCCTGCAACTCCGCCGAACCTTACCCGGTGGGATGGTAAACCCCGGGGGCAGCTGAATGGTCGTCTGCTGCTGCGGCGGTCTGACAATCAGCTGGGGGGCTACGATTCTTTGAGGGGCAGCGAGTCCGGCTCGGGGCTGGGACTGTGCGGCGGTGGCCACAGCGGGCGTTGGGGAAGGGGCGGCGGGCCTGACCATGGTCAGGGTGGTGGTGACCGACGTGGTCTGTCCAGATGCAGACGCTGCTGCTGTCGTCGTGGTGACCCCTGGGGCAGCAGTGCCAGCCGTGGTGGTGGTGGTGGTGGTGGTGGAGCTCACAGACTGAGTCACGGTGATGGTGGTGGTGATGGTGGCGGTGGTGGCTGCAGCTGTGGTGGTGGTGGTGGTGGTGGCGACAGCAGCCGGTGCAGGCGCAGCTGCAGGTAGAGATGCAGGTGCAGCTCCAGCTGTCGTCGTTGCTGCTGTTGTGTGTGCAGATGCGGGTGTAGGTGCGGGTGCATCTCCGGATGCAGGTGTGGGTGCGGGTGCGGGTGAAACAGTGCTGATCACAGAGTTGACACCACCGGCCTGGGTGGACGTGATCATTTTGGGTTGACAGTCCTCGGGTTCGGAGGTGGCCACCTTGTTCAGCACCTGCGTGGGGGCCGTGGTGACCGTGGAGTCTGTGGAGGAGGTGGTGGGCGCTCCTGCCACCCTGCTGGTGCCCTGCTGGACCAGGGCCGACACGCTGGTCCCGTTCTGGGCGATGCTGGCCACGATGTGACTGGGGAGCCTGCGCAGGGCGATGGTCGGGGTCCCCCGGTCCAGCGCTATGGCCGAGCGACCCGCAGGCAGGCTGGCGTTGGAGAGGGTGAAGGTGGAGGTGTTGATGGAGGATGTCACCTGGCGGGGAGAGTTCCCTTGAGTTGTAGTGTCCCCGGTGCTAGCAGCTGATGAAGGTGCAGCCGCTGCTGCCGCTGCCGCTGCCGCTGCCGCCGCGGCTGCACCGACGCTGCTCCTCCGGGTCGACACCGCGGCTCCGTTCACACTCTTCCCCCGAGCCTGGACGCTCCTCCGCGGCGTGTTGACTCGCCTCCTCGGGGGGCTGGCCTCCGTGGACCCCCGGCTGGTGCTGATGCTGCCTGGCGCAGATGTCAAAGTTGACACCGCCAGTGTTGTGATGGATGCTGCGTGCGACGGTGAAGTAGTGGAGGAGGAGGCGGAGGATGAGGAGGATGAAGAGGAGGTGTCCCCGGCTGTGACAGCCTGGTCCGGGTCTGTGGAGTTGGTCTCGGGTTTGCTCCTCCGTCCTGCTTGTTGTTGTTGTTGGTCCAGTGTTGTGGTGCCCACTGGAGCTGCCAGCGGTTTCCCTAAGTGATGGTTCGCGGGGGCCACCGAGCCAGCGCCTCCATTTTCGTCTGTTTTCCCGGCTGGGTTGGTCTGTCCGGAGAGCTGAGACTCCAGGGAGCCCACCAGGTCGCTCACGGCTTTCTCATCCACCTCTGAAAACAGCATCTCTTCCAGGGGGTCGGAGGCGGCCGCCATCTCTGATCACTGAGAGCTCCTGTATTTTGTTTTTACACTGCGCATGCGTGTTACTGGGCATTGTGGGAATGAGTCTGTCGTCATCAGAGGAGGAGGAGAAGGATGTCCTAGCTGTTATGAATGTAATGATGTTCAACCATTAGGCTGTGTAACTAATCTTGATTTGATGTTAATGGTACATTTTCACATTCATACAGTAAAGTTTTACTAATCCCTTTCAAAGTTCGGCATATTTTGGGTTGAGTAAATGAACACTTCAGAGGAAATGTCCAACAGAAAAGAGCCCAAACTTTAATTTATTTGAGTGGTCAAATAAACCCTACTTCATATTTATTTTTTACTTTTTTTTCTGTTTTGCAATCGATGTTTTGAAAGTGCTGATGTCTTTTTTTATAATTTCTTACTATTTTTTATAATTGCCCAAGAAGTAGGCCTTAAAAAGAAAGCCCTTGCTTTCTTCCCATACATATTCTTTTTTTACTTCTTATTTTTATTTAATGAAGTGTAATTAAGTACTGTCAATAGCCCACTTCGCAAAGGGTGCAAAAAGACTCCTGGAATTCATTATAATGAGATGCTACATCAAGTAAAGAAATCACTACCCTATGTCACTACACAAGATAATAACTTCTAAGTCACAATAATGACATGATAATTCAAAGTAATGAGATTGCAATGAGATCAGTAGTAGAATTAATGAGATGCTGAGTCAGATTAATGAGATACTACCTCTACTAAGTACTACTACTGAGTCAAAATAATAATGAGTGGAAAGGAAGTCAACATAATGGGAAAGAAGGTAACATTAATGGGAAATGTAATCAAAATACTGACATATTAAGTTGAAAAAAATGTAATAGTAAGTCAAAGGACTGAAATAGTATCATTGTTTTGATTTACTATCCCATTACTCAACATAGTATCTTATTGTTTTGACTTCGTAAGATGACTTAGTCAGTGAAAATAGTGAAATGTCAATCGAAATACTGAGATTAAAGTCAAAGTGATGAGACCCCAAATGGGCACAGACATTAAACTGAAATAATGAAATGCTGAGTCAAAGTTGTAAGTGTAATTATTTTGGCTTATGGTCCAATATTTTATGTAGTAGTTCATTATTTCCACCCAGCATCGTATTATTTTATTTTAAGTTACTTTATAAGTTGAAATGAAAAAACACTGAGTCAAAGTAATGCTTGAGTGAGTCAAAATATTTCGATATACTGTAGTATACTAGATCACTTTAGTGAAGGAGTAGAGTTGCAGGAAGAGGACTCCAATGTGCGTGAATGAGGCCCGGCCTATTTCCCAGCATGCTTAGCGGCGCGCTATAGAAACTTAAAGCGGCCATGTCGCGGAGGTAGAGACCAACTCACTACCAGCGAGTTGTAGCCATCCTCACTGCGCAACCTGCAATTTTAATGTTATGTAGCTCTGACTCTGCGGCTCTCAAAGCATAACGTGCCTCTTTTGGGTTGACAGGAGACATATTTTGTGGACGTAAGTGCATTATTATCCACGCAGGAGGTGAAAATGAGCGCCGGAGGAACGCCGTACATCGGTAGCAAAATTAGCCTAATCTCCAAGGCCGAGATCCGCTATGAGGGTATTCTGTACACCATTGATACGGAAAACTCGACCGTAGCTCTCGCTAAAGGTGAGTAAACTCATTCAGGAGTTGATAGGGGTGTTTGAAACGAGGTATAGCGTTGCTTATGAAGGTGTTGGAAGTGAACTCGGTGTTTGCGCAGTTAGCAGTGGAGGCTAGCTGAGCAGCTAACTCACTGCTAAGTGGTGCTGTAGGAGTCATCGGCTCCTTTGTTTACCTTGTGTTTGGGCTAATGTGCTCTCTGCTTAGTCCTCCATAGCCTTCACTTTCAGAGAAAATGCATTCCCTCTCACTATCTAGCATCTCGTATTTAGGTTTACGTGAACGATCAGTAGCAATCGGCGGTTTCAATTAAGTGCTAAACGTCTGTTAAGTGAGGTCTGATCACGCACTCTTGTAGCAGTATTTAGGGAGTTTAATCCTCTGAAACCAGATAAGTAACTTAATTAATACCGTTAAAAGTGATTTTCGAATGTATAATTCGACTGAATCGTGGACAGTGTGTAGCTGGGAGCTATTTAAATATTCCCTCTAGTGGATTTTCTACAGATTTGTCAACATTTCATTTGAAATTATGGAAACAAATGGCGTATTAGTTTGACGTGTTTAAGTACAGAATTTAACTACTAAAACAGGCCCTGGAGCATCAGTACAAAACACAGAAAGTCACATATTTAACCATTGTGTGGGTTTTTCCCTCAACAGTTCGTTCTTTTGGAACCGAGGACCGGCCCACCGAAAGGCCTATCCCACCTCGGGAGGATGTGTTCGAGTACATCATCTTCAGAGGGAGCGACATCAAGGACCTCACAGTGTGTGAGCCGCCCAAAGCCACTAGCAGCCTGCCCCAGGACCCCGCCATCGTTCAGGTAACTAGGACTGGACTAGGACTGCCGTTTTTTAAAGGAGATCAGATTCCGGCTGAATAAAAATATCCACCACTGGTATCACCTTATCAGTGCAGCAGGGTCTAACCGTGCCTATCTCCAGGGCTCTTGAGGCAAAAGCAGGAAATGCACATGGGTTCCCAGTCTTATCACTGGGCATAGACACACATCATTCACACTCGTACTTAATTGCACCTAGGTGCAATTTAGAGTCTTCAGTTACCCTAGACATGCATGTTTATGGAGGAAACTGGAGTGAAAGCCACACAGGGAAAACATGCATATACTCTCTCCAGCTCTTTTGCATTTAGATACAGTCGTATGTAAGCGTGGTTGACAGTATTCAGTGCTTATCGAAGAACACTTGCAGCCGCGCCACACGCATCCTCGTCAGCAGTTCTGTTTTACGACTTCAGTTGCATATTTGTGACTGGTGAGTGGTTTTTATCTGTCTGTGGTCTCGGATGACGGCATCGTAAAATATGCGTATGGTCCCACGTGCGAGGTGGGCGAATTTGTATGCAAAGCCGCTTGTGGGTTTTTAACTGGCCGTTTGTTTGTTTTCTCAGTCCTCAATGGGATCCTCCAGCGCGGCACCAGCAGCAGCACCTCCACCGTCATTCCAGGCGGCTGCTCCCTACGCTGCCTTCAGCAGGTCTGCCGTCGCCCCGTACAGCCAGTTCGGGGCGACGCCTCTGGCTGCCCAGCAGTTTGGATCGGCCGGAGCGCCCGGTTAGTCATTTAGCGGTCTGATGGTTCCAGTTCACACCCAGCGATGGGGTTCAAATGCGTTTGAATTTCACCCCCTTAAAGCATAAACCCCAGACCACTGCATAACCCTAGTGCCACAGACACAGGCCCCTCGGGCTGCAGCTGCTAATCTATGTAATCGAATCTAAAAATAGTCGGCGGCAGATTCCATTATTGATCACTCGAGCCTGTGCAGCTGTATGCGAACAGACCACAGTTGGCCTTTGTCTCGGGTTTTGGAACCCAGTTATCTGCTCATAGAAGGAGGTCTTAATAAATTTATAGTCAAATAATTGTTGGATTGCTTTTCCAATCCCAGCTGACAGGTGTTGTGTGGTCCTTGCCAATCAAGCCGTATAAAGCACGTGTGTAATGGGTCCAAGAAGATCATATACGTGTACTGTGGGGTTTTCCACAGGGCGCACCAGTCCCCAGCTGGACGCTTTGACTAAAAGCTCCACCTTGGATCAGCCGGCGGCCGTTGCCCCGTCGGCTATCGCTCCGCCTCCAGCCCTGCCCGCACCCGTCGGCCAGAGGAGCCAGGCTGGGGCAGCCGTGACCAGGCCCACTAGTGGCACCGCCGCCAGCCAGAAGCCCCCGGATCTGCTGGAGCAGCCCAGGAAAGGTACACTCACTGCTGGCTCGGGATTATCGCCGCTCTGGCTTTTCTGAACTCCCTGTACACCGGATGCGACTGAACTCCGAGTTGCTTTTTGTTGTTTGCTGCTCAGCTCCCGAGGTCCAGAAGGCGCCGCAGCCAGATAACGAGCGTGGTTCTGCTGAAAACCGGGATCCGAACAAACACCAAGCTGCTGGTAAGAAGTGAAATGAGTAATGGCCATTGAAGACCCCCTCCAGTCCATCTTTTTAGCTATGAGGACTCCCACTCCTGTCACTGAGAGCTGGCTCTTCACAATAGATCTGTAACATCTTTGAGCCAGATGCCAGTTCAGAGGAGGAGGAGGATGAAGAACCCATCAATCTTACACCTTTCTCAGGCAGTTTGAAGCCAATATCCAAACATTGTACAGTATTTTAGATCATATGAGCAGGTTGTCACATATATCAGATTACGGATCTGTCTCCAGGGAGGAGAATCTAATAGTCTGCGTGTTCTCCCAACTCTAGCTTTGTCGAGGAAAAAGAACAGGTGACAGTTGGATAATTTAGTCTGGGTGTTCCTATTTGAGCTCCACTTTGTGCAATAACGTGCAAAACAGCGTGTATGTGACTGTGCTGCTGTTTGACACTGAGAAATGCAATTGCAATGTATTTTGTCATTTCATAAAAAGAAAGGCACTGTGTGACAAGCCCAGTCTGCCTGGAACTGCCAGTTAGCGTCTGCCGTTGGTTCACAACAGCTTCAGTGCAGGACTCCTCAACGTCCTGTGGCATCATCAGGTCTGGGTGTTTGTCCTAAACCCGCCGCTTTCCCCCCCTCGTCTTCTCCCAGCCACGGGCCAGTCCAACCGCCGCGGCCGCGGCAGGGGAAACCGCAGCCGGGGCAAGGTCAACGTGTCCCGGGACGCCCCCATGAAGTTCGAGGAAGACTTCGACTTCGAGACGGCCAACGCCCAGTTCAACAAAGACGAGATCGACAAGGAGCTGCAGAGCAAGCTCAAGCTGAAAGGTAGGGGCCGCGGGCCGGGGCGGGCGGACGGGATGGCGGCCGGTCGAGGTGCGTGCGTCTGGCTAACCCTCTCCCCCGCCGTGGCCGCAGACGACAAGGCACTGAACGGGGAGGAGAACGACGCCGAGCACCCGGCCACCGAGGGCGGCGCCGCCGAGGAGGAGGAGGGCGGCGTCAACGCCTCCTGCTACTACGACAAGTCCAAGTCCTTCTTCGACAACCTGTCCTGCAACGACACGAGGTACCGCGACGTCGCTAATGTGCTCTCCTTCGATTCTGTTACTTAATGTGTCAACTGTTCCCAGTCGATCCACTGAAAAACCTGTTTTTCTCTTCCAGTAAATCGGGAGACCGAGGATTTCCCAGGCAAGTTGCATGATGTTCTTGGCTGTGTTGACGGAGGCACATCTCGAATGTAGAGCGAGAGTTGTGAATAAGAATTTGACGTCGTTATCGGCCTTGTGTGACGTGACGGCCGACGGCCGGTGTCTGTGCGCCAGGGAGCGGAGGTCGACCTGGGCCGAGGAGAGACGGATGAACTCGGAGACGTTCGGCATCCCGCTGAGACACAACTGGGGCAGGGGCGGCTTCCGCGGCAGGGGCTACATGGGGCCCCGCGGCGGGCGGGGGCGGCCTCTGAGCCGGGGCTCGTTCGGGCCGCCCCGGGGGGCCCCGCCCGGCTTCAGGGGAGGCTTCAGGGGCGGCAGGGCGGACCGCGACTTCTCTGACTTTGAATACAGGGTGAGTATCAACCTGTGGTACTGCATCGACCCTTTGGAGGGGGGGGGTGTTTTGTGCATTTTACACATTTTTACACTTCATTGTTTGATAACATCTGCTGTGTTTATGCATGTGGAGTGTTCATTTTGGCAAGAATGTGAAAGGTTTATTAACGTAATTTCCAGTCTCTGTTCCTAAATGAAGTCTAAAAGTGCACTGTATACAAGTGATTGTTACACTTGGGATGTTGAAACCCATTCAAACTGCCTCTTTAACTCATAATGTGTGCATTTCATTATCTGGGATTTTACCTTGGAAGGGTCATGTTAACCATATTTGGTATGAACATTTGATAGTTTGTTCAGATGTAAGTGAAAAAGCAAGGGATAATTATATCCCTTTTTTGTATATAATGTGAATCTGTAATGTATTTCTATCACAACTTTATGAAATGTGCCTTCCACAAACTTCCTGAGTATAGCTACTAGTCAAGTCAACTTTATTTGTCCAGTATGCTCCATGTACGACATACAGCACAAAGGAACTTTCTTCCCTCTCCAACCATTTCAGACCTAGAACATCTAACCTAGACCCGTGCTTGTTCTCCCCTAACGCTGTGCGTGCTCTCTCCCTCTCCCTCTGCAGAAGGACAACAAGGTGGCTGCGTAGTGCTGCGGGGACGGATTGACAGAGTAGCTCTTCATCACGACTCGACTCCTGTTGGAGAGACTCTTTGGTCTCGAACTCTGACACAACGAATGAAGAAATCCTGCGGGTCACCAGCACCAGGGGGTGACTGGGACTGCTTTACATGGGGAGGAGGAGGAGGAAAAGGTGGTTGGTATGGGTTGGGGGGGGGGGGGGGGGGGTGAGAGTGCAGCTCCCTTTTCTCCACTTTGAGAAACAGGCTCTTTGTTGTTTTGCCCCGAATCGCTAGATTGACAAGAATGTGTAAATATGTTGCTTTGGAGCAGTTCTGTATTCATTTTTTCTCCACTTTTTTTTTTTCGGCGCATCAGTCAAGTTCATTACACGCTGTATGCAGGAAGCCCGCGGATGCTGTGAGAGGATGGCCGTTCTCGTGATCAATAGCTTTACTTGTTCTCGTCTTTGGGGTCTTTTTCTTTTTCCCCCCACATCCATATCTAGGCGCCAACACTTACGGCATCTTGTGGTAGCATCCTATCTCTCTCCGCTCACATCTCGCGACATTCAGCACCCGTCTTTGTTTTTCGTTTTTTACTTAGTTTGCAGGAAACGTTGGGCCGCTTCTCTCTCACTCACTCACACACACTCACACACACACACACACACACACACACACACACACACACACACACACACACACACACACACACACACACACACACACACACACACACACACGTTCTCAGTGATGTGATAGATCAAAGCCGGGTTACAGAAACCCATTCTGGACTAAACTCACCTTCAGCTTTCGTTGAACCTGGCCTCCTTTGATCACCTCCGACCTTCTCCTCTGACAGACCCCGGGTCTGGAGGCCGAGGTGGAGGGATCTTCACTTTAGCGCTTTACTTTAGACTTTTTTCTTTTTTTTTTTACAAATCTGCTTTCCAGTATTTAGAAACCGTCTGAAACCTCCCATGTCCGATGAATTCAGTTTCAGCTTTTGTCTCTAGCTGAGCCTGTCGATGAACTCCTCCCACGGGCAGCCAATGGGAGGGCAGGGATTGGATGTACGGGGTTTACAGCATTAGCCTTAGGAGTATTTGTTAACTAGTTTTTTTTTGGGAGGGGGGTGGGTTGTATTTTATTTTATTTTTTAATAAAGTGAACTTATCAAAGAGCATTCCCCTGGTTTGTGCGAGTGAAAGAGGACAATGGAAAAACTACCGCTGCCTTTAGAAGAGACCGGTCTATTCAGTCGATGCCTGCAATCAGAGCCAACCCGTTGGGTTTGGATTTAAAGTAACGATAATAGTAGAAAAGACAAAAGAACACTGATCCTCTGCAAAAAACCATTTGACCCCTTGTGTCGGTGCCCATTCTTATGTCCCAAACTGTTCTGAGCCGTGTGTACCGTCGTCGGATGTTTGAGTCGTGTCCTCCGTGTTGATTTTCTTCTTTTCCTTTTCCACTGTTTCTACGGTGAGCCGCGTGCGCTGCAGGACCGCCGTTCGTGCACTGTCGTGAGGATTGTTTACTGAAACTGGGAGATCTTGTGCAAGAATCTGTCTCGAAGCGCGTGTCGGGGAAACGTTCGGATCTGGAAACGGCTCGCCGGCTTGCGTGCAGCGCCTCTCTGGTCGCGTTCGTGTCGGTGTGAATTTTCTTTTATTGACTTTTGATCAAAGGGAAAAAAAAAAACTGGATGTGGTGCCAGGGTTTCTTTTCTTAGGTGGGAGGGGGGAGGGGGGGGTGGGACACTTTTGTCTTGGTGACTCTTTAGTACTTTTTCGGGACCCGAGAGTGCTTTTTTGCCTTCCGAAAGATGTATTTTTTACTGCTCTCCCTTTAACCTGAAGTATTGATGGCACTACAAATTTAGTGGTTGCTTGGAGCAAGGCAGCCCACTTGACAATGTGTTTTTCACTGGATATTGCACAGATTGGTAATCTCTGCATGATAGCCATAGAAACATCACTTTATGTGGGCGTTGGCAATAACCAGCAACCTTGAATTTGAGACAAAATTTATTACTGAACTGACATGTTTTGATATGTTTGTTACTCCTTCCAGTCATTGGAATTGTAAACCAGGAATTCTTTTCCCAAAAATATCAGCAAAATTGTTTTTACGTTGAATAAAGAGTTGTACAATACCCATGTCTCCCTTGTTTGTTTTTTTCACAGCTATTGAATTTTCCCAATTGTGAGATGAAGTGCATCTCTCCAGGTCTTTCACACTGCTCGTATTTGTTAGTCATGAAATGAGTACCATATGCCACCATGCTCAGGGCATAATTTCTTGGCAGGTTTAGAACATAATAGGCCTTTATTTCACAACAGAGGACGTCTCAAGTAGTTGACTGCAGCATGTGGATGATGCACTTAAAGTAAATATCAAAAAGTAAAAAAAATATGTTTAAATTAGATACTTCATCTCTAGCATTTAAAGAATCAATGGGGCTACAGAAATCACAGCACAGGAAAACGCAATAAAATCCATAATAGCAGGGCTGCCAGCTCTGACACAATGAGCGTGATATACACGCGTTTGACTGTTTACACGCGCTCTCACGCCATACTTCCGATTGCACGCGGCGAAAATCTATTTAATCTATCTGCACTACTTTACAGAGCTGAGTAGAGCTGTTCCCTCTCCCCTATGGTAGGTGGCGCTCTTTAGAAGCTGAGATCCGGGGCGGGATCAGATGTTTGAGAAGAGGACGGCAAAAACAGATGTCCCAGACGTGGAGAATCCCCCCACCCGCGACTGTCCGCGGCGTAATCGAGCGCCTGCCCATCCAAATATCTCTCCTTAATTTGTTTTAAAACACACTGATTCACCAATAATGGAAAGTGGAGTTTAATCGGATCGATGTACTACTGCGTCTGCCCACCGGGTGGCGCCCACGCAGAGAGAACAGTATCGATACTACCGGCGAAGAAGAAGAAGAAGCCTGTCTGTTGTGGAAGTAAGCAGCCAGCTGTGAGTCTGATACAACATGTCGATAGTGTTTGTGCCGAGGAAACAGCGCGGGAAGGCGAAGATCAACCAGGAGACCATCCAGAGGGTGAGCTAGCGGGGGCTGAAGGTCTGACGGAGCCGATAACTGCCCTGCCGCTCATTTTTAGCGACGCATTAGCACAGGGCTTTCGCTGCTAGCAGGCTAAGCCCTAACCCCCACCTACTTCACTACTACTACTACTACACAGTATCGATGTGTATTTACCACTGTGGGTCATAGATACCATACAAACATACATAGTTACCGTGACCTGATGAACTGAGATCATCTGTTTGTCCTCTGATGGATGAAAGGATTGACAGATGATGAATGATTGAATTGACCAAGAAAATGACCATGCCTATGTCTATGTCGATACCTAGGTGTCAACATTTTTAACTTTTCATTTCCATTTCCAGCTACTGGATGAAAACGACCAGTTAATCAGATGCATCGCCGAGTACATGCAGAAAGGACGAGCAGACCAGTGTGTGCAGTAAGTCACAGTATAGCACTGTGTATATTATGACTTGACACTGTATCGTATTGGTAGCTTTTGAATTGTATGGCTCTGTACTGTATGTTTTCAGCTGTTGGTCACTGTGTTTTTTTGTTTCCCCCTCACTAGATACCAACAGATCCTGCACCGCAACATCGTCTACCTGGCCACCATAGCTGATGCCAGCCCAGGCAACGCACCCGCCTGCTCAAACGTAATGACGGGCCCACGCTCCAGAAGGAATGGCTGCGGTGACGGCACAATCGCATGTTTGATAACCGCCGGTCTGTCTGTTTTCCAGGCCGCGTCTCAGGAAGGCGCACCCTCGACGCAAACACCTGGCAGTGGACAAGGAGGGACGTGATGAAGGGTCCAGCGTCCAGTGATGTTGTTTATATTGTGGGGAAATTGAATTATTAATATAAATTATTTGTTGGAAACATGATGTGGTGATTTTCTTGTTCTTAAGCCGATTAAACTTGAAATGATCGAGGACAGTGTAAACACCTCTACCTTGAAGAAATCGACTCGGTGAGCCGGCTTTCAGACCACAGTTTCAACATTTAACATGTGCTGGAGTCATGAAAGCTTTCACACATAATAATAGATCCTGACTGGACCAAGGTACGGCCCAGTGTTAAGACTGGTTTATTTACAATGTATTTGACATTGAAAATGAGAAATTACATTATGACATAAAGAGGTCCAGCTCATTCCAGTTAATGCTGGAGGAATTGTGAAGCATGTCGCTAATTCCACTTATGTAATCCTGTGCTAAACAATATGTATTCATGAAGCTAGATTCTCCTACTTACAGTATATGGATCCAAATAGTCCAAGACCTCTATCAAATAAAACCCCGTCATGTCTTTCTTAATGCAGTGACATTGGATGCTTTTCACTCCCTCTCAACACAACACAGCATATTCCAACCTCGTTATTGGCGATTTATCTCCAACTGTACGCACAGCTGTTGAGAGAAAGCTTGTGAGGACGCAAAGAAAATGTACAAAGACACCATTTTCAATTGCTAGTCATTTTTATTCTTTTTTTTTGCATTGCTGGTACACTTGGAAAGATTCAGTTGCCAGCTCAAGAGAACAAGAAGCAACATAAGCCAAGCAGTCCCCCCCCCTTCATATCATCTATCAGGGCAACATGTTTTTGTTTCTTTTTTTTTTCTTTTTTCTTTTGTAGAAGCCACTAGTAAACCATTTGACACAGCTGAGAAGCTAACAGTTACAGTCCAAGGTCTGTAAATGATGTCTTTTTAAAAAAAGGCTGCAACAGTTAGGGAGAGATCACAGACAAAAAGCAACAAACCCTATATTTTGATTGTGCAAAGCACATTAACTATAAAAAGATATATATTTATATGTATATACAGCAAACAATTCTCTGTAAACATGTTAAGTATGTTAGTTTTCTGAAAACATGGTGTCATTTCATAAATACAGGCAACATTGGCATCCGCAAACATCACAAAAAGATAACATTCTGGGCTCTTAAATGCAGCCCATTGCCATAGAAACCGAAGAAACAAGGGCTCGAAAACACCCTCATCACACAATGTTTTAGTGTTTAGCATGGCATATTTGGTAACCATTATAGATAGATGGTGTAGTTCGTCTCTGTAGGAAAAACAAATGTGCTTTTTCACATATTGGGAGGTGGAAAATAATGTTTTATGTAATATGCCTACAAGAATACTAACATACAGTAATGGTATAACATGTAAGAAAATACAAAAATAAGATTAATACTGTCAATAATTGTACAAGAAATATATTGTATTATAAAACAGAAGAAAAGTTAGATCTTTTATTTTTATTTTTTTATGGGAGTTAGTGTCAATCCGGAGAATAACAACCACCAATTGGAGAGGAGGACATGAATGCGCTTCTGGGTGTGAAGATGTTCCCTAATGCTCTCGTCCGAAAGATAAGGTGTGTGTGTGTGTGTACTCCTGTCGCTAATCTCAGACCGCCTCTCGTCTCTCCAGCACCATTCAGCTTCTGAAAAAACGCTTTGGTTGGAAATTATATTCTGCAAGTGCTATCAATACCAACATGGCACATTGTTTTACTGCTATAATTCTGAAACTCTGGTCAGTTGTTGAAAAAAGTAGTGTATTTCTCTCAAATTACACCTCTGCAGTGACTTACTATATTTATGCTGAGCCTGCTCAAAGCCTCTTAATAAAAAGAACTAAATATTTATATTTCAACTTCAGTATTTTACAAGCTATGAAACAGTAGATGGTAGCTGTATTCTGAGTCATCTTGCGTGAGATTTGGCAGTTACAGCTATGTAGACACAGTATATTTATCATGGGCAAAAATGAGAGCATCTCAAGCCCCTGCCCCCATGTAATCCCCTCCTTTACACACACACACACACACACACACATACATACATACATACATACATACATACACACGCACGCACACACACACGCACACGTTCAAGCTGCAAAAGTAAGTGGGTGACGGCCGTGTGCGTCTCCAGCTCTTGTCTGAGGAGACGTCCGCTCGACAGACAGAGAAACGACCACTTGACTCGGGCTGCGCGACTCATGCACATCTCCTGTTTAAAACATGGCAGTTCAAAAAAAACCCTCCAAAATACATCTCTACCTGTTTTTTGTTGTTTTTTTTCGTTTGTTTTTATTTCTTCCAAATGAGGTGGTGGGGGGGTGGGGGGGTGAGGGTGGTTTGGGGGTGCGGGACATGGAAAAATATCGCTAGAAAAGATGTGGCGCCAGTGTGTGTACTTTGAGCTCTTCCAATCGGGCGGGCGGGCGTGGCGGGGCTGGCTGCAGACCCTGCTCAGTACTGGTGAAGGTAGGAGGGCCTGTGCTCGTGTTTGAGGGGGAAGGATTTAAAGCCCTTGGTCATGGGTTTGTGTTGCTGCTGCTGTTGCTGCTGCTGCTGTTGTTGTTGCTGTTGCTGCTGCTGCTGCTGCTGGGTGAAGGGGAACCCGGAGGAGATGGCGGAGGAGGGGGGGCAGTCGCCGGCCGTGGACCACACCGGGGACTGCAGCATCTGCATGGTGTCGCTCCACTGCGAGGACGGGGGGAGGTTCATCTGGTACAGGGAAGAGCTGGGATTGGGCATGGTGTTGGTGTGGGCCGAGTGCTGCCACGGCGCCTTGGGCGGCCAGGTTTTAGTTTTGCTGTCCTGTGAGGGGAGCACAGCGGACCTCGGTCAGAAGAGGGAATGTCGAAGCTTGGCCACAGACAATGGGAAATAGAGCTGATCTAAAGGCTAAAATATTACTAAAACCTCCAGCTCAAGCGAAAGGGACAATAGTTGAGTCTTTCCTGTCTATGAATGAGTAAATGGAAACAGGAACATTGACAGATTGCTCCTATGCGTTTGTTATTGGTCAGCTGGGGGAAAAAATGGGAAGTACCTGGCTATCGTCGCTGATGTGATGGAGCGGTGGCGAGGGCAGGGTGCACACCTCCGGCTCGCCGCAGCTGTGCTTCCTGAGGGCGCGGACAGACACACACGCTTAATCCCGGAACCGTAGCAACTGTGAGTGAACGACGGCCATGCCGTGCCAGTGCGGTGCTCACCTCCTCTGCTTGACCGCCGCGACGAGGTCGGGCCCGGAAAACATGGAGAACAGGCTGTCGCCGTTGGCCGAGGACGTCTCGTCGCTGGAGCTGGCCGAGTCGCCCTGGTTGGCCGACCAGCTGCTGTTGACCGCCTCCCTGGAGAGGCAAAGAGAGGGGCGGTGAGCGCCGTCCGAACTGAGACACAGTCACAGGCTCGCATTTGTATCAGAGAGAGAGAGAGAGAGAGAGAGAGAGGGAAGGAAATCCATGCGCCTACTCTGAGGTGAGACTGAAGGACTTTTTAAATCACCTTGAAGGTCAATTTTCAAGCTTCTCCTCAATTTACAGCCACTTATCCAAACACATACATAATCGGATTTTACAAAAATGTGAATTTACTTTTAAAGAGCACGTCTTTTTAGGTGGCATTTCACTACCTTTTAGAACGTTCAAGCTATTTATCCAACTACTACAACTACTACTACTGGGGATTTCAAGCACTCGTACTGTATGAACCCCATCTACAGGATCTCTACCACCTCAGTGATGAACACCACAGACCATAACACTACTGCTCTGCGTTCACCAGCCAGATGATTTACAGCGGCCCCTGCGCTGTTTACAGCCTCGCTCTTGGCCCGCGGTGGACGTGGTGAATGCCTCACGCAACGGCCACCTCCACCGCGTTCATTGCAGGACGGGCACATCGCTCGTCGCTGATGAGACGGCGCTTTAAATAGGAGCTCGGCACTATGCGCCGATTGGAGATTTGCTACGCATGTGTATGGACGGGCCGTCTCAGATACGGACCCCTCGCTGTAGTACTCCGGGTGGGACCAGGTCCGGTGCTGCTCGTCGGGCATGGGCCAGTTGCTGCGCGGGTTGCTGGGCCGCCGGATGTGCTGCACCTGCCTCTTCTGCTGCATGGCCTGGCTCACGCCGGCCACGTAGCGCGCAAACTCTGGATCGGAGCCAACTGTGGTTGGAGGGAGAGGGGGAGAGAGAGAGAGAGAGGCAGAGAGAGGCAGAGAGAGGGAGAGAGAGGGAGAGGGGAAGGGGGGCAAACACAGCCATGAGTTTTTTCTTTTTGTTCCGACACCCTCAGCTTTTCTCTTTCGCTCCCGGGAGCTCAATCAGTCGGGCCAGACTGTCGAGCGTAGCAGAAAAATCACAATGGCCGTGAGTTGACTGGGCACAATGGGGCCCCGAGTGCAATCAAAAGAGTCTGCGGCCCTGTGAAAATAGCCGGCGACGCAGGCCCGATTCAGCACAAACCCCTGACTTTACTCACAGCCGCCGCTCCGACTACCTGACCCACATCCACTACTCCGCGGGGCTCGGGAGGCTCTTACAGTCGCCTGCAATCGGTCTGAACGCTGGGAGGGAGGTCTATAAATAGCCCGGGGATGGATTGGCTCGCAACGCGGCAACTGGCGGCGGGACCGCGGCACCTGGGCCGCTCGATCGGTCGATAACGTCCAATCACAAACACGTGTTTTACTTGCTTGTCACTTGCTCTGAAACAGAAAACCGCTCCAGAGGCCTTTCGCTAAAGGTTCAAACAAGCCGGTCGCCTCACAGTGAGACGGTGGCCAGGTGTCAAGTGTTCCTGCATGGAAAGGTGGGCCGGAGACTCTTAACTGCTCTCGCATTATTCTCGCTTAATAGGTTTCGTAAACAAACGTTCTTTTATGGAACGCGAAAAAAAAAAGTTGTTCGGATGAGAAACTTCACAATCATCTTTAATGGTTTCGGATGGATCACACGGGACGGATAGTCGGAACGGACGATCCCGCTCTGAACGCCCTCCTCCTCCTCCTCCTCCTCCTCCTGGGATAATGAATAACTAATTACATTCCGAGTCAGAAAAAAAAGGGCTAGTCTGCTGCTGCCCCCCCCCCCACTCAGTAATGAAACAATGGTGTCAGCAGGCTCCGGGCGAGGCGCCGTCCTCGCAGCGCTGACATAACAGTCTGACGCTCCGTTTAGACATCAGACATCATCGCGCAGAGGCCTGGCAGCCAAAACGCACGGGCTAGCATGAATGAATGAAACCCGCATCCTGACCACAACTGGATCCGCCAAAGTCCCACTGAGATCCATGGCTACCATAGATGAATCCCTCAGATGCTATTGACTATCCAGTATTTCAAAGTGTGCCAAACAGAGCCAAGTGAAGTGTGGTGAGTGTGCGGCCCTGCTCACCTGCGGGGTCAAAGGGCAGCGTGTCGCCCAGGACCCCGAACACGCCCTCGCTCTGGTCCCTGTTGGGCCAGGTGTTGTTGCGCGGCCCCTGCGGCTTCTGCCCCAGCATCTCTGACATGACGCTGTCCATGTAGGTGCTGACCAGGCCCAGGCTGTAGAGGTCCGAGCTCAGGTCTGGGAGCCCCGGGGAGCCCCACTGTCCGATGGGCCCCAGCGGGGACAGCCCAGCGGGGGGTCCCTGGGGCGGGGGCTGCTGGCCCGACGTGCCCAGCCACTTGCTGGGAACCCTCTGCTGGGGCAGCACCTGGGGAGGGGTCTGCTGCGGAGGAGGCAGCTGGGGAGGAGGCGGCTGCTGCTGACTGATGGGCTGCAGGAGGTGCTGGTAGTACTGCAGGGCCTGTGGGGAGGGCTGCTGAGGAGGGGGAGGAGGAGGCTGGGGCTGGGGCTGAGGAGGCTGCTGCTGCTGCTGTGGAGGAAGAGGAGGCTGCGGCTGAGGCTGAGGCTGCTGTTGCTTCTGTACAGCCTGAGGCGGCGTCTGCTGCTGCTGCTGCTGCAGGCTCTGGAGCGGCTGCAGCACGCTGTGGGACACGGACTGGGAGGCGGGGGCGGCTCCGCTCGGCGGCTTCAGCTCGGCCGGGTTGGTGGACGCCAGGGAGTTCCTCCTCTTGACCAGGGGCGAGGCCTGCTGGGACTTGCCCATGTTGAATCCTGAGAGAAAGTCGATGACGTCCTGCATCTCTTGGTCCGTGGGCAGGTTCATGCCCTGGTCGTCCGACACCGAGCCGTTGGCCAGCTGCAGCTGCTGCTGGAGCTGCTGCTGCTGCAGCTGCAGCTGCTGCTGCTGCTGCTGTGGCGAGTCCCCGCTGCACGGCAGGCTGCTCATCTGCAGGATGCTCTGCAGACGCCCGTCGCTGTGGCCCAGGCTCTTGGCCTTCTCCTCAGAGCCGCCGCCGCCGCCGCCGCTGCTCAGCATGCTGCGGGACGGCGTGCTGGGGATGGAGTAGCTGCCCCCGCTGTTGGAGCTGGACGACACCTTCTTGGTGAACTTGGAAGTCAGCTTGGAGATGGTCTTGGGGAGCCCGCTGGAGGCCTTGGGGGCCGTGCCGGGGGCCAGGTCGGCCTGAACGGCATAGTCCGGACTCTCCCGCTGCAGCTGGATCTGGATGGTGGGCAGGGCCTGTTCCCTGTGGAGAGGGTTAGAGGAGGGGATTGGAAACGCGCAATTCCATTTATGGTAGATCAGTGCTGTGACATGCCTGTATGTCCTGCAAACACATCACCTGCATGGACAGCTATGTATTACACCTACTTCTATGAGAAGAAAAAGTTCATTGTGGTATAGAGTTGACTCACTTTCTCTCCTTCCACCTGTCGATGTCAAACACGGCCGTGTAGAGGACGTCCACCAGGCCCAGCGTCTTCTCGGGGTCCAGGCAGCGCTGCAGCAGGGACATCGTGGCTGGGTCCTCCTTCAGACACCTGGCCACACAGACAGGACATGAACTACAAATACGACTGCTCCTTCCAAAGAGAACCTTACAAAGAAACACCTGATATCAACAGAGCCAAAAATACAAACTCCTCCTACAAATTCCTTTTTTTTTTTTACAACCACTTAAAGCAAATGTGTCAACATTTTGTGTGCTTAACAGACTCTTCACTGAGCTCTGAGCATCACTTTGATGTTGTCCGTTCGACAAACATCCATAATCATTCATCTCTCTTCCACATTTGCATTCCTGCCCTGCCATTACCCCGCTCACATTCCCTTCTATTCACAAAATCAAACAGGAAAATATTAGCATATGGCACTGTGGCTCGGTACTGGAATCATCCACTCTCTGCAAACGGGCTTCACATTCCTCATCAGAAAACATGGTTACTGGATAACTAGAATATCCCGACAAGCAGCCGTCACTGGGGTGGGAAGAAATGGCATTTTAGGCACGACTGCTACAACACTACATCTCCTCTTAGTTGACCACTCACACCCACAGGTGACTTCTCCCACTTCTTGTCCCACCATTAACACTTTTTACAGTGTATGTTTAACAGTTAGGCAGTTATTGCTCGTCTAGTCGACTTTGATAAGTTTATTTACTTTTATTACTTTACTTTTTTCCTTTTTAACGAGCTGCATGAGCTTTGCTTCAGAGCCCTGATCTCCTCTCCTTGTGCTTACCATGTGGAGGGAACCTGGACGACCACCCTGGAACCCTCCAGAGTTATCTGCGGAGCATAGGCCTCCTTGTTCTCGATCTGAGCTGTGTCCACCACCACCTGTTGGGACACACAAACGCGCAAGCTTTTCAGTTTCAGGACTGCAGCGGGGAAAGCGCCAGAGCTCTTCCCACACGGTCCGATTCCAGCCCGGTCATCGGTCCCCCGCCGGCCCGGGAGGCGGGTCGGGGTGAGGAAGTGGACAACAACAACAACAACAGGCGGACCGGGCGTCTTGCCTGCTGCCGCACGCACTTATCCTGAAGTTCTTAGAGAGTGGCCTTGGCCGCCCCGGCACCCACGCAGCTGGGCCACAGAGAGGGAGGGAAAGCAGGAGGAGATGCTTTCCTGTATTGCAGGAAGTTAGCCCATTGTTACTGAGAACGTGGAAAAAAAAAAAAAAAAACAGGTGTATCCTCAGAGAGCCGTAGCTGGCCGCGTGAGAGAGCCATTGGACACGGAGCCTGTCAGCCGTGTCGAAACACGCTCAACGGGGTCAGTGGGGGCCAGGAAAGAGGAGGAGGAGGGAGGAGGAGGGGGACAAGGAGGAGGGGGAGGAGGAGGAACAGCAGCAGAATAGATGGGCTCCACTTCTTCACTGGGATCCTGACGCCAGGACGAGGAGGAAAAAGGGAGTCACTGGTGAATTATGTTTCCAGGAACCACGCTTGAGTGTGGAAGGACAAAAATGGGAGGAGGAGGAGGACTCTGTGTGTGTGTGTGTGAGTGCGTGTGTGTTTGTATAGGGGATGAGGAGTTGGGACAGCATGACACAGAGAGTGTGCTAAGTGTTATATATATATATATACACACACACACACACACAATCGGACACACGTGGGGACGACGCAACATGTGAGCGCGTGCGTGCCGCTGTGTGATCTATTTCCAGCGGGGTGACGGTGGTTTCAGATAAGGGGCTCGATGCAACGCGCCCATCCGTCACGCTGGGACTGTTCCACAGTCAGCACGGGACGGGAACACTGCTCCTGCTCCACGTACGAAACAAGCCAGGCCGGGCCGGGCCAGACTGGACCACACAGAGGAAATAAACAGCCAAGCGTAAACACAGCCGCGTTACTCAGAGAAGAGTCGTGCCGCTGACCCTCCCTCCCCAGGACCAGGAGGAGGAGGGGGAGGAGGAGAAGGGGGAGGGGGAGGGGCGGGGGCTACGTTTGCAGACCCACCCGGACGAGCCAATCCTTCATCCAGATGCTGCAGGAATGTTTCTCCCCTTTTGTGTGCGTCTCTGGTGTTTGTTTACGCCTCTCGGCGTGCCTGGAGGCCGCCGGACGGATCCTCCTCGTCTCCGTTGCAAACGGAGGACGCACGGGGGGGAGAGCCTCTAGACAATGAGACCGTGTTTGCACTCCAAGCTTTCCAGCTTCATGAGAATGACTTTTTACAGGTGGCTGTTTACGCCCTCTCCGCAGCGTGACCTATATCCAGAGCCTGCATCCGATCCGGGCCGCGCCGCCGTCCGCCCCGAGCTCGCGTTTCAGAAGAGCGGACGCGTATCTGATCGAGGGCCGCGCACAACAAAAGAGGCCTGAAAAGATCGGATTCCGGGCGTTTTCCGAGCCGTTCGCATCGTCGGGGGGGAGGGAGACTTCGCATCTGGGTCACACTGGGCCTGCGGAGCAAACGCAGACCTGGACGGCTCTACTCACCAGACCGGCCTGGGCGAACAGCAGCTGGACGGCCGTCTTGCAGGCTCCTCTCCAGCTGGAAGGGCAGACCTGGTTGAGGACCTCGGTGACGGGGGAGTCGTCCCTGGGGCTCACTCCGTTCTGCCCCATCGCCTCTTTGATGAGCTGCAGCATGGTGTGCTGAGGGAGGAGGGGGGGAAGGCAACGTTAAGTAAGGAAGCGCTCCGTCATCAGTGTGTGCTGGGTGCTACGCTACGCTAGGGACCATGCTCAGAGGGGACCTGGGAAGATTCATCCCTGTTCTGGAGTGAACGCAGAAGCTACGGAACGTTGACCTCGCCAGAAGTGCCCCAGGTGCTTTACAGCCATGTTTTCAGGTGTGGGGACATTATAGTCCGTTTCTGCACAGACCTGGCACCCTTTCTAGCATATCTGGCAACCACACATAGGCTTCAAGCTGGTGCGAACGATCGCAGCTGCTTTTCAACATACGAATGATGATGTTTTAGGACCTGTTGTACATTAGTAGCCTGGAACGGACTGTCGTTCAGCAAAGGCAAGGTAGAGGTGTTTTTTTCCCCCATTCGAGGTCTCCTTTTGAACGCTTGAATTCACGAAACCATCCAGTGAAACACCTCGACCCTGAAAGGCTGGGTGAAAGCGGAGTCGGGGGCGGGACGTACCGTTTTCAGCTTGAGGTTCTCCGCCGCCGACTCGTTGAAGGACACCCCTTTGAGGAAATGCGAGCCGATCTGCACGGGGATGGTGGGCAGCTCGCACTGGATGGGCTGGGAGGTGGTCTGCATCCTGCCGGCCTGCTGCGCCTCCGCCTCGCCACAGCAGCCCTGCAGGCAGGCACGCACGCACGCACGCACACACACACACGCACACGCATGTTGACATAAATACAACAGTCCACAAGAAAAATATTGACACATGTTGGAGGCACAAAGCATTGAAAGAATTATTTGCCTTTCCAACACATCGTTTAATGAGAGTAAACACTGGAGCATATGGAGAGCACACTGAACGCGATGCCTCGATCCATAAATGTCCGAGTTCACTGGCCAGCCCCTCCCTCCTTCTGATTCTAATTATCTTTCTGAGAGTGGACCCACCTGCAAGGCCGCCTCCACAGCTTTGGGGTTCAGATGGAAACCGGCCTTCAGCGCATACTCGCTGTGGCCCAGGCTCTCCAGCGCTGCTTTGTAGGCCTGGAAACGGCAAGAAAACACGCACTGATCAGCACAAAAAGGGAGTGTGAAGTCGCTCAAAAGGTGAAAAGGACAAACGTTCACACGGCTGGACGGCAGGCATCTGCTGTCTGGCCTGGTGCTGGACCTGTAAAGCGTTGTCGATCTTCATGTTGAGCTCCTTGAGCTGGTGCTCGGGGATGGTGGTGTTGTTGGAGCAGAAGAGCTGCTGAACCTGGATGCCCGCCAGGCAGCCGTCCCGGCCCCTCTCCCTCAGCCTCAGCGTGGCCTGGGGGCCGCAGCAGAGAGACAGGTCAGAGCGAGACACGGGGGGGAACATCCACGCGGCTACAGAGCGCAAGCCCGCCCGGGGGGAGAGATGGAGGACGGGCTGAGAATGAGCTCTGGAGTCTGTGTACGGTAACTCAGAACAGATGTGAAGCACTGGGAAATCTGATGGGAGATGTAACCCCCCCCTCCCCACACACACACACACACACACACACACACACACACACACACACCCGCTCACCCACCCGCCCACCCCCAGCAGAGTCCAGCCAGGTCTATTCAGGTCGAGACCCCTCCAGGCCCAACGCTCTGCATGCCAGGGCTCAACAGATCAACCCTCCATTCTCTCCCCGGCCTCACTTTATACAACAGAGCTCAGTGGGGATGATTAGCCCGGGGATTAGTTAGGTCATCACACAAAACCGCCGCACGCAGGTTGTGGCTTGGGACACGGCGTCACAGGTTCACAGACGAGCGCGGCCGGGGAGGGAGGAAATGGAGGGTGGAAGGTGGGAATCACAAACGGCTGGTGTTTCTCAGGAATGTGCGACGGACAGACAAACCCCGGGTTTCCGGCGCCCGGGACCCCTCCCAAGAAGGCTGCGTACCTGGGCTGCGCCTTTCCACGAGCGCGACGCCTCCTCCAGCTCGCTCAGCGGCCCCAGGTCGGAGGCCTGGGCCCGGGCGTTGGCGCAGCGCTCCTGGGCCTGGGCCAGGGCCTCGGCCAGGCAGGACTGGGCCACGGGCTGCACCTTCTGTAGCGCCTGCGACAGAAACTGGAAATGGACCTGCATCACCGTGAGGAAGCAGCGGCCCAGCACCTGCAGACACAGACACAGACGCAGACGCAGACACAGATGAGCATGACCGCATTCCTCGGGCGCTCCGGGCATGCGCGGCCCGACGGGCTGACGCAGCAGACAGTAAAAAGTAACTGCGGGCCAGGAAACCAACGTGTACGACCGCATACCTGAGCGGTAAACACGGGTCTAAATAGCTAACCTCTGGCGCTACTCGAGAGGCCAAACGACCTCCGAGCGGTCCCGGAGAAGCATGGGCGGAGGCTCCTACCTGGATCAGTGCATTGGGCCAGAGCTTCGCCAACTCGAAGGCCACTCATCACATGACGGCTTCTCTTGGTCCGTACTGCCGGGCGTTCATGTAAATGCTTCCCGCAAACCATTTTCATGAATTAGAATGTTTGAAACTGTTTGCCTCCAGATCACGAGTTGGCCCTATACGCTCATGAGCTAACAAAATCAAACTAAAAAAACAACTCGAGGGGACCAGGAGGAGCGCTACCTCCCAGTGTGACACTGGTTACATATATTACCGAGTCTGGTCACACTCTGCGCGTCTGTTTTGCAGCCTTGAAAGGGAGCTGTTCAAGTCATCCAAACTTCATAATCCGATCTAGGGCAGAACTGTGTGCACTACTTTCAGAAACATTGTCAAAATGCTCGAGAAGAAGTTCACTTGCTGCGAATCTTTCTGGTGAAGTACATCACTCCACAGCCACTGTGCTGAATGTCTGTGCGCTTGTGTGTGTGTGTGTCTGTGCGCTTGTGTGTGTGTGTGTGTGTGTGTGTGTGTGTGAGAGAGAGAGAGAGAACAGTCGAGCCCGAGAGGCTGTTTGTTGTACCAGTTAGCAAAAATAAGAGAAACTGGACACCACAGGGTCCCGCCATGGTCACAGGGTTTTCTTTTTCACGTACCTGCTGAAAATATCTCGAGGGGGAGGCCGAGTTGTAAAGACGGAAATATTCTGCTCCTTTCTGACGGCGACACGGGAGCCACAGAGACGGCACGCCGGGGCTGCGGCTCGACCGCGGCCGGAGGGCGCGAAACCTTAAAGCTTATCTGAGGTTTTTCCCGTGTTGCCATAACAACAACCGCAGCACGGGCTTTGATGACAAACTAGCATCTGGCCACTGTATGCATTTCACCCAAACAAGGGCCGCGTGTGCTTGCTGAAGGACAGCGCTGTCGCAGCTCGCCTCCGATGGGATCATGCCAACAACCACGTTTACATGTCAATGTGTGCAGGGGATAAACAACAGCCACAGGCCTGAAGGGGGAAGAAGAGTCAAAGAGCCCAACCCTCAAATCAAACTTAATTTCCCTATGTTTTACTTTGGTAACTCGTGACAGCGTTATCTCGGGAACCTCAGGAGTTGATCTGCACAGAGTTTTCCTCAGTTTTCCTGAGGCCTGATGGACGCCTCGCGCTCCAAAGATGGACCTTATTTTGGACAGGCCCCATGGCTTTGGCAAGCCATCCACTGTTGTAAATGAGACGCTTCCGCTTCGAGAAGACCGAGCGAGGCAGATGTCTGGGCCGTGTCTCTCAGAGACGCCGCAGCGAGAGGCGGGGCCTGTCGCAGGTTGGGGAAGCGCTCGGGGAGCCGCCGCGCTCCGCGCCCCCCGGGGGCCCCGCAGACGCTCAGACGGGACCCCCTTCCTACCAGGAGCCTATTCTTGCCGCCAGGCACCAGTTCTGACCGCAGAGCCACTGCGACATCCGTCAGCGGAGCTGCGCCTCCGGCCCCGCTATTAAAAACAACAGCTGCGAAGTGCCCTTAAACTGGGAGCCCGGTATAGAAGCAGGACCGACGCAGGGCCCACCTCCCCATCACACCTACTCGCTCCGGGGGCGGCTTGAAAAACCGCGTCTCGAGCCGTTCGAGTCGGAGGAGATTCACAGTGCGTGAGGGGTGGACAAGGAGGAAAACACAAATAGCCCGGAGAGACGAGACGGGATGGGAAGTGTTACAGAGCCGGCCGAGCCGGGGGTGGGGGGAGTGGGGGGGGGGGGGGGGGGGATAACACGCGCTGGGCCACGGCTGCAGGATAATGGAGAACACATGTGATTGGCCCGAGCAGCATCCCCCGACGGTCATGGAAAAAATGAGAGAGAGGAGAGAGAGAGGCGGCCGAGCCGTGCTGGGCCGAGCCCAGCGGAGCGGAGCAGGCGTCGGGGGTCCGGCTGGGGCCAACGGTGAACGGATGGGCCCGTTTCTGAGAGCACCTGTGGCGAGGGCGGAGCGGCCTCGTACAGCATGTAGCAGGTACAACAAGCGGATGGTCGGCCGTGGGGAACGGCTGATCAAACAGAGTGTTTGCCTTCGGCCGGCTCGCTGACTCTCACTCGCCTCCGGAGGGAGTTTCCCCTCATGCGCTCTTTACGGGGAAGCGGCGAGGCTGAAGCCCCCTCGTCCCTCGCTTCTCGCCCGTGCCACGACCTGGAAGCCGTTCCGCGGACCATCGCGTGAGACGAGGCGGGTAGCTCTCCCGTTTTGGTTGAAGCGGAGTGCATCTTTACGGGGCCGCCTCAGCGACATGCTTCTGCAGACCT
Source organism: Karalla daura (assembly GCA_029224185.1). Lineage (NCBI taxonomy): Eukaryota > Metazoa > Chordata > Actinopteri > Chaetodontiformes > Leiognathidae > Karalla > Karalla daura. The sequence goes on from CM055190.1 coordinate 16,265,301, forward strand.
CGAGGAGACTCCCGAGCACGCCTTCCCCTTCCTTACTCGTCGAACTTGTAAAACCGATTTTTTTCCCTCGCATTTTAATTGCAGCCTTGTTCACATCCAGACCAAGCGCGCGCAGCATTTCTCAGTTGTGAGGTGCCTTAAACCATTTCAGATTCATCTAAATCTGTAATGCAACATGTTGCTCCAGTGACCTTAGTTCAGGAGAGGGCAATGCCATTTTTGAAGAGCCCGGACTGTTTTGGAGGGCCAGACCAATAGGCGGAACTCTACTCTGCTAAATATCGAGTATCCCTGTATTAAGAGCAGTTAACGGTCTGGTTTTGGTCAGCTGCTACTAGTGAGAGTAAATGTGAAAACTGACGCAGGCATCATGAAAAACCAACCAAACCATTTGGATATTTGGCCAAACATCCAATAAATTGTTCCCCGATTTACAAGAATTGGGGTTCTTAAAATGAAAACAAGCAGGACGCGGTAATAATGTGGTGATAACAGCGTGCGTTCCTTAGGATTTCCAATCGTCTGAAAGGCTTCAGGAGCAACTGTAAGATGTTCAGCCAGACCAACCGATCCGCCGATGAATAAATCACAACGTTTCGCTTTCATTAAACGCATGAAAGTTTAACAATCTTGTTCCAAAGAAATGAAGCAAAAACACCAAAAGTATTTTTATCCGGAGGCAAAGGGGGTAGTTTTTCCACGGGGCGCCGGGATTGGCTGCGAGGGCCGGCAGGTCTCTCTCTCTGGTCGCGGGGACCTCTCCGCCCGCCTACGGCCTTCACCGTGCGGCTCAAACTTACACGCTGGGCAAACGGCCTCTAAACAAACCGTGACATTTTCATGCATATTTGGCAGTGGAGTCACTCCGAGCAGCCAGGGAGCCGCGCTGCTCTCTGGCTGGGGGAAGGGGGGGGACAGAGAGAGAGAGAGAGAGAGAGAGACAGAGAGAGACAGAGAGAGACAGAGAGAGAGAGAGAGAGAGAGAGAGAGAGAGAAAAAAAATAAAAAGAAGAAATGGTTTGTTTTGCAGACTCGCTGACCTGGGAGGGGAGGGGGGTGGGGGGGCTAATGTTGCTAAAAACAGGAGGCACAAAAGAAGAAAGTGAGGAGAGAAAGAGGTGTGAGTTGGGGAAGATGGAGGTGGAGGTGGGGGGGTTCACATACCACAACTCCCCGAACTCAGAAATGCATTCGGTTCATCGCGAAGACCTCATAATACATCCGGCTGCCAAACAGCATTCCTCCACCCGTGCGCACAAAAGGAAAATCCCTTTTACAGTCACAAATGCATCACGGCATGAGGTGTAGACGGAATTAGCAAGGGGGGGGGGGGGGCAGAAATCAAACGCTCGGTCTGAAACAGCTGCAGAACTTTCCCCTGTTAAACAAAAACCTTCAAGACGGTGTGGAGCCGGTAGCAACGCAAAGCTACAGCTTCGAAACGTGAAAATGGGTTTCACGAGAACGGCTCATTATTCACGAACTTTTCGGCGTGGATTTTTATTCTGTGAACCTTCCTTTGGTGCGCGCTATATATAAAAACACCTCCAACTTCCGCTCCATGAATGCGTCCTCAGAGGCCGCTGGGCAGAACGCACCTCCACTTACAGACACAATATTATTGTGTTTTCTCAGCGCTCCAATGAGGCTGTCGCGGGGCCGGGGCATTGGCGCGCGCTCCTCTCCTCCGCCGTAACAGACGCGGCCTTCATGTCCGGGGGCGCCAAGCGCTGCGGTCGGAGCGTTCGCAGACTCGGGCTTCCTCTAACGCTCATCCGCGCGTGCCCGAGACCACAGAGAGTCAGATTTACGGACCGCGGCGCGGAAGTGTTTCCCGTTTCGGGCCCGGCCACATCCACCGAGCTCCCGCGGAACCTCCAGCGTCTCGGGCCCCCGGCCGCCGCTGCACGGCCCAGGACGGGAGGCGCTAATGGCGTCCATTACTCCAACCCTAGTTAACCGCTAGTATCGGCCTTTATTTCTTGATAGCTGGCAGAGAGATGAAGATGGGAGGGAGACGGGGGCAAATCATACATGTACGCGGGGCGCCATAAGTCGCATGGTAAATGAGTGGGGGTTGTGGAGTATGGTTTCTCCAGTGACTCCCCAAGTCCAAAAACATGCATGTTCGGGTAAAGTGGAGACTCAAAGGAGAAGTCCTGAATGGCTTCTTCACTCTGTAGGTGTCAAGTGAAGGCAGCAAGTCAGACTGACTAAAGCAGGTGAAACAAAGGCGAGTGACGGTTATGATTTGAGGCCTGTAGGTGCTCCATGTATAAACAAGGAGGCGGCCTGGGTTTGATAAACCCTGCTTCTTGCCTTCTGAGACTTTTCCTTCTCTTAAGTGTTGTTATTGCTGACTTTAACTCCCGGTAACTGCTGAACTCCAGCTCCAACGTGATTATACCCAATTAACTGCTACTTGCTGCCACAAGACACCAGTTATGGACGCCTTCTCCCCATCGAGGCCGAGGAGCCGCACAGGCATCTCCAGAGGCCCACAACTGTGTATTAGGTGGAGGACGAATAAGCAGATGCGGTAATCATAAGGAAGGATGGGGTGTAGGCTGTGTGTGTGAGTGGGGGGTGGGGGGCTGTTTGGGTGTGGCGTACAGCTGAAAACACAGCTACTCTGCGCTGATAGCACCCCATGCCGGCAGCGCAGTCAGGGTAGAACGGCTCATGGGAATCACTGCGATAAATATACATCTCCCCGGGTGATGCTGGAACCCGGACTGAACCGGCATCATTCCACAGGGCTCAGTGAACTCCCTGACCTGGGGTCAGCAGGGCCAGCTCTCCAGCCTGCACATTCACAGGAGCTGGGGATGAGTTCCCAGGAACCACACACACAACAGCCCGGTGGGCCTTTTTAACTAGTTTGTATTCACGTCGCCGATACGACCTTTCTCGAGGCGGGATATCAGATGACTCGGCACCGGTCATGCATGTCAACTTTGGGCACACTGAAATCGCTTCGCACGAGTCCGGTTTTCATGGCGGGCCCCGTGGTCGACAACGCCAGTGTTCCGTCATGTTTCTCCTCCCTCTGGTTCGTGTCATGCGGCTGCTGCGCTCATTTTGTTTCGGTTTCGTTATTGGTTTCGTTATCATCTCGCTTTGGTTCCCCAAGCTTCTCCAGCCCCTGCAGCGGTGACGACGAGTGGTTGGAGGCTCAGTCTGACCTCTGGTGTGATCTCATGCCTTCCATCTGCTGATCGAGGCTGATGCTAACGTCCACAGTTGTCATTGTGTTTTGACAAATAAACCTTTCATTTCTCGAGACAGACTTGTCTTGTATGGAGGGGGGGGGGGATTACATCACTCGTGGTTGTGCTCGGAGCCAAAAGGGGTTTCGAAAGAGCAGTTCCTGGAAAGACCGAACCCCCTCGATGCAAACGAGGGAACTCTCTCCAGAAGTTACAGGAACTGTGGAACGTTCCCGTGAGCCGCCTTCACGGTTCTTTCGTTCACAAAGGAACCTTTCAGAGGGTGCTCCAGAACAACATGTGCACACAAGATGTGACACGGCGCAGACACAGACCGGGTTCTTTGCTGAGCAGCGACGTCCACGGATTAAGCAGTCTGGAATTAATGGCCAGACACAGGTGCGTGTGTGTGTGTGTGTGTGTGTGTGTGTGTGCTCGTGTCCCACACCAAATGTGCATGGATGGAGAATTTTAAGAGGAAGCAGCCTCTGGATCCTCCCAGGAAAAGCGGCCTCGGCTTGCGGCGCCCGCTCATTCCGCCCATCAGCGAATTCAGGGGCGCGGAAAGATGGCGTGGTATTCATAGCGACAAAAAGATGACTTTCCCTCTCACACGCGCACTGTTTTTCACACCTCTCTCTCAGATCCTGACACCAGCTTAACACTGGGCGTGAGGAGCTTATTTGAGCCAGGAAACACTGATTCACGGCGCCAGCTCCGTGACAGCTCGAGCATCTTAGCGCCGCTGCTGGAGGAGGAGGAGTCGTGGCGAGGAGATGAGCCTGACGGAGGAGGTGCCGGTTGAACGCGGTGCCACAGGTTGTGAGCTTAGCCGAGTCTCTCCGAGAGAGCAAACAGCGGAGCTGACTGTCAATGAGCCCCTTTTATCTGAGTCAACACGACGTGACACCATCGGTCACATGCGCTGGCCTCAAGGCGCACTAACATGAAGCGCGGCCCTGTCTGTTTGCCCACCGAGAGCATTCACAGACCGGCAATGGTAGAAAACTAACAGCAATGTCTCCTCCTGTGTGGGTGTGTGTGTGTGTATACACAAATGCTGTTATTGCCTAACATTACGGCGGTCCCGGGTTCCAGTCCCAGCCAGAAACAGGAGTTTCCATGTCCCAACTGTGACTGCATGGGTTTCAGGTTTCTGGTCCGCAGACATTCATTCCAGGCCGGGAGACTCTCAATCGCCCCGAGGGGCGGGAGTGAGAGCGGTTAGTGTTTGTGTGTGACCTGTGGTGGACTGGAGACCTGTCCAGGTGTTTCAACCTCTGTGTGGTTGAAAAGTATGGTGAAACGAGACCACGGTCCTCCAAAGGCCGCATTACATTGTTAAAACAGAAAATTACCAGCAGTACCTCTGTATGTGGGTCATCACAACTTGGTGATACACTCACATAAATAAATAAATAAATATATATATATATATATATATATATATATATATATATGCGCTGTGCGAGAACATACCTCGACGTCCTGCAGGCTGAAGTCGTTCTGGTCTTTGAAGTTGGCGGCCCCGGCGCTCAGCTCCATCAGCATCTTGGCGATCTCGGGCTTTATTGCTGCAGTCAGCCTACTCGCCGCCTCCATGACGTGTTCCTGCACGTCCTTCAGTTGCATAGCTGCTTTGGAGTAGTGAGAGTTCCTGAACACGCTGCTGAACAGGTCGGTGAGGAAGGCGCTGGCCCGGCAGAACACGTTCAGGGCGTCCAGGTATTTGGAGATGCCTTGCTGGATGTCGGCCACCGCCGTGGTGGCGGCGGCGGAGGAGGAGGAGGAGGACGAACAGGAGGAGGAGGAGGAGGAAAGGGGGGGCGGGTGGCAGCCGCCGGGCATGCCCACCCCCGCCATGGGCGACGAGGCCGAGCAGGAGGAGGCCAGGGAGGCGCTCAGGGTCCGGCTCAGCTCAGGCATCTGGTACTGCTGGTGCTGTTGCACTTTCTGCTTGGACCCGCCGAGCAAAAAGCGACGCTTATAGTCCATTTTACTTTCCTGCGCGCTGCAACAATACATAAGTGGTGCGCCGGCACCGGAAGCTGCTCTTTCTCAGTCTCCGACGCGCAAAGTGACGCCCCCTTTTACAAAAAAGGAAAAAATAACAATAATAATAAAGCCGACCGGATTGCTCCAAGTTACGGTGAAAGGTAGCTCGGGGGTTCCACCCGCCAGAGGCTCATCGCAGTGCGCCCGGTGCTTGTAGAGAGGCGGCACGGGCTTCAGAGGTCGGGGGTGGGGGTGGGGGGGTGGCGGAGACCGGCAGGCCCAGGGAGACGCTTACATGCAGCCCTGCTGCAGAGTCATCGGGCCCGCCTCGAAGAAGAACGGCGCAGACACACCTCCAGACGCTCCGCTTCCAGCTCGGAAGGAGATGACCATAATAGTCGAGGGAAACGTCAAAAACACTCCTTGGGCACTTACAGGGATACTACAGCCGTGTTTTAAAGTGCATCGACCTTCCTTCAGAACGGGGGGAGGGGGGGGGGGGGAGAGAAAAAAACTCCTCCTTCATACAGTATAGTGTAGAGTATAGACACACGGGCATGTATATGTAGAAACCAAAAGCAGCCGGCGCTAATAAAAGTAGAAAACCGTTTTAAAAGCGGGGAGGGGAAAGATGGATCCGGGGAGGGCGGGACACTGGTCAACAGCACGGCAGGGGTGGGGGGGTGCAAAGAGACGACGGGTAAATGCTGGAATCAGAGGATGTGGTCGGCGAGGGGGCGGGGGGGGAGTGTCCAGCGGAGGGGAGACAGATCCAGTCCGTCTCAGATCCTCTCCAGGAAGCAGGTCTCTGCGGGCAGTGAGCGAGTGGCCAGCCGAAGTCTCCGGGGACCAGCAGCTTCCTCCTGGTTCCCTCGTCCCGTCTGCTGCTGCTGCTGCTGGCTGAGGTAGATGCTACTCACTCCGCGGGAACCAGCGCGCTCCCAGGCCTCGCCGTGCTCCGCGGACGCAGATTACAGCGACAAAGCACGAATGTATCTGTAAGGCCTCTGGGTCATCTCCTGGGGGGGGGGGCAGACACAGAGAGGAGAGGAAGGATGAGCTTCGTTTCAATGGCTCGACCGCGGCGTCCCAAAATAAACTGCCCTTTGCTACTCAAAACGGCTAAAAGATAAGCTGTCGAGCCTCGCCGTCCACGCAACAATATAACCAGTTGACATGCTGTTAAACATACTCCTTTCAAAGACAGATGAGTTTCAGCGACGGGACTGACTAACACGACATCTTCTGACTGACCGGAGCCTAGTCTGTCCCGTCGCAGTATGAGAACTATGCTAAATCATGCCGAAAGCAGAAGTGAGACGGTTCCTGGCAAATATTTTGCAATATTAAGATCAGATGACATGACTCCAGGATCCAATAATAGTTTCTCATAACAAACGGGAGGCTCGTACAGTAAATCACAGCTATTTTCATGCACCGGGATCATGACATTGATTTGTGTGACCAAAATCTTATCTGCAGGTGCAGCCTCCCGTTCTCCTCCCGAGACGACTCTTTGTATTTTTTATCTCACAGGGTTCATTGGTCACCGAGGCCGCGCTGGACGGCTTTCAATCTCCTAGCGTTGTACTGTTTTTGGATTCATTTTACACTGACACTGACGTGCAGGGAAAGAAAACGCATAATGGGGAAAGATAGCTGGAGAAAATACATGTATTTAAGCCTGTTTCAGCTCATCAGTCAACTGAGGGTTTGGAAATAAGTGAACGTAGTGTAAATAGGAATCACCAAAAGTTGCAAGTCTGCATTTGACTGGTTTAGAGTCTCGACTAGCTTCCCATCTCTCACCACACATTAGTTAGACACCAGTGTTGTAGAAAAATGTAGGAAACTTGGTGATCATTTGTCTTTATGAGTCTGAATTCCAAAATGATTCTAGATCATATAATCAAGTTTTATATCCCGTTTACTTCAATGAGTGATACTGTCAAACAGCAGATTTGAAGTGTGACGTCCAACGCATACCAGGGACGTTGTAGCCGCAGACGATCCTAGCCTGCCTGCCTGCCTGTCTCCAAACGTGCGGCTCGTGTTTCATTTCAGTTTTGGTGAAGACATTTCTAGACGATTACCAACGCCACACCTCACGGAGAGAGAGCATCTCCGGGAGGCATCTCAGGCCGCGTCTGGCTTAGCCCGACACAGCTGCAGCAGAGAGACATTCCTGCGTGGCGGCCATTGTTGGAAGACACTGCGGCGTCTGTTGGAGCTGCGCACTGTGGGAGTCACAATGCTCCCATTGAGGCGGCCCAAACGCTGAGCGCCGTGCCCTTCTCCCGCCGGCCCTCCGCTCGATTATGAATATCATATTTTAGATTGGCAAGATCCTTTGTGTGTGTGTGTGGGGGGGGGGGGGGGCACAGCCTTTACGTCTCTCTCTAAGAGTAAAACGCTGTGGGCAGAGGTCGGCTGAATGGGAACTGGTGCAACTATTGGTGTGCAATCGCACAAAAAGAAAAATAGTGCAAGGAGGAACTTGCGCAACTTCAGATTGGTAGCTTCAGCATGAAGAGCCCCGGTGGTATAGGTTTTTTTTGCACGCACCCGATGTCATTACACCAAAACATCGACATGACGGACTAATCTGTTGGACACACCGCTTCCTCGGCGGCGGGCCTATCATTCCCCGGACCAGACCCCGTTATCTCACGGCTCCACGCTGAAAGCCTCTGTTTTTTTTTTTGAGAGGGGGATGAGTCAGGAAAAGCAACGACCATGACAAAAAAAGAAAAAAAGACAGACCAGAGTCCAGCCGCCGGACGCCGGCAGAGCAGCGTCCCACCACCCTCAGACCTCACTTCCTCTCCCGGACGCTGGGCTACGCCCGGCAAACATGAGCCCGCGCCTCGTCTGTCCCCGGCTCTAGAGCGGAGAGAGAGACGGGAGCCAAGGAAAACCGGTGACCTCCCGCCGGAGGGGCCGCGCGGACGCGCCTCCCGCTCATTAACCCTCACGTGGCAGACGGACACGATGGGCCGGGATGGGACCGCCCGCAACACTTTGCTCTGTGGTCGACGCGTCCTCAAATATGCTTAAATTAGGGCGGATAGGCACAGGCCAGTGCCGGCACATCACAGTCCACAGCGGATGAGCGGTTGGGGCTTTCACAGCTGGAAGGCACCTGGTTCAAACTCGGACCGGACCAATGTGGGTTTTCTCCGGGTCCTCCTAGACACCATTCGTCTTCAGGTAGTCTGGAGACTCTGAAGTGGCCCTGGGTGTGAGCGCGTGTGCTCCGTGATGGACTGGAGACCCGTACAGAGCACGCTCCCTGCCTCCACCCTGCGTGCGCCTGCGCTAGGCACCCAGATGAGATTAGGTATCAGCCATGCTGTGACGGATCCACCTTAAATACGGGGTCATTATAAGGTCCAGTGTTTCCACTATCACTTACAGCCACTCACAGCAGGCTCTTCTGTGATGCAGCGTTTTCCACCGAGAGCCAAGATATCAATCTGCTTCACGACTACGACTGCGGCTATTAAGTCCTCCACAGAGCATCATGCCACGGATCTACATTCGGCCCGTTGTTGACAACAACTCGTCACCTTTTTTTAAATATAAAAATCCAAGTTCATAGCTGCTTTGGGCACGGGTCTTCCTTCCTGAACCACTTCCAAGTCGGAGCAGCTCAGGCTGCGTGCTGCGCACTCGTTACCCGGCAGAGGCCTGAGAGCGGCTAACCGCCGCAACAATGGCGACTTGTAAATCCCAGGGATTACAGTCAACGGGACCTGCCAGGTGCTGCACCACGAACGCCCGTTGACACGGTTAAGAGGATATTAGCTTCAGTGAGGTAAACAGGAAACCCGGGGTCATTTAGGCTCCTGCTCTCACACTTCCACAGTGCTGGGCTGCACGAAAACACAGTTGTCGCATCGCTGGTTTCCTACTTGCCAAATTATGGATCTACGTTAGGAGTTCGTTTAAAGTCGTTTTTGCAACATGTTGCGGAGTGAAACGGCTCCATTATGAAAAATGGTTGGGTGGATAGTGGTGAGGGCTTCGTGGAGGTGGTTTGGAGGGCCAAGTGACACACATAGCCACACACCTATCTATGTGGAGTTTGCACGTTTTCCCTGTGCCTGTGGAAATTCAGTGTAAAGCATGCATGTTTAGGTCACCTGGAGCGTCTAAACCACCCCTAGATGCTGTGCGAGTGTGACTGTACAAAGCAGGCAAGATAATAGCGAGACGGTCCTTCAAAGCAGCAGTTCTCACACCAAGCTACTTTATGGACTCTACTTGTTACCCCATGTTTATTCATGAGCACAGCAAAACCAAACCCTTACATCCACGTCACTTTGCATGCGGAGCGGATCTGTTCTACCAGTGCACACTGTAGTGCTGAAAAAAGCTTTGCGAGTTCTGCGGATTTTGACTTCTCGGGAGGGTGAAAACCTCATGTTGGTTTGCTGCAGTTTATTACTCCGTGTTCCACAGAGTGAAAAACAAAAGTAGGAACTTCCAAAACGCAATGACTCACGGTCCATTCAGTCTGAACAACAAAGCCAGACTTTTTCTCTTCTTTTTTGGGAGAGGGGGGGGGGATTGTTGCTCTGGTACATGTTTGCTGCCGTTCCGGGCAGATATAATTTACCTAACTTTATTAGAGAGAGTTGCAGGTCTGTGCGTTTCCTTCCTGGCTATGAGCAGAGGTTATCCCGAGAGGAGCATCAATATTAATAAGGCCTGGGCTGGCTTCTCGGGGCGGCTCTGCCGGCTGCCAGCCTCCTGTTGCAGGGGCGCACTGTATTACAGATTGCACCCAAACAAACACATGTGATAGGAGACTCCCTCTGGATGTGCTCTGGACCGGCGCCAGCCCTCTTCCAATGTCCTTCCTCCAGCAGGGGCCGCCTCGGGCTAATGTTAGCTCCGCGTCCGCGCTCCTCGCTCTGCATGTCAGCTGCTCGGCCCTCCACAGGAAAGAGGGTTAGGGTTTCCTGGAGCGAGCCTCCTGTCGCCAGCAACAAAACCGTCAAACCCAGGAATGCCACTGCGTCGGGCACGCACAGCGAAGCCGCAGAGCACCGGGTGTTGTTTACCTGCCCGCGCGGACCTGGAGGGCAAACAGCTGCAGCTTTCCCCCGGGAAGGAGACGTTAGAGAAAATGGTCGCACTCTAAGAACGAGCTCCACGGGCCTTCTGTTGCTTTCCTTCAAATAAATCAACGTTTGCTTTTTCCGTTTTACTACCAAGGATCGAGCCCACAAATTCCTCAGTCGGAGTGTGGGGATGATATCAACACCTGGGATGGTGCCCGGTACATCTGCAACCCTCTGCTCCTGGCTACCGAGCAGCTCCAATCGAGCGCACGAGCACCCTTAGCTCAAAGGCACCTTCACACCAGCTGTTGGTGGAGCAGTTCGCTTTTATTTTATTCCCCCTTTCTTTTTCCAACAGATCTGACTAAATGGACCAGCAAGGATGCTGGTCACGAGCGCTTGCCGTTTCACTGGAACTGCCACTCCTGCTCGGGTTTTTTTTTGCAACCATGGCTGTATTTGCGAGACGGTCGCATCACAGCTAGGCGGCTTAATAGCTGCGGATGGGGCAGCTGTTACCCATGCTGACAGCTCCTTATCCATCTGCCACTGCGAGGCAAACACAGGCCCTCTGACGCTCCGGCCACAGGCCCGACATTAGCTCCCTCATGAAGTCTATTTCAGCCTCCATGGGCAAAACAGCTGCCCTACGGTCCACACCGCACTGTTTTTAGACACTCCAAAAGGTTCAGCTCAAAGGAGGAAAAAAAAAAAGTTCTCCCCCTACATCTGTTGCCAATGAAGCAGAGGAATGCATCCCCCCCCCCGAACCCTCTTAATGTGGGTTCAAACGAGCACAAAAAAGCAGGTCAGGAAAACCAAACACACGTTGCAAAACGTCTCCAAGTAATATCGAGTCCTTGTGTAATAAAAGAAAAAAAAATTAGCTAATTGAGTTTTGAAAAACAGGACTCGGGCTGGCTTCTCGACTTAGGGGGAGCTGCGTTGGAAGACGCTCCTGGGAGAGGAGATGAGCTTTGGTAAAAAAAATTCTGTGAATCAGCAGACGAGTCGCGAGGGGGTGGAGGTGGGGGTCGGTCCGAATGACAGGACAAGTGCCGTGAGCAACTGTGTGACAGGAGCTAAGCCAGGCTCCTCTTGCCCACAGAACACAAGGAGAGTATTGTGGCAGGCCCTCGTCCGCTCATACCAGCGCACAGAGAAAAAAAAAACCTCTCACACATGCAGCTGCATGACTCTGTGAGAGGAAGAGGAAAAATAAAGGCCCCGGCTACCATTTCGAATTAACTTCCAGAGTGCGCTTTTATGCCATCAATAGTTCGTTTTTTGGAGGCGGCTCCAGGGTTTGGGTTTTTGGGTGTCAAAATTGGTGTGTTTGGTCGATTTAGTTCCCAAAACTAATCCCGTTCTGGTCCCATTTTGCTCTGAGGATTTGGAACTTGTCTGATTGGAAGCTATCATGAAAAGTTGTCCATTCAGCCATGTGTAGTCAGAGTCAGCGCCACCATGTTTTTTCCACCCTGAGAGCAAGTTCCAACTTTATAAATGTTAGTGAATAAGTTAGGACCAAACCCCAGCACTCATACCTGTCGAGAGGCTGGGACGCTCGGTGAGCAGGCGGGATAATATTAGGCTAACCTGCGGTGTCATAACAGACACTGTAAGTAGCTTAGGGTCCAACAAATATAGCAGACAGCGCAGCGCTGACAAAGGACATACTCCAGGGCCCCACAGGCCTGTCGCAAATGCAAACACTAATCTAAACATGCGCCTTACGCCTTGATCAAACAATGTTTTCAAACACTCGGGAATAAGAAACAACGCTGGGAAATTAATTCAAGACTCTCGATGGCGAGCGGGACAAATGGTTCAAACAGAACTGGACCGTCTGCAAAAGTAGAGACGTGTCCCATTTAAGATCCGAGCGTCAACAGACGGAGTGAACGCAGATAACCCATCCGAGAGCGGGCAGCGTGTACAATAGAGAGGGTTTAGTGTTAAGCCCGACCTGCGAGAGCTGCGATGAAAGGCTCTGACGTCAGCTCCATTCATGAAAGGCCAGTGGCAACCTGTGGGGATAGAAATGCTCCCCTCAGCCTATACCGAGCAGACTATAAGTGAGGTTTGCAGGTCCCTGCTGCTGGGTGCCAGTCACCGGGTTGTCTTATTTTAGTTTCGGTAGGCACAAGAGCAAGAGCCTCCTTCCGCTTGAAGCTCAATGCCATAGTATTCCAAGCTCAAGATCCTTTATCATCACCATACAAGGCAAAGACCTACAGTACAATCAGCAATATGCTCTTGCTGACATATGCTTAAAGGAGTGCATTTGTGTGCAAACCATAAAGCACTCGTACTGGTACAGCAGGCCATAAGGTTCAAAAATCAAGCTCTGACCAACAGTTGACTAGACCCGTTTACTGTAAGAGTAGAAAAGTCAGCCAAACTAACAAAAAGTGAGCCAACTTCGTTCTGAGGAATCTGAGGAATGGTAACCTATATGAAATCCTATAACCTTTGACACAGAGGAAAAATATCTTTACTGTTGCTGCATCGAGGAGAACATACATGGAAAAATGTTGACACCGATGACAAGAGGATGTCAGAGAGGTGGTGCCAACGACCACACCTCTTACTTCTACTGGTGAAACCAGGTTCAAGCCACTACTGAAGCAGCCTAAGCCACATATCGACTCTGTCAATCCCCAAGGAGCTGAAGAGCTGTGGCACCTGATCCAAAGGGCTTCTTGTTTGAAGCTTCTTGGATGCCATTAAAACATCTACAGATCCAGTTGCCACGACTCTACAACTCAGTGGATGATGAGGACTGATATGAATAAGAGTCGTCACATTGTTCACCGTCTGACCCCAGCTTCTGCCTCCATGCCAGAGAAGCCCAAGCGAAATACTTCCAGCGGGATTAATAAAGATAAGTGTTGCACTAGATCATAGTTTTGCGACCGAGCCTCGATTCTTGCGTTGTGTTTGATCTGCTCTGGTGGACAGGCGTTCATGCATCTCACTGGGAACATTCGTCTGAGGGGCAAATAGCTGACCACAATCTAAAGCTAAACTGGTTTCCCAGGAGACTGGGGTGAGATTTCCCATGCCTCCAGCCCCTGTGCACCCCCCCTTATCCGAAAAGCGGCTTCCCCCCTGGGCGAGGACGGGCTTCTTACTCCCTTCTATTAGGTTACGATGAGCAGCGCGGATGAAACGGGGAGGGGGGAAACTAGATATAGAGCTGAAATGTCCCCTGTCCAGTTAGTTTTGTGCATCCACATGAAAACCGTGTCACACAGTCGAAGCCTGCGTCTCTCTGATGCGTGAGCCAGCAACACTTGTTGTAGGTGGAGATTATCTAATGCGCTGATGAAGCCGCGTCCAAACCGAACTTTGCTTCCAACTCTTAGACCACCCACTGAACAGTGGACTACGTGCCATTTTGTAGTGTCATCCGGATGTATATCATATAGCATATCCCGCAGGCATTGCCAAAACATCATCTCTAACCAAGTAATATATGCCACTGTGCATTGCAGTCCAGCAGTGAAACTAAGTTGCAGGAGACATTTTGTTTTCATTTTTGGGGGTGAAATATGCTCAGTTTAACATGCATTTATTTTGCAAAAACAACCTAAACCGGCACTGATTTCGCATGTTATTCTAATACACTATACTAAAGTCTGCGATATAGTCCATGACATTGTGAATGGGAAGTGGTGAATGAGCGGATTTCAGACTTAAAAGAAACTTTAACAACTGTCCCAAACTTGTATTTTATTCAACATTTGTTATACATTATCCCATTCACAACTCTATAATTTAGTCTTCCTTGATCGTCTACCTGCTGTAGCCAGTATACAGTACTTAAAAATCCATTGCTTAGCCTTAATAAAATAGCTCTACTTTGTAGTCCATGCAAACTAGGTAGATTTGTTTACTAGCAGCGCTTCCGAGGACAGCTGTGTCACAAAAGTCTACCAAAGCCTGGAACTATGAATGCATCCCAGACGTACGCTAAAAAATGATAACGTTTGTGTAGCAACCAACAGTTTAGCTTCATTCTTGCGAAAGAAGTCAGCTTTGTCAAGATGTCACTTTAAAGGGAATACATAAACTCAACCTAAAAGTAGAACAAAGTCGTCCTACAGCCTGGATTACCTCATCTTTGCCTCCCTGGCGTCATTCATTTGTATAAACTAAAAACTATGCGAGCGGAGAAACACTGGAAATCTCCTCTGCTGAAGGAAATAACCTTTAGGTCTGTGGAGACGGTGCCAGTGAGGCAGAGACGGGGTCCGTGCTCCACCCGAGGCAAGAGCAAACACTCGTCTTGTGACTGAAAGTCAACTTCCTTGCACATGCATCCGGATCCAGTGTTAAACTAAGGTTAAGTGTCATATATCACATGTTTACAAAAACAGACAATAAAGAGAGAGAGATAGAGGGAGAGAGAGAACCAGTTACAGCCTGAACGCTGGACCTCTGGCTGGGGCGGCCGGGTTGAATAAAGCTCTTGAAAAGAATGAGTTTAAACAGAGACAGGAATTTTGCAGAGCAAAGCACGTATTTCCACAGTGACGCAGCTGTGGCAGATGTCAACACGTAGGTCTGGGATTGTTTCAGTGAAAGGTCTGCGAAGCTCGACAAAGGAAGCCATGACATCAACATACATGCCTCCAACCAAGTAAGGAATTGCGCTTTTATCAAAAGCAGGCCGGTCCAAACTGTGTCACAATCATTATTTACTAGCTACACAACAACTCACCCACAGGCTGCAGAACGACTGCTGCATGGATAGAAACTTTTTACTGCGGGAGGCTCCCTCTGGGATATTCAGATTCATTATTTAAGAGAGTTAGCGTTGTTAGTGTCTCTAATGTATGCGGCTGTAGTCTGAAACCTGTATTTCCCAGAGGGAACCTCCCTATAGGATCAATAGTGTTTATCTCTTCTTTACCTCTCAAGTAACAGCCAAACGACCAAAAAGTCAGTTAAAACTTTGACTTTTTGTGGGCCCATTTCTACCCTGATTCATGATATTTTGCTTTGCCAGGCAGGTAAATTGCACGCCCTCCCAAATGGCAATGAAGTCAATGTGATTAAGATCACACCGTCACAACAAATGCAGAGCCAACGTTCACCAATACTTTGCCTCTTGGGGGGGTAAATGAACGTCATCATGTCGGTCAAATCAAATGGGCAGATATTCCTTTAACCTATATGAGCAACTGGGGGCTACACAGTGGAAACAAGTTTCCACAAGGTACCCGAACCCAAATCCCCCCGACTGGACCGTGCATGTGTGCCCCCCTGAGAGAGAAGTAGGGCAACGTTACTTATTAATGCAATTCCACATATCTGCTATGAAGCCTATATTAAGACACACCACCGAGGTGGAAGTCTATAGATAGGGAAAACTGTGCGTGTTACATTTGCTCCTTTGAACATACACATGTTACAAGTCAAATGTTATATGGCCTGGTTCTTGGTCCTCAAAACGCTTTAGAAGTCACATACACCTAGCCATGCTCTGGTGGCCCGTCTGATTAACCAGTTGCTTTAATCATGCAGATACGTTCACACACTGCTGGCAGTTTCGGGGTTCGGTATGAAACCATCAACCTTCCACCATCTATGGAGTCGTAATGTCTTAACTAAAACAGAAAAATATGCAGCTTTCACGCCACAGATCGTATTATCCATGTTTTGCGTACCGTGCAGCGATAATGTACGCCCACGTACAAAAGAAAACAGCCACAGCCGGGTTTTACTCTTTTCCCATAATCTTATTCATCTACTATCTTTAATACCATTTTCACTGCTGCTGACAATCACGCGCATGCAAATGAAGGCTAGTCATCCATGGACGGATGCCTAAAGCGGGAGAACAGAGGCAGAAAAGTGTGTAAACGAACACATGAACACAACCAGGGGGTTCAAAGGGATGTTGTGAAGCATTTCTGTAGTGCAGCCGCTCCGCCTGTATAGCAGAGCTGCAGCACAAGCCGTAGTAGCCCCAGAGTGATGAATCGAGAGTTAGTGGACCGTCCAACTTTCACCGACTAGCTGCTTGGTCTCCCCAGGTGCCAAAACGATCACTTTAACTCGTCGTTTCGCTGGAAGGAGTAACCGAATCTCCCGCCGGGCAGACCAACCAACGGGGCAAGGGCGCAGTTTCACCGAAACTCTGCTGAATGACAAGTCATGGGAGCACTGTGTCGCAGCTATTAATACGGCATTTTAACGCCCTGGATGCACACTCGCTTCTAGTTTCAGGCCCAGCGGTTTAACACACACACCGACACACAAACACACACGGTCGATCCGTACCCGGACCGTGACAATACCACCCAAACACCCAGTGTGTGTGTGTGTGTATGTGTGTGTATCTGTGTGTGTGTTAGCCGCACCGGGGCTAGGTTCAACACGGTCCCCGGTGTTGTCAGCCCCGATCACGGTTGGAGAGCAACCTGCTCCACGCTGTCGGTCTAGATCGCCCCGTTTGGACGTTAACGTGAAACGTCACGATCCGGTTATTCTAACGTCGCCGTACGTCAAAAACGGCTGCGGCGCTAACCGACGCTACAGCCGAGATCCGTTATCGGACACCGCAGCTAAAAGCAGGTCGGCGGCGGTGTAAAGCTCATTAATTCGGCCGTCTGCCTCACCTGCGAGAGACTAAACGCGACGTATCGCCCACAGACAGACGGACGGTCAGACAGAGGGAGAGGAAGACAGACACGCAGGAGACAGGCGCACAACAGATCACGGGCGATGAAAACAGACACAACCGATTCTCCCGATCTTTAGTTCCCAGAGGCGGATGAGCCTCCAACCGGGTTTATGTCCCTAAAAAATGACATTAAACGAACGCAAACCCCGTGCGAGCGTTTGCAACCGTCCCCGGAACGTTTCGAGGAGTTGTTCGCGGCCGCAGATGTGTCGCCGTCGACACCGGGGATGATTAAATCACGTCTGTGTGAGGTGCGTCCGATAATGGACGCACCGAGCATTCCAGGCTAGGCGGCTAAGCGGCGGCTAACGCTAGTTAACCTAGCTCCTCTCTGCGACACCGACTGGCCCGGGGAGTAACACGCCTAATGTAGGCGGCTCACGGCGGCCCCAGGCCCGGCCAGGCAGCGGCCCGGAGCCCCGACACCTCCGGAGCGGACGCGATGAGCGGGGAGAAAAGGAGAGTGGGGTGAAAAAAAGGGTTGAAGTTAATCGGTACATCGCTTACCAGCTCCAGGCATCCACCCTCCTGACAGCGAGTCCCCTGTCTGTGTCTGTGTGTGTGTGTGTGAGGGAGAGAGTGGCCACAGACAGCGGCAACACTACACTTGCACCTCCGCTCAGACCTTCACAATAAAAGTACCACAATGAAACCTTCACAATAAAACTACTACAGTCAACAAAAATAAAAAAAGACCTGTGCCCCAGCTGGGACTCAACATCTGATGCACTTGCACTTCTCAGAAATGAATTCGTGATGAAGAGATTGATTATGGACTACTGGAGACTCTCCACTGTGGCTTATGCATGCAGAATTGTTAGATAGATAGATAGTTTTTATTGTTTCCTAGAGAGATCCCTTACGGACAGCTACAACGCCTCACGTTTGGGGAAAGAAAAAATCACCAGGATGCAAAAAGGAGGAGTATAGCAAATTATGAATGCTGAGGAGTAAATTGCAGGTTATCTATGTGCAAGGTGGCACCAATTGTGTCTGTGAGTAAAGCTATAGTTTACAGATTCACACATGAAATACGTATGAAAAGCGGTGTAATAGCATAATGCACATATTGTATTTTGTATATTTGTCACACTTCCGCATATCAAACTGATTGAAAGGAAATTAAATCCAAAAGTATATCAAAATATTTCTGTTGTGACTGTTGGTAGTACTTTAATGTAGAAGTTGTCTGGTAACAAAGTCGAATAAATAATATGATGCTAAAACACATCTATTACAATGCATTACTGGAATTTGTGGTCATACTGAAACTGATTTTTTTAGACAATGCAATAAGGATAGAGGGATAATAAATTATAATATGCATCCTACCTAATTAAGCCTGGTTTTTCAGGTTAGTCCATTTGCTTATGTACTCCAGTCTTTTATTTTGAAATTCTGATGCTATTTTCGAGACGAGTTTGGTCACAACCACCACAACGCGCAATAATGAAATGGTGCGTTCATCTTTTTCACTCCTCAGACACAAAAGCTGTTCTCCATGAATGGCTCTCTGAGCGAGGGAGATGAATAAGTGGTCCCAGCTGGACTCTAAGCTTTTGTCGCCTCCCCGTGTTTTATAAAGAATATCACAGTATTGTGCAGCTTTAAAAGCGGCCACTTGGGGGCGATGAGGTCCACAAAGTGTTTTCTTTGAATTCACCAGTCTGAAGAGTGGAAGAGTTAGTTTTTCGTTTGTTTTTTTTTTTCATTTTGGAAGTGTTTGCTTTAAAGAAATCTATTTTGACCTGGATAATTGGTCATTTGCGTCACATAAAATTTTATGTAGAATTTTCTGTGCTTTGCTGCCCATCCTTAGTCTGAAATTAGGGTCTAGAAGTACATCAGGGTTAGGGATAACAAAAGACAAAATTGCAAAACAACATCCAAGCAGTTCACACCCAGTTGCATACACAATAGTGTAATAACAATAATTTCATTCTAAAAATTAAAAGGGAATATGATTGAATCCATCTTCAAGAATCCCTTGAAGACTCTCCTCTTCCAAGAGCACCTCCTTTCCTAAGCATTGCTTTAACTCCACGAATATGAATAAAAAAGTCTGTCCTATATTTCAATTTAACCTTTACCTTATCTGTCCTATCTTCCTTCTTCCTTCCTCTTGTTGCACTGTAGGCACTTGTACAGTTCCTCAACTGTAAGCAACTTTGGATGAAAGCATCTCCCAGATGAGTAAATGTAAATCTAAAATATTTGAAGGCCCTTGTGTTTTGAACATGTCAAACAGACAGCTGTGAACACAGAATTATTATAACAACTGAATGACTGAAATGATTCATATTATTTAGAGACAGAGAAAAATCATTTTGTCAAAAAATGAATATGATGAAACATGGTTAGGTGACTTGGTGGATATCCAGGTCCTGAGTTGCATCACGAGGACCTGAGTTCGACACTCTAGTCAGATTAGGGGCGTTTCTATGGGGAGATTGCATGTATTCTCTTTGATTTCATGGGTTTTTCTCCTGATACTCCTCCAATAGTCCAAAAATATGCATGTTCAGACCAACTGGAGACTCTAAATTGCCATAAGGTGTGTGAGAGTCAATTTCCTTCCTCTCTCATATGTGCCCTGAGACAGGTTCCAGCAGACCCCCATGACACTGATTATGTATGAAGTGGTTTAAGAAGATAGATGAATCGGATAAATAAAATGAAAGTATACACTGAATTCAATCATAAAACTGAAAATCAAGTACATTTCTATATGTTTCAAAAGGTGATTATGTCTCATTTGTGATTATCTATTGTGCCTTGATAAGTCTTGACTGGCCCACATCAATACAGGAGTTTATGTCATATACAAGTAATGATTTGTGCTACAACTGTCAACAACCTATGTCCACACCTCAGAACGATTTACAATGACAGTAGAATAAGTTATCTGGACTGTCTGACAGTCGGAGCAGCACATTGAACTTCACCCCACCCTCCGGCAGTGATGAGACCCCCCTCCTCCCCCTCCCCCTGCCAACACTGTACCCCCGGGTGGAGGTCTGACACTCACGAGCCCTGGATATGGTGTCTCTCTCGTAGGAGGAGCAAATGCAGATCCGGCCTGGACGCCCTTCAAAAGGCTTTGCCCGTGACCTGCTCGGCCGCACTCAGCCAGGCGAGTTGAGCACAGTGGAGCACAGCAAGACCCTCCGGACATCATGGGACTCACACAGGACCCCAACTTCCAAAAGCTGCAGGACTGGTACACAGCCCATGCCCTGAACCTCAACATGAGGCACATGTTTGAGGCTGACAAGGAAAGATTCAGCAAGCTCAGGTACGCATCCATCCAACATTTAGGGTTTAACTTCCCTGACGTAGCACATAATACATGCAACAAAATGCGCCTAGTATCTAACAAGAAGTGTAACGAGTAGAAAGTGCACAGTCACAAGATAATAGATTGTAAACTATGCTGTAAAAGAAGGAACTATGAGATATCATATTGATTATAGTACAGTGTGTAAATGAGCCTCATCTTTAGTATGATTACATAATCGCATCATAAGGCCTCTGCAACAACACTGTGCAGCTGCAAAATGTCAAAAACAAGAGGCCAAACAACAAAGTCACACTGTGTGAAGTGATGATTCTCATCACTGACTGTATGTTTGTGTGTCTGTGCAGCCTCACGCTGAAAACGGACGATGGAGACATTCTTCTGGATTACTCCAAGAATCTCATCACCGAGGATGTCATGAAGATGCTTATTGATCTGGTAAATACTTTCTCTCCTTTTAGATGTATAGTCGTTTCCTGACGATGAGATGTGGGGAGTGTTGTGGTGGAAATCCCATCATTGTCCAAAAAAATATCTTTCCTTTTGACCTGTGTACATATAGTTTGAAGCAGGGATGGATCATTCATTTGATGCATTAGCCCAGCACACCCTGTCATGACCAATAGATACACTGTGAATGTTTATCCGCCGTGGTAATGAGGCAGCTTCTGTTGTGTTTCTCAGGCCAAGTCGAGAGGCATTGAAGCAGCGAGGGAGAAGATGTTCACTGGAGAGAAAATCAACTTCACTGAGGTGCTTGTTGTGGACCACACATCAGCTGTTACGTGACTTATGGCAGTGTTTACCTCTTGACATTTGTCAGCCCTCCAACATCATGTGACACAACGGCAACTGCACATATGCTTGTGTTTTGGCCTCTTAACAATGGATGCAACAAATTCTTTAATTTCACTCACAATGAGGGCATCTGAGCCACGGAGCTGAGCGTGTGCTTTGTTTCCTGTGAAGGGCCGCGCAGTGCTCCACGTGGCTCTGAGGAACCGCTCCAACACTCCCATCATGGTTGGCGGCAAAGACGTGATGCCAGAGGTCAACAAGGTTCTGGAGAAGATGAAGGGCTTCTGTCACGTGAGTCAAACACGCTGAAAGAAAGATGGTTTAAAGTTAAAGTATAAAGTGTGCTGCACAGTCAGTGATTGGTGATTTATCTGGATCCATTGCAGAGAGTGCGCAGTGGCGAGTGGAAGGGTTACACAGGAAAGGCCATCACAGATGTGGTTAATGTCGGCATTGGAGGATCCGATCTTGTGAGTCCACCAACCACCACCATGTTCACGTGTCATTCATTTATATGACCTGCGCTGTACTTTAGAGGTGTTGACCATAAGGCTAGAACATACATAAAGCAGATGTAGTGAGTAGACCTTGGACAAGTTGTACACACTCACACCTAGGGGTAATTCAGTCTCTCAATTAGACTTGCATGCACCTGCATGCTTCAAACTGTGCAGAACATGGGGAAAACACGAAAACTTCACACAGAAAAGCCCTCGATCTAGCACGTTTCAATCATTTAACCTGTCCTCGTTTGAACACCTTTCTGCTTTTTGCACCTCTGGCTAGATGCCAAACCGCATATACTATGTGCAGTGATACTTTAATTCCATATAATCTGAGCTAATCTGGCGATGAACTTGAACTTGGTTTGGACTGCAGGGCCCCTTGATGGTGACCGAGGCCCTGAAGCCTTACTCCAAGGGCGGGCCACGCGTGTGGTTCGTGTCGAACATCGACGGAACGCACATCGCCAAAACCCTGGCGCAGCTGAACGCCGAGACGACCCTTTTCATCATCGCATCCAAGGTAGCGGCTTCACACCAAGAAGATGAAAGAAAAAAAACATGGAACCAGATTCAGATCAGATCTGTTTATATTTATTCAGCCTTCAGTCAGCCTGAGCTCAGTGTGTCCTGGACAGACCGCAAAGTGAGGATTCCCTCCAGGCAGATGAGATGCTGTTTCCAGGCAGTTGAGCCAGCGTTACATCAGTTGATATTCATGTCTGAATTTCATATCAGCCTCCAAGCGCTGGCACGACTGATGTGGAAAGAGCAGCGGCAGCAGCAGAAAGATTACCCACAATTATTCTAAAATGCTCCACATCCATTCAGGATATTAAAGCCGAGGCACAATCAGTTTTTTTAATGTGTCATTTTGGGAGGAAAAGCGCTCCCCTTGTGCCATCTGTGGAGCTGCATTGTGTACAGTGCTTGTGCTTATTCATGTATTTACTCCATTTCCAGACATTCACCACCCAAGAGACCATAACTAACGCTGAGTCGGCCAAAGCGTGGTTCCTGGAGCACGCCAAAGATGTGAGTACACCTCGGAGTACACCCGCAGCGTTTTTGTAGCGTGGCTGATTTCCACCTGTCCATCTTTCTCTATTTCCATAGTCTGATGTATACACTGTTGTTGCATGCTTCCAAACCTAAATATTATCTCATATCCAATCACATTCAGACAAGTCCAGCATCGTTATTGCCTCGTATGTGATCAGTTATGGTTACATTTGAAAAGATGCGACATGGTGTGACTGAACGAGTGGAAACATACCAGAGCAAGTTTGTTTATTTATGTGTAATAAAGAGCTTGGTACAGACCAGCTCTGGTGTAAACTGCTGTCTCTAAATAAAGCTGGATTGAATCAAAAAGTGTAATTTCTGTGTTTCTACAGAAAGCCGCTGTTGCCAAGCACTTCGTGGCCCTTTCTACAAATGGAGTAAGTCTCTGAACACCGTTTCCATGTTGAACCGGACATGTGATCCTATCTCTAACCGTTTCACATCTGTGCCTCCCTCTGCAGCCCAAAGTGAAGGACTTCGGCATCGACACGGAGAACATGTTTGAGTTCTGGGATGTGAGTGCTTTTTCGGGCTTACAGTCAACTGTGGCCCTGTGTTGTGTGTGTGACGCGGGCCTCGGGCAGCCGCTATAAATAAACTAGACTTTTGACCTGTGAAGTAGGTGGGACAGACAGTGTGTCCAGCAGCTGCTGGGTAATCAGAAGCCTCCACTCTTCAGACTCAGTTATTATTGGTAGCGACCTTCTCTCTTGCGGAGGTCACTGTAAAGGCTGAGTTGCATCAAAGGTCAGGAGGCTGCTTTTAGTTACATTGTTGGTATTTAAAAGGGTAGCGGCTATAATGTGCCCTTTATCTCACAGACGACGTGACTTACACTCATGTTTAATGTATACAGTGAGGGTGAAAACTTGGCCATTTGGAGCAGGACTTAAGTTCAAAGACTAAAAGCTTACAAGGAGGTGCTTTTGTATTGGTTTGCCGATGTTATTTCTTATTGCCGTTCACTATTGATTTCATTTCCCTCCTTCAGTGGGTCGGTGGTCGTTTCTCCCTGTGGTCTGCCATCGGAATGGCCATTGCACTGCACATTGGTATGTATAGTGAAAACACATTGACATAGGCTCAGAGCTGCTTCTGACTCTGTTGCTTGACTGTGGCTCCTCCCTGTGGTATAAACCAAACACACACACACACACACACACACACACACACACACACACACACACACACACACATCACATATCAGAGACGAACCTCCAAACTCAAGGATGCTATGATGACATAAGACTTGACAGTGCGCAGACACGCCAGCAGCTCTGTGACCTTGAACCTGGGCACAGTGCCGCTCAGAGCTAAATGTCTGCTCTCCGACACGCTCCCAGACGTATCAAAACGCTGATGCGTAGCGGGCACAGTGTCCACATCTCTCACCGTCTCAGTCGCAGCCTGGGACTTGACTATTTGAAGCTAACAAGAGCAGCCAGGGCTGATGTTTTTAGTTTTGCTGCTGACGGTGGAGCTGAATGAATGAAGGCGTCCCGCTAAAGTTAAGAACGGGCATCCTGAGGGGCGCCAGATACCCAACCCGTCCGTCTCAGCCCATCATTTTTTAAGTGGATTAAGTGGAAACACATCAAAAACAGAAACGGTAAAAACAATTCTGGATTTAAGAACTCTTACCAGTTGATTTGGGTCCACAATATCATGAATTGGTACATTACAGTAATTACATTCATACCAAGAAGAAACGAGCAGAGAATTTCCAGTAAGTCACACAGCAGAAAAAATAAACCAAAACTCTTTAATCAAATACATATTCCACAAAATGAAACTTAGAATAAATAAAATGTAATATTTCTACTTTTCTACTCTTTCAAACTGTGTCTGAATGGAAATCCTGCATCCTGCTTACAACTACAATCTAGAACTTCATTGAAATTCAAGAGTCATTATCACTGAGATGTGTACATTCCTGATGAGAAACGCAAATCTTCCAGAGAGAAATCTCTGGAGCTCAAGATGTTGCTGACAATTAAGTGTTAGCGTTAGCGCTCACTTTGTTCAGTCACTTGAACTGTTCAGTTTAAGATTAATTCAGACCATTGACTTACTTCCTCTGCTCATCAGGCTTTGACAACTTTGAGAAGCTTCTCTCGGGAGCTCACTGGATGGTAGGTGCTCCTCCGACATCAGTTTTCTCCTCTGCTGACGTGTTCCATCACAACGATTCTCCCATCACATGAACGTTAATGTACCTCCCTCCGCCTGCTCCAGGACAAACACTTCCGCACTGCTCCCCTGGAGAAGAACGCCCCTGTGCTTCTGGCCATGCTGGGAGTCTGGTACATCAACTTCTTCCACGCCGAGACGCACGCCATGCTGCCCTACGACCAGTACATGCACCGCTTCACCGCATACTTCCAGCAGGTCAGACTCAGACTCCTGCAGGAACACTGAGGGAAATCAGGATATAGCTGGTCTCAATCAGATTATGCATGGTGAAACTGTTTTTTAGGGAGACATGGAGTCCAATGGCAAGTACGTCACCAATCATGGCGCACGTGTGAACTACCACACTGGTCCCATTGTATGGGGAGAGCCAGGAACTAACGGACAGCACGCCTTCTACCAGCTCATCCATCAGGGTAATGCCACCAATGATCATCCTTTCATATCCATTCGCTCTGATGTCTTTGTCCTGTTATTGTAAGTCTTTAGTCTCTAATTTGTTCCATTTGGATCTAACACAGGAACTCGCATGGTGCCATGTGACTTCCTGATTCCAGCTCAGACACAGCATCCCATCAGAGACAACCTGCACCACAAGGTATCCCCCTGTTCCCTCCCCATCACCTATTGCAGTGAATTGGACAGAAAGGGCGCTCAGAGTGTGTGATGATATGGTATTCATGGCCTGCTGAAATGATTTTTGTTCCTTTGTTGGAGGGAAGATTTGTTTTTAATCAGCTATTTAGTACATATGGCTTTAATATTTTCAGTTATTTAATTACCTGATCACAGTATTGTTTTTTTTCAATCTATCTCACAGGCCATGAACAATCTACTTTAGGACTTGAAGGAAATCCCATGCATATTGTGTGCATATTTTAGTGAGCCCGTCCATAAGGGTCAAATATACCTCCACAAAACTAAAGGGCACTGGAATGATATGTCCATTAGGGTGCTGCTGTCCACTAAGTGCTGCAGACACCAATAATGACGCATTTGAGAGTTTAATGGAGTAAAAATAGCAGTGAATTGCCTTGTTCGACGGACCGATTTCCATACCTTTGTGTGAATTGTCTGCAGATCCTGCTGGCCAACTTCCTGGCTCAGACAGAAGCTCTGATGAAGGGTAAGACCACAGAGGAGGCCAGGAAAGAGCTGGAGGCCGGCGGCCTGAGCGGAGAGGCCCTGGAGAAGATCCTGCCCCACAAAGTGAGTGGAAGCCTCTGATGTAATTGTCTGTAATTTTCTGACTGTAATTATCATGATAACACCAGGCCTCACTCTGAGGACAGGCTACCATCTGATGTTCCCCGTGCTAAATAAATCTCAGGACTTATTTAGGAGTGAGGGTGCATAGAGGGGCAGCGCCCCCCAGTGGCCATCAATAAATCCAGACTTTCAGTTGCTGGGTCGTGTCCCAATTCTCCTTGTTTGACTCAGGTATTCCAAGGAAACAGGCCAACCAACTCCATCATCTTCAAGAAACTGTCTCCATTCACACTGGGAGCGCTCATTGGTGAGAGAACACCCAAAACACTGTTACTGCTAGTGGTTGTTCTGTTTTGTCTACCTGGCCATCTTACCTAGCACTGCACGGAAACAAATGGTCATACAGGCAGTGAGATAAAACTCCAAGAAGTATAAAAAAATCCATTCAGAATTAAAATTCCACAACCACCTTCCCAAACTCCTTCACAGTCATTTTTGAGTTAATGGTGATTCTGTCTTGTTTCACAGCGATGTATGAGCACAAGATCTTCGTCCAGGGTGTGCTGTGGGAGATCAACAGTTTTGACCAATGGGGGTGAGAGTTTTATTCCCATAATATTCACAATGCAGACAACAAACTACTGTGTGAATTGAGCAGCTTCCATTAATGATATTTCTCTACAAAACTGCTGCCTACCATCAGCATCGCATTCATTCATTTTAGTTGTACTTAGTTGTACTTCAATTGGGGCCCCAAAAATAAGTTACCACTGGCATAAAACTGGACTTATTATTTACTGAGCATTGCTATACAGTGAAGAACAAATGGATATAGAATATGTCAGTGATAGTATATTTAGAATATGCTGATCCATGCACCATGAAAATGTGGTGAAACCAAGTAAAATATTTTCACATCAGGTTTTAAAAATCCATCAGCTTAGAGCGTTTCGGACAGATTTTGATGGGACACGTGATTACAAAGCGCTCCAACCCGTCTGTTGGATCTGTCTGATCTTGCGCGTCTCCCTCCTCTTCCTCAGAGTCGAACTGGGCAAACAGCTGGCAAAGCAAATTGAGCCAGAGCTCAAGGACACTAAGGAGGTCAACTCTCACGACTCCTCCACCAATGGGCTCATCAACTTCCTCAAGAAGAACTTTGCCTGATTGGCCCCTGCTCGGCCTCCACTTTACCCCACATAGTCATTTATCTAATCGGCTCGCGGGCTGCACGGACGGGAGACTTGAAGAGGCGGCAATGCGCTCCCACGCAGTTGAGCTGAGGCACTCGTCGTCCTCATTGTGAACGTCTGCCACGTCTTCTTTTCTATGTTTGTGTGTTCTCCACGGCGAGGGCGGAGAGATTTTTGTATTTGAAGTCTGTGGAAGGCACTGTGCTCTCACTGACTCTCCACTCTCGCACGAATAAATGTAGTTTCTGGATTAAAGATTTTGCACATTGTCACCTAAAATGTCTGACAAACTCAGTGTGCTGCTGAAAGAACAACGTAGCGTCACAGGCACAGCTTTGACCTCGAGTTGTTGAATGGTGTGTTTATTGTTGTTTTCTTGTAGGAGCTACAGGAAACTGGTTTCATCAGATGCTATTTTAAAAGCCCTAGGAATATAACAGTCCTTTTCTGCACAGAGCTGGTGCCTTTACATGCTCATCTGGCAACCACATAATATAGACTGTACGTTTCTTGCTAAACAACAAAGTTCAGGTACTTTTTCAATGCAGGTATGGGTCGATACACCTCCAGCCTTCTATGTTTACACCAGAAACAGAGGAGGAATCAGATACTGATGGAGAACGTCCCCAAACTGCTGCAGTCAGAGCCATGATTCACTTGCTAACTTGCACAGAGGCAATATGGTTCGTGTCACGTTGCATTTTTCGTTTTTTACCACGACTCAGCACAACTAAGTTAAAGCTGCTTCCCGCATTCACGATCTTCTCTGATGAGCTCGTGTAAATAACACGCCACTAGGTGGCACCAGTGTGCCAGACTTAGCCACTGGGAGCAAACCAGCCACCCAGCAATCTTAACCACTTACTCAGAGGAACAAAGGGTCAAAGGTCAGTGCATCTGCACTGTTCCTCCCCACAAATCCCCAGACTCCACCGCATCCATTTACAGAGAAAAACAAACAGCTGGGCCGAGCAGCATCTGGACTGCGATCCGGGCGCCTCGCTGGCACTATATTTAAACATCGTTAAACTTAATATGCGCAATGTTTCAGCCCCTCGCGACCCACAACGTGCCTGTGAGTTTCCC
The DNA here is from genome assembly GCA_029224185.1 of Karalla daura. NCBI lineage: Eukaryota > Metazoa > Chordata > Actinopteri > Chaetodontiformes > Leiognathidae > Karalla > Karalla daura. The sequence continues at coordinate 16,293,613 of CM055190.1, forward strand.
CCTGCGAGCACAGACTCACATGCAGGAAGGGCTCAGGGGGAGACGTCTCCCGTACCAGAACGTCAGGTGATGCTGTCGAACACCATGCGCCAAGCGAGACGAGGCGTGTTCCACCGCGTGTCTCAGGCGCACTCCCCTCATGGTGTGTGTTCGTGGCTGAGGACAAACAGAAAGTTTAAAAAAAAAAAAAGAGAGAAAAAAAAAAGAAAAAGATGCCAGACCCCCAGACACTGCCGGGTTTTCAATGCTGTTGCCTGGCAACAATACATTACTTCAAATCTAACTTGTCCTTTTTATCTCCGGCTCTAAATCAAGACACAGGAGAAAGTGAGTTTGACTGAGGATAAAATAAGACCTCCCTGCTATCTCTTTGTCGCTGCTGGATGCCATGAATTATCAGCAGATTTACACTGATAATGTCATGGAAGGATTCCGATTATTCAGTAGACTGTGACCTTTTTTTGCAGGGGGGGTAAATTCATAATGAAACTCATTTGTGGAGGACTGAGTCATGGATGCGGTCGTACGGCAGCTACCTGCACAGAAACCGAAGCCTGCCTCTGTCTCCAGACCATTTTAATCAATAGCCTCTGAGATAAACATGCAACTACATGAGTGGCGATAGAGCCCGGGCTTTTTTATTTTTTTATTTTTTTATTTTTTTTATTTTTTATTTTTTTCTGTGCAGATGAATCAAATGGCAGCATCAAAGGCCGAGAGGAAAAAAAAGGGATCTGCGCGCGTTCCTGAGATGTTTGTTGAACAATGGCGCCGCACACCCTCACATTCCACTTCATGCTTTATTGGTCGGGCCTGTCAGTCATTTTTTTTTCTCTCTCCGGGCCCGTTAAAGACTTGCCCCCCACCCCCTCCCTTCCCCCCAGCTTGATCAGGGTCGCAACCTGCCCCAGCGCAGCGGTTGCCACGGCGACATCACCCCCCTGCCACTTTTGCCTGTGCAGTCCCAAGTTCATGGTGGTGTCAGGCCGAGGAGTTTTTTTTTGTTTTGTTTTGTTTTTGGGGAGGTTTTTTTGGGGGGGGGATTCCTCTGACTCCCTCCACCAGGCCGTGGAGCTACAGATGGTGGTGGTGGAGGTCTCCACAGGTTCTCCACACCACTTGCATCATTTGTATTCAGCGCGAGACCCCCGGCGCTGGAAGCAGTGTGAGGGTCAGCATCTTTGCATGTAAACAAGCTCTGGAACTCGGAGGACGCGCCGGGCCTGCAGCTCTGCAGCCAGGGCAGCTTCTCGCTCCAGCTCCACTGGAATGCTTTTAATGTGCACAAACTCCACTGTCCTCTGCCCTCCCAGCCCAGGAGCCCTCAGGAAACATATTCTTCCCGGGCTAAACATTAGCTCTGCAAACACATGACCGTCCCGCCATTTACACACGCACATACTTCAAGCACATTTTCCTGGTATCAAACCCAGCAAACGGAGCCTCTCTCACACTGAGTTCCCAGTCTGCGGTCTGAGGTTGCCATTGACAGCAGTGACACAGAAATCCCGCAGGCTGGAAAAAGAAGAGGCATCTAAGTCGAGCCCGATTTCATTTTTTCCCACGACTACTGGAGTTACATAAAGATTGACTTTAGTACGTGGGCAGAGCTTGTCGATGTGCAGCAGCGATCCCAGGAGGCTGCAGGCGGCTCCAGATGACCCCGAGTTCCTCAGGCTCCCTGTCTCCTCTTAAATAAGATCCACAGAAAATGTTAAATGCTGTTCCAGGACCAGAGCTCCTCGTCTCTTTGGTCGACATGGACGATATCTAACACTGAAGTTAAAGGTGTTACTGCACAACTTTGTGACCATCTGGCAATGGGGAAAATAAGGCAGCCCGGCTCTCACCTCCCCGAGATGTTCCAAAATATCATAAAGTGAGAGAGAGCGGAGACATTTTTAACATTTTCGCTGCAGAATACCACATGGAACTCTGCGCATCTGAATCATCTCTGGGTGGTGTCTCTGACCTGACAAGCGTAGTCAGAGGTTTCCTGGAGCGCTTCATCTCTGCCAATTTAGCAGACAGCTGGGCTTGTTTGTCCTCCCAGGACACCTCTGGGTCAATTATCTGTATGGGCTTTTTGAATACCATACACCCGTTGTAAGAAACAGCCGACCCATTTCTGAATCTGCAGAAATGAGCCGGCCGACATCTGGCTCTTATTCAGCGATGCAGTTCAGTGTGTGTGTGTGTGTCTGTGTGTGTGAGAGAGAGAGAAACTCCCACGCTGATTTCAGCCTCTGTTGGTCTGCTGCTGGGGATGAGGTTTATCGTAGCGCTCAGAGTGATATAGTGGCAGTTGTCATCTGCCTCCGTGTTTCTCTCTTTTGCGCATTAAACCTGTTTCTGTTTGTTTGCTTGACATATTTGGCACTACTGCGGGTTTCATGTCGCCTGCAGTGGGCGGAGGATGAATTCTGTGAACCTTCACAGTTGTTTAAGGCCGTTTCATGGAAATGACTCAGTTCGGCATTAATGGGAGAAAGGCGTTTTTCTTGTTTTTTTTTTTTTCCAAGTCTCCCGAGTCACTTTCGTTTGCAATGTAACAAAAGGGAAGATGCTGCCTCTGCACAGCTGCAAAGAGGCAACTTAAAACGACAGATGCAACCAAATCAGATGCTACTGCCTTTCACTAATGAGGGGGGAAACGTAGGAAAGCAACTTTCCGTGCCCACGCACACACTCGCATATATAACCTGTACACACACACACATACACTACCATCACTTGACTGTGGAAATCATTGCACCAGTATGACAAATTTGCAGAAAGCCTGGCCAGAGTCATTTCCCAAAGTCATTATTACAGTAAGCTAGTCCTGGGTTCCAATCCTCAGTGGAGTTTGCATGTGTGTACAGGTTTTCTCCCACTGTCCAAAAAAATGCACATTAATGCTATAATGTAATTTAATGTAACGTTGACACGCAAGTGTGAGACTGAATGGTGTGTGTGTCCTGTGATGGACTGGGGAGCTGTCCAGGGTGTATTCCCTGCTTTCACCCTGCACTGTGCACACTGGGATAGGATCCAGCACATAAGAGCAGGTAAGATGATAAGTGGATGCTTGTGTGTACATACATATCTTAAGAGGAAAAAAAAGAAAATCCTAATAGAGCAAATGCAGTATCTTTTATTGCTGAAACACATCTAAAGGCAATTTCCAGAGTGCTGAAGACTTGACAGTCTGGATCCTTGATTTGTCTTTGACAAAACACTTCCACTCCACCCAGAGCAATGTGGCTTATTTACAGTAGGTTCCTGATGATGTGACTCAGTGTTGCGGTGCCACATTCACACCGTAGTCTGACTGCGTACAGGTGGGGCTGCGGACACCCAGATCCTGCAGGTCCACACATGCGACTCGCGCTGGCAGAGAGTGAACCTCTCAATTGAGGACGGGCCACGCACGAATCGGAGAATAATGAGCGAGCTGCCCAGACAATGGCAGCAGAACAGGAGGGCTGGATTTCTTTTTTTTTTAACGCCGCAGGAAGGGGAAGGGGACGCGGCGGAGTGGGATGAGGTAATCCTGTGGCCGGCATATTTCCACTCATTTCCTGGCAGCGGGGCGACCTGCGAGCTCTGGAGGGATGGTGCTCCTTTGTGTGGTGTAACAGAGCTCACCTCACAGTCGATACCCCGGGGCTACGCTACCTTTGCACACACACACACACACACACACACACACACACACACACACACACACACACACACACACACACACACACACACACACACACACACACACACACACACACACACACACACACACAGAGCTCCCTGAGTCACAGGGTGGAACCCTCGCACGCATAAAGGCCGCTTTGTGCCCCAACTCACAGGGCTGACAACCAACACCAGAGAGCTCCTCACAGTGAACTCCACTGTTCGCCGGCCCGACAGCAGGGCTCAGTGAGTGGGCAGACAGCGCTTTCATGCACGCCCACGCAAAACGCAGCAACATCTCCGGCTATCTCTGCACCGGTGGCTTGCAAATACCGGCTGCGCCCGCCGTCACTGAAAGGCGAGATTAGAGGGGTTGATGGAGGATGAGCTGAATCCCCGGGGCAGGTGCACGGTCCGGGAAACTCCTCCGTAGATCTTACACACATTAATGGATTCTATGTACACCGTGAATGTTATCGTTATCTGCGTATTTATTGCTTGCTGACAACATTTACAACTACTGCTACTCTTCACCCTCGTGGTCTGTTTTTAACTTCTAGTGCTATTTGGGATCACCAATGTCGTCTCACAGCCTTCAACTCTCTGTCTGTGCCTTCCTCTTCCTGAAAGTTGGGCAGCGGTGTTTTTGTGATAGTCCCTAAGCCCGCGGCTGCCTTGAATTCTCACCTCCTCTGAGGACTAAAGCAGGCTGCGGTAATTTAGGCGAGGAGTCAAATAAAAAAACGACTTCGCCTTCGGCTGAAACCAGCCCACTCACCTGCAGAGAGACGACGGAGCTTCTGCCTGTCGCGGCACAGCCAAACTCACACCAAGCCGTCCTTCATCGACACCAACTCCTGAGGCTGCTGCTGCAAGCCACACTTTTTAATACTAATGTGGCCCAAATAGCTTCCATTAGTGTAAAAAGGGTCACTTTTAATGGCAAACCTTGCAACCTGTCCAGTGTTTTAGCATCTTTAGGAGCATTTTTTTGTTTTACAACCCTTTTTCTTTTACAACAATAGGCTTGGATAAACCTATTCATCCAGAACCAGACAGGACGACTCGCGTGGTGTGAGTATTTAAGAGCTGAGGAGTCGATGATTGAGTACATTTTGGGATTCATATTGATCACCTGGATGAAATCACCACTCCAAAAGGATGCTTAAGTTCCTCAGTGTCAGCTGGATGCATCAATAAGCCGCTAGGCAAGACGGTAACCATAGCAACGTCATAAGACAGTGTTACTACCAGGTGCAACCAGGAGCGTCAGCGGCCGATCGGTCTTCTATTTTGCCACGTTGTATCAAAACAGTTTCCACAATGCATCATTCCTGCTTCTAAAAACACCAGTACTCAACACACTGACTTGACATTTTCAGAAGAGAGAGCACATCTACTGGCTGTCTTTAAGTGTGCTAAAAATAAAATCAGTCTCAACGATTTGTTTACATTATTTGTGCACTTTGGGAAGCCTACATGAGAGAGAGGCAAATTTTGCGAGGCTACAATCCTACAAGTAAAAGCTAGTTTTTATACGGCTGGTGTCTTTCTTTTTACCCAAACATATCCAGATGTCATAGGTCGAGGATATCGCCTCGGATTTAGAGTTGTCATTGTAAAGCCTGAAAACTGGCTGAAGGACTGAAATATGAATGCCTTTGGTACCGTTTGTCCCTCACTGTCTGCCTGCTCGCAGGAGATAAAACAAAATGTGACCTTAATTAATTTCGCTGGATTATGCAACAACTGAATAAATCAAATGGAGAATGCAAAAAAAACAAAAAAAACAACCTATTTTTTTCACAAAGCAGAACACACTTAATGGATATGGAGGGGGGGGGGATGGATGGGGTGCCTCTCAATTCGTCGAAAATAGGTTGCGACAACATGTTGCAGGGTCGGCAAATATTCAGTTAGAGGTTTTCACACTTTCATATTAACGTTAGAGGGGGAAACTTACTGTAATCAACCCACTTTATGCTCCAATTAGCCCAAACGCTGTTCAATACGGCACCACGGGGGTGCGGCCTCCTCATTCAGCGCAACACACCAACAGCTTTGCCCAAGTAGTAAAACCTAATGAGCGGTTTAAGAGCCCGTCGTCCACTGGGAGCCACGGGCTGAAGACTTCAAAACGCTGAATTACGTTCCAGTCGCATGAATCCACGGATTCTTCGGGCGGGAAGATAATTTGCGGTCTAATAGGAGGGATAATATTTGTGCCTCTAAATGAATTGCAAACTCATTACATGGCATGGTCGACCTGGCCGGGGTCTGAGGATGTGGCCATGGAGCCAGTTTATCGCCAGGGACTTCCAGGAAACTCTCTGGCCGGCCCGCTCTCATACCATCTTGTTTGGATTTGCGTCGGTCGGTTGATAACAAGCGGGGCATTTTTCTAATAGCCTGGTATTTTTGGATAAGGGGCTTGTGACGGTCAAGTCTTGACCAGGCCTCAGATTATCTGAGCATCAGAGAGTCCCGGGTGGGGTGGGGTGGGGGGTGGTGGAGGGGGGTGTCCCATCACGTGACATGCCGTAAGGTTGCGTGCACGGACATAATTTCGGTAACTACTGTATAAATAAAATGGAGTAAACACCAATTTGTGGAAAGAGCAGAATTAGATGCAAGATCTAATCTAGTCGCGGTCCTTCGACCCCGGGATGATCGTTTTAGGGAGACGTGTCAGTGCAGGAAGAGTGAGTAAAGGAAAGGGGGAGTGAGCGCCTACAGACTCTCTCCCACCTGTTACTGTGAATTAGAGTCGAGAGAAGAAAAACCCACTCATATTTGGACTCATTTCCACACATTTTTTCCTGTCTCTGCCACACAACTTCAACAGGTTGGGTATAACTCCTGAGCCCAGGACATCGTCCTCAATCATTTTATCATTACACAGTGTTTTCAAGCAAAATGAGACAAACGTTTTTTTTTGCAGTTAGCTACAAAACCACTTTATTGAAAAAGCAGATTATGTCATCTACAGTTAAATGATACGTCCCGATTTTTAATACATTAAATAACTTTAGACTTTTTTCATGTTTAGATAAATAGATCTAGTTTCTTTTTTTTTATGAACCATCTAGGTAATCAAAACACAAAGCGATACAAAAGATGTGTGACAGGTGTCGAGATGTGCTTGCTGGAACTATCAGTAGGAGAGGGGCGAAAGAGTCCTCTCTTTCCGAGTGATTTCTGACAGAAAAATAAAATAACAAACTAGCCTCTTTATGTACAGGGTAACTAGCTGTGTGCTATGCAAACAGAAATTGAAAAGTACTTTTACAAAAAAAAAACGGGTGAATTAAGACATCTTTAAAAAGGGGGGGGGGGGGTACGCTCTGATCTCGTTAAGTTTTAGCTTTCCGAGAGGGTTGACGTTTGTGAGGACAACTTCCAATAAGATCAAAAGAATTAAAAAAAAAAAAAGAAAAAAAAGGCCTCATTTTTCAAGTATGGCACACGTTACTTGAGCGGAACCCCTGTACAAAGCTGAGGTTGATCAAAACAGTGAGGGGGTGGGGGGCGTGGGGGGTGGGGAATGTCTCACATACGCAGTCCTTTTAACAAATATACAGCCGGGAGGAGAACAAACACTAATCATTAATACATTCGAATGAATCTCATCACATGGGGTTACGTCACAGAGCACTTTCTGCCTGCGGGGGCCCCGTTGCCTTCAGTCTGGTTTCCACACATTCAGTAGTATTTATTCAGACCTGCGTGTACAGTAATACAGCATGGATAAGAGCTGGGCCAGTGTCTGCGCCTGTGGGCTCGCTCCTCGTTCCCGCGCCGCTCCGGCCGGCGCTTGCTACGAGTCGGGGGACGATGCGTGAGCTGCCGGAAACGGGAAGAGGAGACGTAGAAGTAGAGGCAAACATCTGGAGGGGGGGGGGGGGGGACCAAGCCGACGGTCACCGGAACCGTCGCTGGGGGGGGCGGGGGGGGGGGGTCACGGTGCTGCGCTGCCCTGGGCACACAATGAGGGGTGTGTGCGCCGTGGCCCCGCCACTGGAACACACACACACCCTCTCTCACACACACGCACACACACAGTCATACAACACTTACGCACTCAAAATAAGAAAATAAGTTGGGGGGGGGGGGGGGGGGGGGGGTTCTGATTTAATGTGCAGCAGTTCAGAGTTTTTGCTCTGAAACTTTGTTGATTCTTGAGTGGGGGATTACGCATCTAGTCGCAATCTGGGGGAAAAAAAAACCTGGCTGATAACAGAAACCGAGTGGGATGGACATGCCACAGCTCAGTTTCATGTAGCTCAGGCTCCGCTATCGTCTGATCTGTCAATTCACTCCGTGTTTATTCAGTCAGATTCCCGGACTGAGGCTCTCTCGAACCTCAGACATTTCTGCTTGGGAAATGAGGGAATGGTTGAATCTTTGTTGGAACTGTTGCAGCTCTAATGCGCGCACACCACGCACACACACACACACACACACAGACACACACACACACAGTGGGGGTGGGGAAAGTCCACTGAGAAGGTGGGTGAAACCAGCAGCTCCACGTTCTGAGGGACGTCCCCGCGATAACACAACAGCAGACTGAGAGACGCGCGCGCACACACATCCACGCACACACACACACACCTGTTCTGGTTTAGGGTATGAGGACGCCTCTCGTAGTAGCGCACCGTGTTCTCAGTGCTCACGTGACGAAAAGAAAAACAGTGTGTGGAACAAAAACAACGACCAGGAGACGGCGTCCCGAACAGAGCTGCTGCAAAAGGCACGCGTCCGCCATCGTCTGATTCCTCTGAGCACAAGATGCCATATGCATGTCGAGTGGGACTGTGTTACTGTGTCGCTGTGTTTCTAGCCCGGGTCTCCAGAGCTTACTTCCACAGTCGCTCAGGTCAACCTTGTCTCTGCTTCTGCACGGTTTGAACCATGGAGACCAAACCGGCTTCACCTCTGGCCAGGAGAGGCCAGCAGGAGAGCTCTGTGATGACAGGGATTGGTCTTTAACGATCCACTTGACAACCCTAGATCTTCATATCTTATTTCGGGGCTAAGGTTTGAGATTAGGAGATTAAGCTTGGGTCTAAGTCTCAGAGCTCTGTGCGACGACCTGAGAAATCCCTTCGAGAGGAAGCGAACGAGAGATTATTAACGAGCAAATTGAGTTTACAGACTTTACGGTCGCGTCGAAAAAGTGGACAAATGAAAAGTGGAGTGCTCATGGCGGAATGAAACAACGGCAGGCGCGCGCCCTCTGGGTTCAGCTGTGCTCCTACAACGCCCTGGCAGACGTGGAGCGGCTCTGCGTCCTGGAGGAGAAATGATACAACAGACCCGAGATCTTCTCTGAAAGCGCCAGAGCGTCAGCGCAGCCACCCACAGACAAAACTCTACGCCTAGGATCTTATGTGGAAAACATCTGCAAAATATATATTCATATATAAACGACAATCTATGTGCATCTAAAACTTCCTCTTTTTTTTTCCTTTCTCTTTTCTGTCGCAATAGAATCATTAATTAAGACACTGCTTGTGAATCTCTCGAGGTCTCGTCTAAGACTTCTACGTGGAATGTCAGTCTGTCCTCTGGCTTGTGCTGCTACGGTGCATCTGTTACTCCGGGGCGGTGCGGGGTTAGGGGGGTGGGGTGGAGGAGGAGGAGGCTGGAGGGGAGGGGAGGGGAGGGGGGGCTGGGGTAATGGTCCGTCTCCCAGCCCTATGTCGTGATGCTGGGCGTCCTTTGCATATCCCTTAGCAGGACTCCATTTCAGTGTCGGAAGCTGCACAGAGAGAGAGCCCGCTCTGAAGGCACAGCATGCCCACCCGGGGGTTAGGGAGGGAGGTGGGTGGGTGGGTTGGTTGGGGGGGGGGGGGGGGGGGGGGGTGCTCCTCGCTCTCTGGCTTTTCTCTGCGGCAAATCCACTGATCCAGACTGCCGTGGGTGGGACAGAGAGAGAAAGAGAGAGAGAGGGAGAGAGCGTCCTCTTCCTCCGGTCCCACTCTTTGATGAGTGTGCAGGGGTCAGGAGGTGTGACGTCACCGGGGGCCTCTGGGCACGGCTTTCCCACCCCAGAGAGGGAGGAAGAGGGAGGAAGAGGAGCCCCAGCCTCCCCTCAGCCCGGGTCATGTGACAGTGGGGCTTGCGGCGGGAGCGGCACCGGGCGAGTGCGTCCACGGGCCCGGGCGTCCGGCGGGGCACGGGGGGGGGGCTGCTGCCGGGGTTAGGGTCTGTATGGATCAGCCCGGGGGGGAGGCCTAGGGGGGCGGGGGGGCGGGCAGGCGGACCCCCGCCCCTCACAGCTCTGTGACGTGGAGGGGGTAGCTGGGGGGCAGGTGGGCGGGCACCTGGGCCTGCAGCCGGTGGATGTGGCAGCCGTGGCAGAGCAGGTGTCCGTCCAGGGGGTAACAGCGGTGGCCCTCCTCGTCGTTCAGCTGCAGACTGCAGTCCTGGGGGAGACACGGGACAGACGCATCAACACGCAGCTCACACCCGCTGAACAGCCCAAGCAAAGGGGCACCACCTCCTGGCCCAACCTCTGGAGTGGTGACGACTGTGGCTCACGCTGACGGCCACAGTCAGACTCGTCTGCTTTGCTGTCACTTTGGTCCACCGTGACAGAGAGACCCTAAATTTCCCTTACGTGTGTGTGTGTGTGTGTGTGTGTGTGTGTGTGTGTGTGTGTGTGAGTCTGTGCGATCTGGGACCGGTCCAGGGTGTATTCCCCCGCCTCGGCCCTGAACGTAGAGTCGGTAAGATAATGAACGGATGGATGACTCAGCGGAGAGTCAGAGTTCAGCGAGTTGCAGGGTGGACCGACTGCAGTGTCACGTAACGCAGCTGTGAAGCGTTCACTTGTCAAGACCGTGCGCAGGTTCATCCTCGGAGACTACAAACACCCCGGAGGGGAATTCGGAGCATGACGGAGCTGCTTTAGCACGCCTCCCCGGCTCCTCTCGTCTGTCCGTTGTGCGCCGTGACGTTTCTCTATGGGAGTCTGTGTTTGCCGACAGGGACCCAGACGCCACGAATTCCACCCGTTTATGAATGAACACATTGAAGCCGCGCCGGAGAGATTCTTTTGCACATCAGACGGGGAGGTGACCTGCTGGGTAGACCGTGATCACGCTGCAGGGATGACTCCCACTGACGGCCAGAGACCGCGAGTCAGACTGATCAAAACAAAAACCCCATGTATTCAATATGAATCCGATGCATGTTCCCCTGTGAATTTAACCTCTCTGGGGGCGATTCAGGCGTGGACTTTTACCCCTCCTGTGCCCCCCCCCCCCCCGTGCTTACTTAATGACGGACTCCGTTTGTGTGACGCAGAGGCAGAGGCTCAGAGAGATCTCGCACTTCTTGGGAGGACAATGCAGAGAACAGAGACGCACAATCACTGCAGGGAGGCGCTCGGCTGTTCATGTTAAAACTTGAAGTGCTGATGCAGTGGAGCGGCTGCATGACTGAGATTTCACAAGCCCCCCCCCCCCCAGCTGAGTTCAGAGCTCCAGCCTGGAATATGCTTTGTCAATGAGTCACGATGTTGAGCTGTAACCTTGGGCTGGTATCCGTCTGTGTGTTTTTGCCTGTGTGTGTGTGTGTGTGTCTGTCTATAGTGTGTGTGTGTGTGTGTGTGTGTGTGCATCTCATTCATGCACGACAGACTGCAGCAGTGATTCACGCTCCACACTTAGAACAGAGTCTGGTCCCACGATTTGCAGCTCTAAACCAGGTTCATTACGTCTGTGTGCCTGAACGTGTGTGTGTGTGTGTGTATGTGCGTGTCCACAGTGTGTGTTTCACAACAGCCTGAATCACTGAATCATAACACAGCATTATAGATTTACTCAAATCACATGAATGGGGAACCGCTCTTACTCATACCCTGTGTGTATGGCTCTAGTGTGTGTGTGTGTGTGTGTTCCTCACCTCACAGTGATAACACTCCACATGGTAGTCCTTGTCCATAGAAACTACCCGGATGGTTTCCTCTGAACCCTGTTGGGACAAACACACGGTGAGACCCTGATATCACCTCATTCTAGCCCCGATCTCTGCAGCTTACGAGCGTCTGCAAGCGGCACACACGCCCCGGCGGTTAAGAGGAAGTAAAGCCCAAAAGTGACAATTCCGCTACTCCTTGGACTT